>JASPKZ010008900.1:217500-817500 GCA_030220185.1 Diploptera punctata
CTCATACAAATCTTCTAAGTAGATCGCGATTTCGAGACCATAACGGTCTCATCTTCAGTACAATCTTAGCGACTGATGTTAAGTCAATCGGAAGAAACTCTTCTTCTTCCCTCTGTTGGTGGACATAGGAAACAAAATGGCCGTTGGGTCCACCAACAGAGGGAAGAAGAAGAGTTTCTTCCGATCGACATAACATCAGTCGCCAAGATTGTACTGAAGATGTGACCGTTATGGTCTCGAAATCGCGATCTACTTAGAAGATATAGCTATATGAGGAGAGGTAAGAAACATTTAATTTCACCATAAATTAAACCTCATAGTGATTAATTCTTATAAAAGTTAAATATGCCTGTTTATTTATACACGCTATATCAATGATGATTACGTCTCATTTCATCTCTTGATGGGTCTGCCCACTTCTCTTTTTCCTCTAGGACGTTGGTTCTTCGCTACTTTAATAATACTCTTATCGTCAGCTCTGTCCACGTGGGCATTCCATTCCCTTTTCCTTGTTGCAATAAATGTCTCAACATCTATGATATTGCATTCTTTCCTCACATCCTGGTTCCTAACTCTGTCAAGTCTTGTTTTGTTTACTGTGGCTCTTAAAGTACTCAGTTCTGCTGTTCTCATGAGTTGTTTCGTTTGGCTAATATCTGCTCTTTCCGCACCATATGTCATTATTGGTCTTCTTCTTCTTGCAAGGATTAAATATTTTTGGTTCGTTCCGGCTCCAAGTATCATAGCCGTTGTGTCCATCACTTTCGTGGGCGTCCCCGATCTCTTTTTTCTCTTCTTCGTTGATAGTTCAGACTTTTTTCTAGGCAATGTGTTGGTATCCATTCTGTAGGCATGTTCATTCTGTAGGCATGTTCATACTGTAGGCATGTTCATTCTGTAGGCATGTTCATTCTGTAGGAATGTTCATTCTGTAGGCATGTTCATTCTGTAGGCATGTTCATTCTGTAGGCACGTTCATTCTGTAGGCATGTTCATTCTGTAGGCATGTTCATTCTGTAGGCATGTTCATACTGTAGGCATGTTCATTCTGTAGGCATGTTCATTCTGTAGGCATGTTCATTCTGTAGGCATGTTCATTCTGTAGGCATGTTCATTCTGTAGGCAATTTCATTCTGTAAGCATGTTCAATTCTGTAAGCATGTTCAATTCTGTAGGCATGTTTTCACATCCTTTAGGCATGTTCATACTGTAGGCATGTTCATTCTGTAGGCATGTTCATTCTGTAGGAATGTTCATTCTGTAGGCATGTTCATTCTGTAGGCATGTTCATTCTGTAGGCATGTTCATTCTGTAGGCATGTTCATTCTGTAGGCATGTTCATTCTGTAGGCATGTTCATTCTGTAGGCATGTTCATACTGTAGGCATGTTCATACTGTAGGCATGTTCATTCTGTAGGCATGTTCATACTGTAGGCATGTTCATTCTGTAGGCATGTTCATTCTGTAGGCATGATCATACTGTAGGCATGTTCATTCTGTAGGCATGTTCATACCATTTTCTCCTATACTCTTCTATTGTATCTGTCAAACTGAATATTTATAGTTCTTTACGGATGTCTTCACTTTCTTTCTTATGCTTTAAAGTATATCCTGTCACATCGCGAACTGGATGCTGATTCAGTCTTTGAATCTGCTCAAAGAACTAAACGATGAATGCTTGAATGATTGAATGATAACGTTCTGCCAGTGCACCACGTATATGAAGGTTCCGAGGTAGAGGGGAGATGCGGCGTAGACATTGCATAGCGGGAAGGGTAAAGAGTAGAGAGAGGGGGTAAATACAAGGAGAAAGGGATATTGGCATAGTTCATAAATATTCCAGTCTAGGGAGGAGAACGACGTTACAATAATGAGCCGAAAAACACACTTTCGGTTCACTGTCACAAATCGTAAATATTTCATTTCTGCTGCTTCTATTATTTTAATTGACTGTTTATTCAGAGTCCATATTTCTGAGCCATGCAATATTGTAGGTACATTCAATACTTTATAAAATTTTAAAAGTGTTTCTTTCCTTACTTTCTTTCTCAGTCTTCTTTAAAGCGTGCCACATAAATATTGAAATATTTGTAATTTATTATTTATGTATTTTTCGATATTACAGCCTGAAGGTACACATATTGGTTGTACACATGTTTTATAAACTTTTACTTTATTTTCTGTTTTTGAATATTTGTTTTTCCATATAACATCTCGTACGTATCCTGAAATGGGCTTTAAAAAAATGAGATCTTACTTCATCAACCAATCTACGAGAGCCAGAAATGTGTGTCCCAAGATATTTAAAATCCATAACTTGTATAATTTTTAAAAATATATTATATTATAATCGACAATTAATTAATTAATTAATTTATTTATTTAGCTGGTGGTGATAAGGCCATGTGGCCTTCTCTTCCACTCACCAGGACAAACATATATTACATCAGAATATAACAATCACAATGAATTCTAATATTAAATACTAAATGTGGATTTTGATCAATAAGATAATATATATTATATTATGATCTATAATATAACCATGTTAATGATAGTTAAGATTAAGACTCATCCATCCATAGTAATTCTGCCCGAGGGAAGGTCTTTCACTGCAATCATAGCATTTTCATGCTAAGCTTTCCAGCTTTATTAGGGAATTATAGGTGTGGTAGCTTCCCGTTGCTTTCCACACCGGTGAAGGATGATGATGATAAGGATGATGATAATGGCCGGATGATTTTCGGAGACCATTGGGCCCTAAGCTTCCTGACATTTGTCTTACAGATGAGGAAAAACCCCGAAAAACCCTCACCCAGGAGACTATCCCGACCGGGAATCGAACCCGGACCCGTTGCGGCACAAGGCAGTACTCTACTTCGAGAGCACAGCGGTGTACATTTAAGACTAAAACTAAGAATAAAATGAATTCAAGCAAGATAAATTAAATTGTTGGTAGACTGTCCGTACCTAATGTAGGCCTATAGAAAAACAAAAAAGAATAAAGAGATATAGAAAATTAATTTTACGATTTTACAATATTTAAACAAACGAAAACTATTTGTTAATCTCAATATTATTTTCATAAATAATTTAATTTATCAATTGTTAAAAGAATACTATCAGTGAGGTGTATAAGTTAGTTTGTTATTAAATAATTCGTTAGTTTGTATTTTGAACGATGTTATAGTTTGACAGTCTCTGACATAGCGCGGAGAGGAATTCCATGTTTTGGTAAGTGAGACTGTAATGAGGGAAATATTGACCACATGTAAAGTAGTTTTTACATGCTTTATATTAGTTTGACCTGTATCTGTCCATCTATCTATGTAACGGAATCTTTGAACACGATTTTCACCTATTTAAACACATTGGATCGAGTTGAAACTTTGTATACTTGTAAAGGACTAATGACAGTACAATAATTTGATAAATGTTTTTCTAAAATCCTGGCCAGAATCATCAGAAAATAAAAAAATAAAAACCGGTATAAATATGTTGCGGACTTATCGACTTCTCAGTCAATCGTTGTAAGAGCTCAGTTGGTAGAGCGTTTGACTGTAGTGGTATATCATTTCAGTAATCCACAGGTCGCTGGTTCAAATCCGGCCGGAGGATTTTTTTAGAAGAGTATTAAGCATTTAAATTTTCATGGGATTCCGGTTTATGACATTCAATTAAACTAAAAATTATACAAAATAAATAGTAGTTTAAAAAACTAAAACAAAACGCTTTATTAGAAAACCAAAATAAAAAATAAATAATATTAAAAAAACTAAAACAACACGCTTTATTAGAAAACCGAACTAAAAAATGAAAAATAATTTTAATTTCCAACACGCTTGGGATAAAATTAAAGTGGTCAACAAAAAAATCATCTCCAACACATCTAGAATAAAACTAGAGTTATCAACAAAAACAAAATAATTTTACCATCAAAAGCGTGGGGTGCTTTTTATGATTTTTACATTTTATTTTTAGAGACTTTACCTTCACCAATATCTCTTTATTATCAAATATATTAATTGATATAGAGCAAGCTTTTAATGGTAAAATTATTTTCTTTTTGTTGATAACTCTAGTTTTCTAGATGTGTTGGAGATGATTTTTTTGTTGACCACTTTAATTTTATCCCAAGCATGTTGGAAATTAAAATTATTTTTCATTTTTGAGTTCGGTTTTCTAATAAAGCGTGTTGTTTTAGTTTTTTAAAACTATTATTTATTATAATCTAAAAGCTGTACATTTTACTTAGTGTGGGTTTATTGTGGAGTTAAAATAAGAGAAATGAATGAGGTTCGATGCATACAATAATCTGATTAAAACTGCTTTTCAATTTGAAGCAGAATATTTAGTTATAAAGTCGTTATGAGCAGGAGATAGACACAGAGAATTGAACTAAAGAGACACGTTTCAACCCGTCAATATCATCAGTGAATTCAATAGCATCTCTATACGTCCATTTTCTGCAGTCACGGTTTAATTCAATGAATAAATGGCCGCCTGCAGTGACAGCACAGTTACTAGTAAATTAAAATTCCAAATGACATTCAGAGAGGAAAATAAAGAAAAAAATATAAAAATATTAACATATTAGTGCATACAGTTTTTATCCGACAACGACATTGTAATTAATGGTAATGCATTTAAAGTGTAATTGGTTGTGAAGAGAGGTAATTTTATATTTATTGTTACCTATTTTCTGTAATTCCTATATGGAACATAGGGCAGCAGTAAAGTTCCTCCAGCGTACTCTGCTTTCAGCCAGCCTTTTCACTTGTTTCCAGCTTTTTTTTCTCTTTCCTTTGCTTCCTCCTCTACTGATCGCTTCCAAGTTTTCCTAGGCCGTCCCCTCTTTCTTACTCCATGCGGTCTGGTTTCCTCAATGTGTGGCCTATCCAATTCCACTTTCTTTGTTGTATTTTTGACATATTGGAGATTGGTTGGATTTTCTCCACAGTTCGTCATTTCATATTATTTCCGGCTATCTTCTTCTTCTTCTTCTTCTTCACGGTTTAGGCTTATATACTAGCCTGTTCCGGTTCCAAATTGCTGCTCTTTCCATCTTTTCCTTGGTCTTCCCAAACTTCTTCTTCCTCGTGGTGAATAGTGTATGCTGCTTTTGGTATTCTATTCTCAATCATCCTTGTCAAGTGTTCTTTCCAGTTTGTTTTGTATTTCTCTATTGTTGTGTTTAATTCCTCTGCTTCTAGTTGTTGTCTTATTTCTGTGTTCTCTATTTTCTCATCTGTAAGACAAATGTCAGGAAAACTTTAGGTCCCAAACGGTCCCCGAAATCATATGGCCATCACCATCATCCTTATCGTTATCATCATCATCATCATCATCATCTTTCACCGGTGAGGAAAGCAACGGAAAGCTACCACACCTACAATTCCCTAGTAAAGCTGCAAGTATAGCATGAAAAATTCTATGATTGCAGTGAAAGACCTGCCTTCGGGCAGAATTACTATGGATGGATATATAAACATATACCTTTGTTAACATATGCTTGTATAAATTGGAAACATTAAATCAGATAAAGGAAAATAGAAGTGGTTGAAATGAAATTCTTACGTTCAGTAGCAGGCTATACATTGCTATGCAAGAAATATAATGAAGAAATATGAACAGAATTAAACATCTACAGTGTTATTGATAAAATTCAAAATTCAAGATCTAATTGGTTCCAACATGTAGAAAGACTGGCACCCAATAGACTCCCACAAAGTTTGCTTCACCACCAACCTAAAGGAAGAAGGGATATGCGGCGTCCCAATAACTAGATGGAAATATACGGTCTCTTGATGTAAAAACAGGTCTGTAGCCTTATTCCATGAAGTAGAAGATTATTATTATTATTATTATTATTATTATTAAATAAACTTAAAGTTGAAAAAAAATATGTACGGAACAGTAAGAAGAATTCTAAAATGTAAAGCATTAAAAATTACACAATTAAAATTCTATAAAACTATAGCATTATCATAAGTAATGCCACGAGTGATTTCCAAATTATCGATAAATTCACGACTCACGAAGTGAGGAGTGAATTTATCTAGAGAAGTTGGAAATCAAGAGTGGCATTTGTTAGGACTATTTAACGAATACAATTAAGCTGTTTACTCACAAATAATTATTTAACTATAGTTATTTTAAAATATTTATATATTTAATGTAAACGGCGATGTTTGAAAACAAATGAGAAACGATAGGCACGCTTCATCTGCTTCTTTTGTTCATCACTGCAACTATATCATACTATTTATTGCCAAAGGAACGCAATATTGTAAGAATGCTCTCTAGTGGAGAAAAATGAAACACATCAAACTGTATATTAATTCATTTCTGATGTCGTATGATGTAAATATGACAATTATATTTTTCTGGATTGTTACCTGGGAAAAAAATACATTTAAGGAAGTGCAAACATTGGTTTCTTTTTTTGGTGGTATAATCAATTGCTACAAATGTTTTTATATTAACTCTCGCATGCGGCATGTGTTGACATTCATTCACTATATATATACAATCTGGTAGCCGTATTTCTCGTGTGCTCAGTCACTGCAAAATAATGGTCAGACCTGTTCAGAATATTAAAAAGGAGGAACTTTCTTTAATATGGTAATTATAACACTGATAAATATTTCGTGAAACACGACTCTGATTGGTTGTAAAACAGAAATCATTGAAACGTGATTGGCCATTATGTCCCATTTGGGGCATGAGTTAAATAGTCTATGTTAACACACGCTTGTAAAATTATAAATTTAATAAATCAGATGAAAGGATGAAAGATGAAAGGATAGAGGAAAAAAAAAAAAAAAAAAAAAAACCTTGACCAAAAATCACTTGGTCCTCAGATTGTGGGTTGATGCATTAGGACAGTTCCCTGTTGGCCACAAAAACATAACAATGCTAAAAAGTCTAAAGATCTAAATCCCTACGGAAATAAACGAAGACGAAGATCTCAAAACTCGTGGATGCAAGAAATAAGAACCGGAATGAGAACAAGAGGACTGGAGGAAATGGAGTGGATGGATAGAGACGAGTGCAGAATAAAAATAAAACTTTAGGCACAGAAAGATGTAAACATTGAAAATCTCTATATAAAAAGTAAATTATTATTATTATTATTATTATTATTATTATTATTATTATTATTATTATTATTATTATTATTATTATTATTATTATTATTATTATTATGTCCACCGCTGTGGTCTCGAGGTAGCGTGCTGCCCGGGTTCGATCCCCGGTCGGGACTGTTTTCTGGGTGAGGTTTTTATCGGGGATTTTCCTCACCTATAAAACAAATGTCAGGAAAACTTTAAGATCCAAGCGGTCCCCGAAATCATATGGCCATCATCATCATCATCCTCACCCTTATCATTATCATCATCATCATCCTTCACCAGTGTCGAAAGCAACAGGAAGCTACCACACCTACAATTCCCTGGTAAAGCTGCAAGCATAGCATGAAAATGCTATGATTGCTGTGAAGGACCTGCTCTCGGGCAGAATTACTATGGATGGATTATTATTATTATTATTATTATTATTATTATTATTATTATTATTATTATTAGATAGATAGATCATTGGTTGATTAATGTCTTTGACATCGTCTGATTCCTATTAGCCAATTTTGTCGGTCCATTCAATCTCCTGGTTGTAGATGTTTCTCCTTCATGTATAAATATATTCCCTGACTCCAGGAGGTTTTAGGTCTTCCTCTGCCTCGTCTCCCTCAGGTTACCATTCCAAAACAGATTTTGGTAGTCGATCCTCTTCCATTCGCTGGACATGTCCGTACCATCTTAATTGCTGAGTTTTAATATAATCTAAAATAGTGTCTTCAATCTTCATTTTTTCCCTTATAACAGAGTTCCTAATTTTTTCTCTTCTTGAAATTCTTGCTCCCTTTGTAAAAAATCAATTTCCGTTGTCAAAAGATACTTATTTGTTTCTGTTGTTAACGGCCAAATTATTATTATTATTATTATTATTATTATTATTATTATTATTATTGTTATTATTATTAAAGTAAAGTAAAGTGATCCCACAACACGCCCGGAGGCCCTTGGGGTAGTAGGAGGTTAAGGCTCCCACTTTTTCTAGACAATCGGCACTTTGTCAGCCGGGTTGTCAGCCCTGCGTGACGGCCCCCTTTACCCCAGAACAAGCGTCTGGTACTCATTTCCGTTAGAGGCTGAGTCGACCCCAGGGCCATAGTGCCGCCAGAGGGTTTGGGTCAGTTTAAAAATCCTGACCCCAACGGGACTTGAACCCTCGACCCTCCGGCTTGTAGCTCAGTGCCTTAACCACTACGCTACGGCGTGCCCCATTATTATTATTATTATTATTATTATTATTATTATTATTATTATTATTATTATTATTATTATTCACGGTTTAGG
Organism: Diploptera punctata; assembly: GCA_030220185.1. Taxonomy (NCBI): domain Eukaryota; kingdom Metazoa; phylum Arthropoda; class Insecta; order Blattodea; family Blaberidae; genus Diploptera; species Diploptera punctata. The sequence goes on from JASPKZ010008900.1 coordinate 225,921, forward strand.
CTGATTTACTAGCCTGTTCCGGCTCCAAATTGCTGCTCTTTCCATCGTTTCCTTGGTCTTCCCAAACTTCTTCTTCCTCGTGGTGAATTGTTGTATGCTGCTTTTGGCATTCAATTCTCAGTCATCCTTTCCAAGTGTTATTTCCAGTTTATTCTGTATTTCTCTATTGTTGAGTTTAATTCTTCTATTTTTAGTTGTTGTCTTATTTTTGTGTTATGTTTTTTGTCTGTTCATTGATATCCTGGTATTGGTCTGAGGAATCTCATTTCAGCAGCTTGTATCCTGGCAGATTATTGTGTTGTCACTGTCCATGTTTCGGATCCATAAGTAATGATAGGCACTGCCATTGTCTTGTACAATTTCATTATAGAGTCTTTCCTGGCTTTATTTTTCAAAGTTCTTTTTAGTGTACCTGTTATATAATTAAACTTATTTATTTTGTTATTTATATCTGTTTCTGCTGTGTATGATATTTCGCAACCTAGGAAGTTATATGTTACTACTTGTTCTATTTGTTTATTTTCTAATATTATCTTTGTCCGAACTGGATGAGCGCCCTTGAAGGCCATTGTTTTTTTTGTGATTATTATTATTATTATTATTTTTATTATTATTATTATTATTATTATTATTATTATTATTATTACTATAAGCCTAGTGTTTTAAAATCGGATGATGATTTTCTTTCGACAATATGGATAGAAACATCCATCAGTGTCATACAAGTAACACCCTGTTCCATTTTATCTCTAGTTTCATCGATAGCAAACACCCTCGTCATGCATTTATCCCTGGTAAGTTATACCATGGGTAAAGTTACCACACAATGCACGTCAGTATAATAGATAACCCGTACTCTATTCGAGGTCTGTGTAGAGGCCAGGTGAACATGTGTCCATCTAGCATGTTCCTTTCTTACATATATAGTGTGTTCCGAAGAAGGAGATTACAGAGGGGAAAATATGCAACAAGCAAATAGCATTATTCGGGGATTTTATGTCACTATACCTAACTAACTAGGGAGGAAAGGAGATTACAAGTATTTGAGAATAAAGTTCTTAGGAACATTTTTGGACCAAAGAGAGATGAACAGACAGGTGAATGGAAAACACTACATAACAATGAACTACATGGTCTTTATAGGAAGCCAGATGTAATAAGAACAGTTAAGTCTCATAGACTGCGATGGGCAGGACATGTTGCACATATGCAGAATGAAAAACTTGCATGGAAGCTTCTTGTAGGAAAGCCAGAGAGAAAACGCCCAGTTGGTAGACCAAGATTGAGGTGGGAGAATAACATTTACTATGATTTGAGGGAAATAGATTATACACGGAATGATTGGAAAAATTAGCTCAGGATTGGGATGTATGGAGAGCTTATGACCGTGCGGCCTAGAACCTATGGGTTCGATAGTGCCAGTGAGTAAGTAAGTAAGTAAGTATACCTAACTAACTAACTCAGTGGCACTATCGAACCCGTAGGCTCATGGCCGCGCGGACATAAGCACTCCATACATCCCTATCATGAGCTAATGTTTCCAATCATTCCCTGTATAATCTACTTTCCTCAAATCATAGTTAATGTTATTCTCCCACCTCATTCTTGGTCTACCAACTGGGCGTTTTCCCTCTGGTTTTCCTACAAGAATCTTCCATGCACGTTTTTCATTCCCCATTTGTGCCTCATGTCCTGCCCATCGCAGTTTACGAGACTTAATTTTTCTTATTATATCTGGTTTCCTATAAAGACCATGTAATTCACTGTTATGCAGTCTTCTCCATTCACCTGTCTGTTCATCTCTCTTTGGTCCAAAAATTTTCCTAAGAACTTTATTCTCAAATACTCGTAATCTCCTTTCCTCTCTTAAAGTAAGAGTCCATGTTTCGCATCCATATAATATAACTGATACCACCAACATCAATTTTACAAAAAGCGGAAAACACGCAACACAAAGCAGTGTGTGCATAATTCATCATCATCATCATCATCATCAATTCCTTTCGCTCCTATCTGGAGCATAGGGCCTCAATGAAATTTCTCCATTTAGCTCGATCATCTGTCAACCTCTTCACCTCCAACCAAGTTTCTTTTCCATTTCACGTACTTCTCCTTCAATAGCCCTCTTCCAAGTTATTTTTTATATAAAACAAAAACAATATATGATATATTAATACCAACTTTTATAAGATGCATGATGTGTTCCGTTGAGTTTTAACATCAGATTCAAAGAACATTTTCGAGACTTCATTCACGCAGAAGGGAAATCAAGCTATGCAAAACACGTTATCCATGAAGGACATCGCATGTTAAATATTGAAAACACCCTAACAGTAATGCACAGAGAAAATAATCCAGCGAAGATAAACGTACTCGAAGAGATGGAAATCATGAAAGCAGCTCACAACAATGACAGCCTGATAAACGAAAACGAACCCAATGCATGCAACCCCCTCTACCAGATCTTCAGTGAAACACCAGTTTTGAATCCTGCCGATGAGGGACAAGTCCCGAAAGCGCTACAGTTAAATGATTAATTAAGTTGAGGAGACGGACCTTTCAGGCGAATATTCTATAATTTTATATTAATTTTATTAATACCAAACTGAAAAAAAAAATTTAAATATGTTAGGTAATAATGTAAGCAAAACAAATTTATGAGAAAGTTTCAAAATATAAAACGCACTCTTACACGTAAAGAATTAGCCAAAAGGAGAATAATATAGGCTATATATTATACCAAAATGAAAAAAAAGTAAATGCGCAGATTAAAATAATTTGAATTAATTACATTAATTAATTATATTTTAACTTCAAATATAACGAGATATGTTACTTCAATTCCACAGAACTTTAAAAAAATCATTCAACAAGTTAAGTTTAAAGTGTTTTCATTAACTTTGAAGTAGCCTGACGCGCGAGAAACGAAGCCAAATCATAAATTACTGTAATTAATTTATTCAACTTTATCTGTGAAAGTTCACTGCAATTCCAGCACGTGCTAATTATTTAGTTCCTGTTCCATTCTTGATTACTGCGCACGTTTTAACCAATAAAAATCGCTGTTACCACATTTCCTGTGCTTTCTTGTTCCACTCTTCCTCATTTCTCACCAGAAAAATATATCCTACATTTTTTCTTTCTTTCTTTACTTTACAATGTAGCTCTCAATCATTACGTGTCGAATCCTGCCTGAAATTTCTTTCAGAGAAGCGTTGTAATGTACCGTCGGTTCAATCATTTAGTTTACAGGCGCTTTGCTTTGTGGTTAGGTAAGTCTACTTTTGCACGCATAAGTATTTAGCATATCAAGCGGCGTTGCCACTTTTTATTCACTACAATAAATTTTAGCAACTAAAGATACTGCAAAAGGCAAAAGTTGCAACGCTGTTAAGATAATTATATCCACTAGGAGTAGACATGGGAAGATAATAAAAAAATACGAAGCCATTATTTATTTATTTTATTGAATCTCTAACAATATGAACCTTATTTCACCATCCGATATGTTAGGGTTTTAGTTACAATACAATTAATTGTTTACAATAATTATGGTAGTGAAGCATGGACACTAAAAAGACAACATGAAAGCAGAATAACGGCTTGTGAAATGATATTCATGCGCAGAACAACGGGTTACACCAGATGGGATCGGAAAACGAACACCGATATCTTAAAAGAATTGAAGACATCGCCAATTTTGGAATATGTTAAACAGTACAAACTAAATTGGAAACACCATCTTGAAAGGATGGGTTCAAATCGGAGCCCCAAAGCTGTTTATAATTATATACCAAGAGGACGAAAATCACTGGGCCGTCCTATGAAACGCTGGAGGGCCTAATACTTGGAAGGAAGAAGAAGAATTCAGAGTATGATTAATTTTTAGCGTTACATAATAACGTAATATGAACTAATAAATATAACAAACCCAAGAAAAAACTAACTCAAAGTCTCTTAAAAATATGTCATTATTGGCAGAGAAGTGTTTCAGTTTTTGGTGATTCGAGCGGTATCTTAGAAGCCTCTAACAACAACTCCCCGGCTCCACCTGGCACTACAGTCAGATTCAACCCAGGAAGGCACTGTGTGTTTAGAATATGGAACTGGGTTGCCATTTTAACCCTTAAATTGGCAAAACACAATTTTTTTTTCTTTTAGTTACTTGAATGTGGCGGACCGCAGTGAAAACGGAATCTTGCCTAACTATTATTATTAGGTATATTGTATAATTAGACACATATTTAAGTGGTTTATTTTTGTTCGTTTTCTTCTGATTTATTTGAAATATCAAATTAATTGAACCAACTGATGTATCCAAAAGGATACAATACGAATTTAAGGGTTAACAGTATTTTCTTGAGAGAAATCCTTTTATAAAACAAAGTTGCAACACAGCAGGTACATAGTTGTAAGTTGTAGCTGTCCAAGCCACCCCCTCTTAAAGGAAAAGAAACAGTTACCACTTGTCACTGAGCTCATGCAGATCTGTACTATCCTGTGTGAAAGTGTCTACTCTCATATTTACTATAAAACTAGTTTGCATGCCGTGAAAGAAAAACTATGTTTTTTAAAATGTATATTACATAGATGTCCACCGCTGTGGTCTCGAGGTAGCGTGCTGCCTTGTCACACAGCGGGCCAGGGTTCGTTCCCCGGTCGGGGCAGTTTTTCTGGGTGAGGTTATAATCGGTGTTTTTCCTCACCTGTAAGACAAATGTCAGGAAAACGTTAAGGCCCAAACGGTCCCCGAAATCATATGGCCATCAATATCATCCTTATCATTATCATTATCATCATCATCATCACTATCCTTCACCGGTGTGGAAAGCAACGGGAGGCTACCACACCTACAATTCCCTAGTAAAGCTGTAAGCATAGCATGAAAATGTTATGATTGCAGTGAAGGACCTGCCTTCAGGCAGAATTACTATGGATGGTTGGATACATAAATTTGGAGAAAGCTGCTAACCTTGCCCCTCCACCCCCCGTTATTATGTGTATGGCAACATCTACCCTCTGTACGTAGGGGGACAGTGGCATAACCCATAAGGTATGTAGTCACTTCCTGAGTTGAATTAGAGTGTAACAATGTAGTTTTTAAACCAGAGGGAAACAGTTGCTTTTGATGCCGCCTGTAAACTAAATGATTGAGCCAACTACACCAAGGTCGTGTTAAAAAATCTTCCGCTCTTAACTTCAAAACACTAAAATCCGGCGCCAAATGTCTCAAATTATAGGGAAGTAATACAACTCCTGAATTGTAGATTGGATAATCCTCACAATCTGCCGTTCGTGCCGCGTCCCGCCTCACTTCACTCCGATCTTAATTAAGCAGGGACGTACATCTGCTCCGTTCTGCTGGATTCTGCTTCAATTTCTGTGTCTTGCAGTTAGAAGTGGTAGATCATTTTTTGGACACGTGCTGCCTGTCAATGTGACAGTAATTGTGGCGCAAATGGCGGAAGGATACAATTGGCGCTTCGTTATGTTAGGATCACTATAAGAACAGATACGATATAGGCCTATTTCTTCTTCTTCTCCTTCTTCTTCGCTTCCTGGTTTAGGCAAGAGTTGCCTGTTCCGCCTTCACTAATAGATCTAAGACCATCTCTTCCGAGGACGTCCGACATCTCTTCTTCTTCTTGGAAAATAATGGAAGATTTTATTTGGTAATCTACTTTCTTCCATTCTTTCTACATGTTCTTTCCACTGTATCTTGTTGTTAAATATCTTTTGTTTTATGGAGTAGATCTGCAGTTCTTCACGGATATCCTCGTTTCTTATCTGGTCCATTCTAGTGCAGCCTTTTACTCTTCTTAAAAATTTCATCTCGGCTGCTTGGATTTTACTTTCTTGTTTGGTAGTGGTAATCCAAGATTCACGCCCATACAAAAGGACAGGGACAGCCATTGTTTTATAAAATTTTAATTTTATTTATTTATGGGCTTTATGACTCAATGTTCTATTTATTGTAACACAAATAGCTTGAAACTGATGTGTTTTGTGTTCAATATCATACCCATAGCTGATGTCACATCCTAAATATTTAAAGTGGGATACTTGTTCAATAATTTCGTCTCTAATTACTATTTTTGCTGTTAGTTTATGCTGATGATGTAGTATTGTTGGCCGATAGCGAGGAGATACTAAAGGACAACACGCACACACTATTGAGTAACACTAAGAAATTAGGACTGGGAGTAAATATCAATAAAACTAAATATATGGTCACACGTAGAAATTCATTAAATAATGGAAATGGACAGCTAATGACAAATGAGGGAAATTTTGAGGAAGTGGCTGAATTCAAATACCTAGGAACAATAATCACAAATAGGAATGAGATGCACAAAGAAATCAAACATAGGCTCAATTCTGGAAATGCATGCTATTATTCATTGCAGAGACTCTTGATGTCCCAACTCCTTTAAAAAAATGTTAAACTGAAAATATATAAAACTATTATTCTACCAGTAATATTATATGGGTGCCAAACATGGACTCTTACTTTAAGGGAGGAAAGAAGATTACAAGTATTTGGGAATAAAGTACTTAGGAAAATTTTTGGACCAAAGAGAGATGAACAGACAGGTGAATGGAGAAGACTACATAACAATGAACTACATGGTCTTTATAGGAAGCCAGATATAATAAGAACAGTTAAGTCTCGTAGACTGCAATGGGCAGGACATGTTGCACGTATGGGGAATGAAAGGACTTGCATGGAGGCTTCTTGTAGGAAAGCCAGAGGGAAAACGCCCAGTTGGTAGACCAAGAATGAGGTGGGAGAATAGCATTAACTATGATTTGAGGGAAGTAGATTATACAGGGAATGATTGGAAAGCATTAGCTCAGGATAGGGATGTATAGAGAGCTTATGTCCGTGCGGCCTACGGGTTCGATAGTGCCAGTGAGTAAGTAAGTAAGTAATTAGTATTTTTGCACACAGGGTATATATATTTTCAAACCAATGACCCTATCTGTAAATGTTTACATTTATATGTGCTTGGACTTTCAATATTTTCTTTTCATCTATTGTGACACTTATAATTTTTCGTTTAAACACAATCTCTTGTATCCTTTGGATGAACAAAGTTTCATTCTAATCCTCTTATCAATGAACCGTGACCTTTTCTTGTGAGTACGCTGGCGTCTACTTGAACAAATCATCTAATGGTCAAATGGTTACAACCTTCGCTTGATTAGCATTTCAGATCAGTTTCCCACGAGATCATATTCTGGCTAAATTCATCTCGACCCACTTTAACATTTATCAGGCCCTCGAGAAATCTACGTCCCACATTCAATCGATAAACGAGGAATCCTTAGCTTTAAGAACTCGTCATTAATATTTCTTACAACTTCTCTCCGTCTTTTCATTACGCAAATGCGTTACTATGCGTTTGATGTGCCCTCTATAACTTACTCGTACCTGGAGGTTCATGACTGCGTAGATACAAAATCTCCATATATCCCTATACTGATATAGGCTATGTTTTCCATTCATCCCCTGTATAATTTATCATAAGTAATGCCACAAGTGATTTCCAAATTATCGATAAATTCACGACTCACGAAGTGAGGAGTGAATTTATCTAGAGAATTTGGAAATCAAGAGTGACATTTGTTAGGACTATTTAACGAATAAAATTAAGCTGTTTACTCACAAATCATTATTTAACTATAGTTATTTTAAAATAGTTATGTATTTAATGTAAACGGCGATGTTTGAAAACAAATCAGAAATGTGAGGTTATGTTCATTCACTGCAACTAGATCATATTATTTCTTGCCAAATAAGATCGCAATATTGTAAGAATGTACCCAAGTGGAGAAATAATGAAACACATCAAACTATATATCATAATCAACATTACGGGTTATTCATTAATTTTTTTAGTAAACAACTCAGTAAAATCAAGTAATCTGTTCATTATTTGCTATATTCAATGTATTTGTTGGAGAAAAATAATGTTCAGTCCTGTTCAGAACATTAAAAAGGAGGAGCTTTCTTTATCACAAAAGCAGGAGCTGATAAAGGGAAATCGATAAAGAGCGTGGTGAAACACGACTGTCATTGGTTGTAAAACAAAATTCATTGAAACGTGATTGGTCATTGACTAGCATTTGTGGCATGAGTTAAATAGTCATAAGTAATGCCACGAGTGGTTTCCAATTTATCTAGAGAATTTGGAAATCAAGAGTGGCATTTTTAGGACTATTTAACGAATAAAATTAAGCTGTTTACTCACATATCATTATTTAAATATCCATCCATCCATAGTAATTCTGCCCGAAGGCAGGTCCTTCACTGCAATCACAGCATTTTGATGCTATGCTTGCAGCTTTACTAAGGAACTGTAGGTGTGGTAGCTTCCCGTTGCTTTCCACATCGTTGAAGGATGATTATAATGACTATTTAACTCATGCCCCAAATGGGAGTCAATGACCAATCACGTTTCAATGATTTCTGTATTACAACCAATCAGAGACGTGTTTCACGAAATAATTATCAACGTTAGGATTATCATATATTAAGCAAAGCTCCTCCTTTTTTAATATTCTGAACAGGTCTGACCGTTATTTTGCAGTGACTGAGCCTATAACAAATACGGCTACCAGATTGTATATAATAGTGCTTACATGTCAACATTTGTAGCAATTGATTATACCACCAAAAAAAGAAACCACTGTTTGCACTTTCTTAAATGTATACGACATCAAAAATGAATTAATATACAGATTGATGTGTTTCATTTTTTCTCCACTAGAGAGCATTCTTACAATATTGCGTTCCTTTGGCAATAAATAGTATGATCTGGTTGCAGTGATAAACAAAAGAAGCAGTAGAAGCGTAGGCTACCTATCGTTTCTCATTAGTTTTCAAACATCACCGTTTACTTTAAATATAAAAAATATTTTTAAATAACTGTAGTTAAATAATGATTTGTGAGTAAACAGCTTTATTTTATTCGTTAAATAGTCCTAACAAATGCCACTCTTGATTTCCAAATTCTCTAGATAAATTCACTCCTCACTTCGTGAGTCGTGAATTTATCGATAATTTGGAAATCACTCGTGGCATTACTTATGATAAAGATGGTGATGACCATATGATTCCGGGGACCGTTTGGGCCCCAAAGTTTTCCTGACATGTGTATTTAAATATAGTTATTTTAAAATATTTATATATTTAATGTAAACGGCTATGATTGAAAACAAATGAGAACTATTTGGCTATCTTTCATTTGTCAATCCACTGCAACTTGATTTTATTATTTATTGCCAAACATGATCGCAATGTTGTAAGAATGCGCCCTAGGAGACAAAAAATGAAACACATAAAAGTGTATATTATAACCAACATTATAGGTTATTAATTTATTATTTTAAGAAAACAATTCCGTAAAATCAGTATTTAAAAACACAATTATTGAACACACAATTATCAAATGTGTAATTTGAAGTAATCTGATCATTATTTGCTATATTCAACGTATTTGTTAGAGAGTCAGTCACTGCAAAATAATGCTCTGACCTGTTCAGAATATTAAAAAAAAGGAACTTTCTTCTTCTTCTTCTACTACTACAAGGTTTAGGCTATGTAGCCTGTTCCGGCGAAGTTAAATGTGGAGTCCATCATCTGCGTGGTCGGCCAACATCTCTTGTACCTCTGGGATTATACAGGAAGGTTCTTTTTGGTATTCTTTCGTTGTTCATTCTCATTAAGTGTTCTGTCCATTTCTTATTATTTTCGCTGATTTTATCTTCAATTTTATATATATTTAATTCTTCTCGTATAGTTTCATTCCTTATTCTATCCGCTCTTGTGCACCCTTTCACATTACGTAAAAACAGCATTTCCGCAGTCTGTATCCTGCTTTTTATCCCTTGATTTCATTATCCAATTTTCACTTCCATACAACAACAAAGGAACAGCCATTGTTTTATATAATTTAAGTTTCGTATCTTTCCTTGTTTTCCGACCTAAGGTTCTTTTTATGGTTCCACAAATAGCCTGAAATTTATTTACTTTATTTTCTATATCTTTATTTTCTCTATAAGTTATATCAGATCCTAAATATTGGAAATGTGATACTTGTTCTATTATTTTGTTATCCAGTACAATTTTTGATCTAATTCCATATTTACCAATAAATGCCATTACTTTTGACTTATTTAATCTGATAATTATTTGCTATATTCAACGTATTTGTTAGAGATTCAGTCACTGCAAAATAATGCTCTGACCTGTTCAGAATATTAAAAAAAGGAACTTTCTTTATTTTGGTAAACAGAATTCGATAAGTTTCGAGGTGAAGCACGACTGTCATTGGTTGTAAAACAAAATTCATTGAAACGCGATTGGCCACTGGCTCCCATTTTGGGCATGAGTTAAAGAGTCTCCTTAAAATCGCGGTTAATATTATTTTTCCACAACTTTTTGGGAGCTTTCTCATTGGTTTTCCTACAGTATGCTACCATGCCCTTCTTCCATTCCCCATTTGTGCTACATGTCATTCCCATCTAGAAGTGTACATGACCTTCTGTCATTAATAATTTTAACCACAAATTCTGGAAATCTCAGTCTACGAGTTGTGCCGGTTCGCTCGGGGTAGAATATGATCACTCCGGGATGTTTTAAATTATACACTTATTATTTTAGTTTATTGGGTACATTTGTATACACAATTTTATTTACAATGTTTGATATTTCACTGTCTCGGAGTGGAGTTGATGAGTTATTTGCGCCCACGTGTTTTAATATCACCTTCGCGAACTGTTACTTAAGAACTTAATTATTGCAGAACGTAGGAGCGTGAGAGTTTTCACACGCGTCCTTGCCTTATAAGGGCGATGACTCCTCCCATCCCCACTCCGAGTGTATATGTTATTCATTATAGCTTAGAAGGGTAGGTACCATTCGTTTGGGTTTCTATGTTGGTAATAGACTCGTGTGCACGTTTGTGCGCCTTCCAATTATTACTATTAATGGTACGCTTTATTACTCACGAGTCTATTACTTCTTGCCACAGAGTCTGATTTATTTTTATTGCGTCTGGTTTCCAATAAAAATAATTTAACTCACTGTCATGTACTCTTTACCAATTGTCTGTCTTTGCTCCAAGAATTTCCTAACAACTTTCATCCAAAATACTTATATTTTCTCCTCCCCCCTTAAAGTAAGAGACCATATTTCGCATCCATATAACTGGAAGAACGACTGATCGGGCATAAGCTGCCCATATATCCCTATCCTGAGCTAATGTTTTCCAATCATCCCCTGTATAATCTACTTTCCTAAAATCACAGTTAATGGTATTCTTCCACCTAATACTTGGTCCACCAACTTGTCATATTAGATGTTGTTGTTACCATATGACGAAATTGCCAATTATTCTCTTCTTCTTCATCCAAGGATTAAGCCTGTTGGCTCGTTCCGGTTTCATGAAAGCTAGAATTGTTAAAATTGTTCAGACCATCTTCTGTGTGGGCGTCCAACATTTCTCCTTCCGTGTGGTTTATAACTGAGCAATAATTTTGGAAATCTTTCTTCTGGCATTCTATCAAAAATTTCTTTCCAGGCGTTCTTATATTTAACTATTCGATCTGCAAGTTTGGAAATATTTAGTTCCTTTCTTATATCATCATCATCATCATTATCATCATCGTCACCATAGTACATTTACGAATTTATGTCATTTGTTGACCTGTTTCGGCCTCAAGAGAAACACCATCCAAAAGTCTTTTGAGTGGACATTCTGGTCTTCTTCTTCCTGCAGGTTGATATCTTAACATTTGTTTGGGTATCTTGTGATCTTCCATTCGATGAACACGTTGTATCCATCTTGACTTATAATCAGAAATTTTGTTTTCTAAAGGTTCCTTGTGTAATTCTTCTAAGGTGTCTTCATTTTTCTTGTGATCTAGTAGTGTGTATCCTGCAGTCCTCCGAAGATATCTCATTTCAGCAGATCTAAGTCTCTGTATATCCTTCTGTTTCAACGTCCATACTTCGCTACCATACAAAAGAGTTGGAAGAGCCAGTGTTTTATACACTTTCAGTCTTGAATGCTTTTGGACTAACTGTGGCTAGAAGATAGAATTTATTAACCCTAAAATTCTTAAAAATTTAGATATTTTTGCATTTACATCCTTTTCTTCTTCATATGAGATATTGCATCCTAGATATGTAAAATTTTTCACCTGCTCCAAAATTTTATTGTCCAGTACAATTTTACTTCTGACAGGATCTACACCTTGAAATGCCATAATTTTTGTTTTTTCTGTAGATATCTTTAATCCATATTCTTCTGTAATTTTGTTAAGTTCATACAGACCTTTCTGTAGATTATCTTCGGAATTTGCTATTATTATATGGTCATCTGCAAACATTAGGGTGTTTAATTTTCTATTTTCTGATATTCTTATTCCTAATTTATATGTTTTGTTCCAGCAACATATTACTTCAATGTTATAAATTGTAAAGAGTGTTGGGGATAGGGGGCAGCCTTGTCTCACACCACGATTTATAATTCCTTCTTCAGAAAATCTGTTATTTAATTTAATCTTTATGGTGTTGTCTTTGTAAATATTTTGTATGTAATGCAATTCTTCTAAATGGAAAATCAAAGAGTACATTATTGCTGAATGGGATACATTATGGCAAAATACTAACAATGGTATGACAACTCGATAATTATTTTTCCCCACAATCTATGACAGACTAAAATGCCCAAATATAGTTCCCAGTTTCATATTAACTCAATTTTTAACCGGACATGGAAAATTTCAGGTATATTTATATAAATTTCAAATATCATCAAATGCAATTTGTAAATATAGAGAAGATATTCAAACAGTCGAACATGTTCTATTTAACTGTCCAATGTTGTGGTTTGAACGTTTACACACTTGAAACATATTTGAATTTTAATGAAAAAAAATTATTCCAGTCCTCTTTGTTATATTCTTAACGACAAAAAAATGTTATAATTACTTCTCTTCTTTCTCTTCTTTTGTAAATAGTGGTTTTATAATTCGTCAACTATAATTTAATTTTACTGTGTTCATCTTTGTTAAACATTATGTAATTGCCTTTTTTTCTGGTTGTTTTTATGTTAATTTAATAATAATAATAATAATAATAATAGTAATACTAATAATAATAATAATAATAATAATATATAAGAATTATAATAATATATAAACAATACTAATAACAATAATAATAATAATGATAACAATAATAATAATAACCATAATTATAACAATCCTATTAATAATAAGAATAAGAATAATCCTAATAATACAACAACAACAATAATAATAGTCACTACTAATAAGAAACAATAATAATAATTATAATCGACAATAATAATAATACAATAATAATAAACAATAATCATAATAATAACAACAACCCTAATAATAACAACAACACTAATAACAACAACAACAATAATCAGAATAATAATAAGAATAATAATAATAATAATTAATAATAATAATGCATTATTTTAGCTGGCAGAGTTAAGGCCATAAGGCCTTCCCTTCCACTCAACCAAAATTACATACTTATTACAATTTTAAGATATTATTAAGAGACAGGTCCACCGCTGTGGTCTCGAGGTAGCGTGCTGCCTTGTCACGCAGCGGGCTCGTGTTCGATTCCCAGTCGGGACAGGCTCCTGGGTGAGGTTCTTTTCGGGGTGTTTCCTCACCTGTAAGAAGCCTTGGCGCAGAGCTACGGGACTTGCGCTGGTTCGAGCCTCCGTGGGGGAAGAAATTTTTCTCATGGAATTTCGGCCAGTATGGGACCGGTGCCCACCCAGCATCGTGAGGCATTTGGATAGCTACAATAAGTAGCGACGCCAGGTTGAGAATACCAGCTATAACGGCTGGGGGACTCGACATGCTGACCACATGTCACCCCTACACTGGCAGGATGGTCGTCTACCTCTGTGATTGACACATGTGGATGTGAGGTCAGAAGCCGGCTGGTCAGCCAAGGGCCTTCTAGGCCTGTCGCGCTTGGAGTTTTTTTCCTCACCTGTAAGACAAATGTCAGGAAGCTTAAGGCCCATCGGTCCCCGAAAATCATCCGGCCATCATAATTATCATCATCATCCTTCACCGGTGTGGAAAGCAAAGAGAAGCTACCACGCCTATAATTTCCTAGTAAAAAAACTGCAAAGCATAGCATGAAAATGCTATGATTGCAGTGAAAGACCTGCTCTCGGGAAGAATTACTATGGATGGATTAAAATGCAGACCAAACAAAATACAATGATGCTGTGATCTAATACTAGCTAATACTAACAAAAACATGGAATATAATAAAATTAAAATAATACAAGATAAAGTAAGTAACTTCCTAGATGATTATTTAAAAAATGCTCTATATAGTTGTTATCCATTTAATGGTGTCATTGTGTCGAACTTAAGATATCAGTTAATTTGTATTTAAATGATGATAGCGATTGACAGTCCCTGACATGACTGGGAAGTGAGTTCCATGCTCTAGTCATAGATATTGTGTAAGATTCAGAGTATAGACATGTCCTGTGCTGTGGTATCAAAAGTAAAGAAGAGTCTTGTGATCTTATTCCTAAATTATGTTGAGCCAATACATTTTGAAAACGTGTTGATAAATAACTTGGTAAATGTGTGTGCAGAATTTGGAATTTACTACATAATGTTAAATAATTATAACCCTTATATACCGTCATCATCATCATCATCATCATCATCATCCGGTATCATGGCAGCTGCCGCCGTCTTCCGGAAATCAAACGCCATTCCTCTCTATCCATCCATTGATCTTCCTCCATTCCTCTGATATTCATAGCTGCTTGTACCCCTTCTATCCAAGTTTTTTTCGGTCTTCCTCTCTTCTTCCTTTCCATTGGGATCCATTCCATAACAATTTTTGGCAATCTTTGCTCTGGCATTCGTTTGACATGACCATACCACTGCAATCTTTTCTTTTCTATGATGTCTATGATGTCCGGCTCCTCTTGTACACCCATAATTTCCCTTATTTCTTTATTTCGTATTCTATCCATTCTAGATTTTCCAGCTGATCTTCTTAAAACATCCATTTCTGTACTTAAAATTCTTTTCATTTCCCTGATAGGAATTTGCCATACTTCAGCACCATATGTTAAAATGCTCTGAATTATGGTTTGATATATTTAAAAGGGTTTCCTATATTGGATAAAATAAAACAAAAGATGTCTTTATTTTTTATGATCTAGTAGTGTGTATCCTGCAGACCTCCAAAGGTACCTCATTTCAGCAGATCTAAGTCTCTGTATATCCTTCTGTTTCAATGTCCATACTTCGCTACCATACAAAAGAGTTGGAAGAGCCATATTAATTTCTTTTCTTATTATTTTCAATTATTCTATCACCCAAATACAAACAAAAAGTCGTAAAATTGTTGAGGAGGAAATAAATAGAGTCAGGTCATAGAATATTTAGTGGGGAGTGGAGATTTTGTTTTCTCTAACAACTGTTTTGCAAAGCGTTCCTGTTGTTGGTTTAAACATTAAACAGTTGAGTCAAGGGTTGTTAAAATGCTTTTACCAGAATTGCGTTTCACAGATATTGTGAGTACATTACAGCCACGCATTTAAGTACAAGAGGCTTTGCCATTCTCAGCCCTTCATGAGAGCAAAGTTTTTAAACAAATGTTTTAATTCTAACATACTGAAGCTATGAACGCGACAACAACATGCCATAAAACAAATTTAAGGAGCTTATTTTCAGAACGTCTCTTGTATATTTTCATAAATTAGTGCGAAGTAATCTGAAGTCGTCCTTTTTTGCAAACAAGAATCAGTTCGATTACAACAGCTATTTTTACACGCTTTATATTAGCTTGACCTCTATCTATCTATCTATCTATCTATCTATCTATCTATCTATCTATCTATCTATCTATCTATCTATCTATCTATCTATCTATCTATCTATCATCTATCTATCTATCTATCTATCTATCTATCTATCTATCTATCTATCTATCTATCTATCTATCTATCTATCTATCTATCTATCTATCTATCTATCTATCTATCTATCTATCTATCTATCTATCTATCTATCTATCTATCTATCTATCTATCTATCTATCTATCTATCTATCTATCTATCTATCTATCTATCTATCTATCTATCTATCTATCTATCTATCTATCTATCTATCTATCTATCTATCTATCTATCTATCTATCTATCTATCTATCTATCTATCTATCTATCTATCTATCTATCTATCTATCTATCTATCTATCTATCTATCTATCTATCTATCTATCTATCTATCTATCTATCTATCTATCTATCTATCTATATCTATCTATCTGTCTATCTATCTATCTATCTATCTATCTATCTATCTATCTATCTATCTATCTATCTATCTATCTATATCTATCTATCTAGCTATCTATCGTATCTATACGGAATCTTTTCACACGCGATTTGCACATCACCCACTTAAAATCATGGAATCGACTTGAAACTTTGTATACTTGTAGAGGATCCGTGACAATACAATAATTTCACATTAATTTTCTAAAATCCTGGACATAATCATCAGAAAATAAAAAAAAAAGTGTTTTTGTATCAATGTAACGGATTCTTTCAACGCGATTTTTACCCACTTAGAAACATTGGATCGACTTGAAACTTTGTATAGCCTACGTGTAGAGGACCCGTGACAATACAATAATTTCATATTTTGTTTCTAAAATCCTGGCCAGAATCATCCGAAAATCAAAAAAATTAAAATTGGTATAATAGGTTCGGACTTGTCGAGCTTTTAGTCAATCGTTGTGAGAGCTCAGTTGGTAGAGCAGTGAACTCTTAGTGGTATATAATTTCAGTAATCCATACGTCGCTGGTTCGAATCCGGCTTGGAGGGTTTTTTTTATAGAAGAGTATTACTTTTAGCTCATACTACAATAGTATCGAATCTAAAGGTATTTACATTTTTATCTTATTCTGTAAAATATTAAAACTAAAAAATAAAAAATAAATAATAGTTTTAAAAAACTAAAAGAACACGCTTTATTAGAAAACTAAAAAATTAAAAATAATTTTAATTTCCAATACGCTTGGGATAAAATGAAGTGGCAAACAAAAAAATCATCTCCAACACATATAGAATAAAATTAGAGTTAACAACAAAAAGAAAATAATTTTACCATCAAAAGCGTGGGGTGCTTTTTATGGTTTTTACATTTTCTTCTTAGAGAGCTTACTTTTACCAATATCTGTTTATTATCAAATATATTAATTGATATAGAGCACCCCACGCTTTTGATGGTAAAATTATTTTCTTTTTGTTGTTAACTCTAATTTTATTCTATATGTGTTGGAGATGATTCTTTTGTTGACCACTTCATTTTATCCCAAGCGTATTGGAAATTAAAATTATTTTTAATTTTTTAGTTTTCTAATAAAGCGTGTTCTTTTAGTTTTTTAAAACTATTATTTTTTGCAAACAAGAATCAGTTCGATCACAACAGCTATTTTTTATCGACGTTTGCAATGATTCAAATGATGAAGGCAATAAGAGAAATGAGTGTAAACAGGTAAACAATTGACCTGCAATATATATATATATATATATATATATATATATATATATATATATATATATGAAGAGTATAATACATATATAAGAAAAAATAAGTGTTTGAATTGGATTCGCCTGGTAGTGTAATGGATATCACGCTGAGGTACAGACTCAGAGATCCGGGTTCGTATCCCGTCCAGGCATTTATTTTTCTTACCATACCAATATATATATATATATATATATGATATGAAAAGAAAAATGAATGCTTGAGTCGGGATTTGAACCGGAGTCTCTAAACTCTGTACGTTTAGCGCTCTAACGACCTGAGCTACCCAAGAATTCGAACACAAACATACGTTTTTCTTATATATATAGTATTCTCAATTCACACAAGAGGTAGCGGAAATTTGTTCCGGCTGACATCTAGCGGCTAACATAACAGTTAAACAAATTTTTAAAGAAGCTAATACTACATATATAAGAGAATAAATAAGAGAATACTACATATATAAGAAAAATGTATGTTTGTGTTGGAATTCTTGGGTAGCTCAGGTCGTTAGAGCGCTAAACGTACAGAGTTTAAAGACTCGGGTTCAAATCCCGACTCAAGCATTCATTTTTCTTTTCATATCATATTTGCCTTCATTGCCAAATGTCAAAAATATATTTATAACATCTATATATACAAGCGTTACTGCTATAAAGTAAATATTCTCTTTAAAATTTTGCTTAACTGTTATGTTAGCCGCTAGATGTCAGCCGGAACAAATTTCCGCTACCTCTTGTGTGAATTGAGAATACTACATATATAAGAAAAATGTATGTTTGTATTGGAATTCTTGGGTACCTCAGGTCGTTAGAGCGCTAAACGTACAGAGTTTAGAGACTCGGGTTCAAATCCCGACTCAAGCATTCATTTTTCTTTTCATATCATATTTGCCTTCATTGCCAAATGTCAAAAATATATTTATAACATATATATATATATATATATATATATATATCCATACTAATTCAGCCCGAGGGCAGGTCTTTCACTGCAATCATAGCATTTTCATGCTATGCTTTGCAGCTTTACTAGGGAATTGTAGGTGTGGTAGCTTCCCGGTGCTTTCCACACCGGTGAAGGATGATAATATGATAATGATAAGGATGATGGCCATATGATTTCGGGGACCATTTGGGCCTTAAAGTTTTCCTGACATTTGTCTTACAGGTGAGAAAAACCCCGATTAAAACCTCACCCAGAAAAACTGCCCCGGCCGGGGATTGAACCCGGGCCCGCTGCGTGACAAGGCAGCACGCTACCTCGAGACCACAGCGGTGGACAGTTATATATATAGAAGGATTATCGGTTGATGAATGTATTTGACATCGTCCGATTCCTAGCAGCCAATTTTGTCGGTCCATCCAATCTCCTGGTTGTAGATGTTTCTCCTTCATGTATAAATATATTCCCTGATTCCAGGAGGTTTTAGGTCTTTTTCTGCCTCGTCTTCCCTCAGGTTTCCATTCCAAAACACATTTTGGTAGCCGATCCTCTTCCATTCGCTGGACATGTCCGTACCATCTTAATTACTGAGTTTTAATATAAATCTAAAATATATTACCGTATGTGCTACAGGTAAAGTGATCCCACTACAGACCTCAGAGGTCCTTGGGGTAGTAGGAGGTTAAGGCTCTCGCTTTTTCTAGACAATCGGCACTTGATGTCAGCCCTGCGTGACGGCCGCTTTTAACCCCTGAACAAGAGTCCTCATTTCAATTAGAGGCTGAGTCGACCCCAGGGTCATAGTGCCGCCAGAAGGTTTGGGCCAGTTTAAAAATCCTTACCCCCACCGGGACTCGAACCCTCGATCTTCCGGCTTGTAGGGTACTGCCTTAACAATTACGCTACGGCGTGCGTAGGACGTGCTATAGGGCGGAACTAAAAAAAAGTGTAACGGTACACTAAAAAAGCAGCTTTTTGGACCCTTAAATGGCTTACGTTGAATAAACAATAACAAATACACCAATATGATGTATACAGAATTGAATATCTGAAAAAATTCTACAAAAATTCTGCGACAGCGTTATGTCTATGTTTTACGGGCAGCTCAAATAATGATTTTTGTCATTCAGCTCATTGATGTCAAGAAGATCGGGATAAATAGATCCCTGAGCAACGCTGGGTAATCAGCACGGGGTATCTAAAATAATAACGATATAAATTTATAATTATTTTACTTTTTACTTATTCAACTAAATACGGTCCCGCGCCGTAGCCGAGCGGTTAAGGTAGGAAGCCTTGGCGCAGAGCTAAGGGACTTGCGCTGGTTCGAGTCTCCATAGGGGAAGAAATTTTCTAATGGTATTTCGGCCAGAATGGGACCGGTGCCCACCCAGCATCGTGAGGCAATTGGGTAGCTACAATAAGTAGCGGCTCCAGGTTGAGGAACCAGCTATAACGGCTGGGGGACTCGACATGCTAACCACATGTCACCCCTAAACTGGCTGTTGATCATCTACCTCTGTGATTGACACATGTGGATGTGAAGGGCCAGCAGCCGGCTGGTAAAAGGCCAGCCGCTAAAAAGTGGAAAGACCCTCAATCGGATTATTATTATTATCTTCTTCTTCTTCTTCTTCTGCTTCATGAAATTAGGCCTTTTGACCTGTTTTCATATCAAGTGGCATCATACACGGACATTAACCCGACCTAAGGGGAACCAGGGACATCTTCCTTGAACCCACTTAGGTAACTCATAGCAGGCGCGTCCACGACGCGGGGGTGTACCCGACTCTAAGTCGGTGACTAAGTTCTGCTAAGGACCCAGCATTGCGGGGTATAACGCTTTACCCTTGTCCAGGGTTACGGATGAAGACCACAATGACAGCGAAGGCGAGGAAGAAAATATTACGACTCGACCGAACTGGCAGAGGAGGAAAATTTCAACTCGGCGGAACTGGCAGAAGTGGCAACTCTTTCTCCAGAGTTTAAAAGGAGCCCATACTCGGGGTAACAGGAGTGAAGTCTCCAACGACTCAAGTCGGAAGGAGCAACCCTTTTTGCGGGGATTATACACAGAATAGCACGTCCAGAGCCTCTAAGGTGGCAGCCCCACCACTAGACTTGTCCTGCGTAACGCTCGTAACGTGACCAGAAGACATTTACATTACTGGCAACCATCAAGTGAATAACCGGACTGATCAACCTAAGAAAACCAGAGCAAGAAATAGGAATAAATGATTAGGACTTGTAGAAAAATTATTATTATTATTATTATTATTATTATTCCTTTCCTTTGCGACCTGTTCCGGTCTCAAGTCCATCGTTCCCTTGGCCGTCCCAAATATCTTTTTCCATGCATTTGTAGGTGTTGATCGTTTTGTCTAATCTTGTATTGTCCACTCTGTGCATATGTTATTTCCATCGGTATTTGTGATCTTTTAGTTTATCGAGTATTAAAAATATCTCCAGTTCATTTCTTATTGATTCATTGTGTAATCTATCCATGCGTGTACATCCTTTTACGGATCTTAAAAAATTCATTTCAGTAGCTTGAATGTGTGAGATATCTTTTTTTTTTGTAAGTACCCAAGATTCAGATCCATATAAAAGAACAGGAACGGCCATAATTTTATAAAACCTGAGCTGAGTTTCTCTTTCCAATCTTTCGGAGGGTTCTTCTTATTGTGCCACACATCATTTGATTTTGGTTTAATTTATTATTATTATTATTATTATTATTATTATCATTATTATTATTATCATTATCATTATCATTATCATCATTATCATTATTATTATTATTATCATCATCATCATCATAGTACATTCACGAATTTAGGCCATTTGTTGACCTGTTTCGGCCTCAAGAGAAACACCATCCAAAAGTCTTTTGAGTGGACGTCCTGGTCTTCTTCTTCCTGCAGGTTGATATCTTAACATTTGTTTGGGTATTCTGTGATCTTCTATTCGATGAACATGTTGCATCCATCTTGACTTATAATCAGAAATTTTGTTTTCTAAAAGTTCCATGTGTAATTCTTCTAAGATGTCTTCATGTTTTTTTTTTGTGATCTAGTAGTGTGTATCCTGCAGTCCTCCGAAGGTATCTCATTTCAGCAGATCTAAGTCTCTGTATATCCTTCTGTTTCAACGTCCATACTTCGCTACCATACAAAAGAGTTGGAAGAGCCAGTGTTTTATACACTTTTAATCTTGAATGCTTTTGGACTAACTGTGGCTTGAAGATAGAATTTATTAACCCTAAAATTCTTAAAAAATTAGATATTTTTGCATTTACGTCCATTTCTTCTTCATATGAGATATTGCATCCTAGATATGTAAAATTATTCACATGCTCCAAAATGTTATTGTCCAGTACAATTTTACTTCTGACAGGATCTACACCTTGAAATGCCATAATTTTTGTTTTTTTTTTTTTCTGTAGATATCTTCAAACCATATTCTTCTGTAATTTTGTTAAGTTCATACAGACCTTTCTGTATATTATCTTCTGATTATTATTATTATTATTATAAAGTTTATCGCTTGAAAGTTGAAGATTGGATTCTCGAGTGACTGCTGAATTTAATCTAATTAGACAAGAGAATATAATATGGCGAGGGAATGGAGATGCTAATCAGATCAAGTGCTGACCCTTGTATCTTGAATCTCTTATTCATTTCACTAGAGCTTCCCAGGTAATGAGAAATATGAAGGCAGCTTGATTTCAAATGGATTTCATAAGGTATTTAAGAACAAAGCGCT
Organism: Diploptera punctata; assembly: GCA_030220185.1. Lineage (NCBI taxonomy): Eukaryota > Metazoa > Arthropoda > Insecta > Blattodea > Blaberidae > Diploptera > Diploptera punctata. The sequence goes on from JASPKZ010008900.1 coordinate 248,273, forward strand.
CATTTCGCAGAAACAAACGAAATGTTTGATGTTCAGTTGTCTTTATAATGGAAACAGTTAACGTCAATTTTCTCTATTGTCGCAAATAATATATCATAAGTAGAGCGAGGAATTATATGAAGAAAATTATACGAAAATATGAAATCGTAAAGACAAAATATGAAAAATTATGACGCAAAAATATTATGAAGCTACTATTTTCTAAACATGTTACATATATTTACATACATAGGCCCACTGTAACTTATAAATGTACGTACATACCAGCACATAAATGAGACAAACAGAACTTATTTATAGCTCAAGAAATCAAGATGTTCACTGTATTTCGATTTTAAGTAGCTTTTTCGTTAATTTTGTCTAAATATCATATTCATTATCTGAAACAATTTTAATGGATCACGCCATAGTATAGTTGTATAAGGAAACGTGGTACAAACAGGAAAGTCGTGGGATCGATTCTTGATATGGTCTAGATTTTTAGCTGGACCAGACCTTCTGGTGGTTTTGTGGACCTGGGGTCGACTCAGATCTTATTGAAAGTGAGTCCTAGATGCATGTTCTGGGCACAAATGCGGCCATCAGGCAGATCCGACAATCTGGCGGACATCTCGTGCCTATTGTCTAGAAAGATGGGAGCTTCAACATACCACTACCCCAAAAGCCTCCCAAGACTGTAGTGGAATCACTTTACCTTCATAAGTCAAAACTGAGAGGTTATATATAATACAACTAATTAATGTATTGAATGATATTTAATTAAACATATACAATAAACAAAACATTGTAACCAAAACAAACAGGTTTCCATGAAATTTAGCACTAACAAAGTTTAGAGCAGGTATAGTTTGGATTAATGCTATTTTAGTATTGCATAAAAAACTCCTGGCACGACAGGCCTACAAGGCCCCTAGCCTACTAGCCGGCTGCTGGCATCACATCCATATATATCAATCAGAGAGGTAGATGATCATCCAGCCAGTGTAGGGGTGACATGTGGTCAGCATCTCGAGTTCCCAGCCATTACAGCTGATTTTCGCAATCTGGAGCCACTACTTATTGTAGCTACCCAAATGCCTCACGATGCTGGGTGGGAACCGATCCCATTCTGGCCGAAATACCATGAGAAAATGTCTTCCCCCATGGAGACTCGAACCAGCGCAAGTCCCGTAGCTCTGCTTCTTACCTTAACCACTGTTACAAATGTTACAAATTAACATTAAATTGGATGATTTAGAATACAAATAAACCATTCCAGTTTGTCATACTTGGACAAACAAGATGTTAAAAGTTATTAGTCCACAATTGATTCTAGGGATTGTTTCAGAGCTCTCTTTGCAATTACAGTTACATTTAATATTGAACTACAAACATGGTGAAATGTAGTTAAGAATTATTTTAACATTTTTTTTTCATGTAATGGGTCTAACATAGTGTCCATAGTCTTGGTCTAATTGTGCTTTGAACAAATCCAATTGTCAATTCTGTTTTTAGAAGTTTTTTCTATATTTTCTGACACTACATTATAAGGCCTGTCTGTCAGAATTGTTTTGCACGATGGAAAAGTATGCTCAACATCACACGATATTATGGCAATATACTTGTATCATGCTATATTTGATAGTTTGACGTCCTTACCACATTGAACTTTACTAATTTCACAAAGCACTGCTTCAAGTTTTAGAAGCTGCATTCTTTCCTACATTTAAATGCTGTAATCTGTAAGGACTGCTCTCAGGTAGCAATAACGAGCTGACAGATATACCTATATATATCTTTTGATCTATGGATATACTACCTGACTATAGAATATTCCAACATTGGTCTTCTACTTATTCATCTAGGCTCATGTTCTTGTCTGGGGATCGAGTTTAGGACAAAAACCTCCATCTAACACGTCACTCTATGACTACACATCCAATTATTTGCTTTTATAAAATCTATCTATCTTGTTCAGAAGGGATACTCAAATAATGTTCACTTGTCTACCACATAACACTGTCAAAAATTACATAAACACATTCATTTCAAGAAATATTTTAATGAATTCCTAGAACTTTTATTGAAAAAAAAAACCGGAATCTCAAAGTTGAAAAATATGAAGGAGTATGAAATTTTCACTAAAATATGAACATTTTGCTAAAATATTATGAAATATGAAGTTTTTTGTTGGTCTTATTCGATTCTACGTATCATAAAATATAAAGATACTTAGTCTCAGCGCTCTCTGACAAATAGTTTAAAACATGAAATTTCATAAAATTCCTCGCTCTAATCATAAGTAATGCCACGAGTGATTTCCAAATTCACGACTCACGAAATGAGGAATGAATTTATCTAGAGAATTTGGAAACCAAGAGTGGCATTTGTTAGGACTATTTATAGAATAAAATTAAGCTGTTTACTCACAAATCATTATTTAAATATAGTTATTTTTAAATATTTACATATTTAATATAAACGGCGATGTTTGAAAACAAATGAGAAACGATTGGTACGCTTCATCTGCTTATTTTGTTCATCCCTGCAACCAGATCATATTATTTATTGCCAAAGGATCGCAATATTGTAAGAATGCACCCTAGTGGAGAAATTTAGAACCAACGTTATAGGTATTAATTAATTTCTGATGTCCTATTGTAAATATGTCAATTATATTTTTCTGGAACGTCATTTCCTGGAAAATAATTCGTTTAAGATAGTGCAAACAGTGGTTTCTATTTTTTTAGTGGTATAATCAATTGTTACAAATGTTTTTATATTATCTCTCGCATGCACTTTCTGTTGACATTCATGCACTATATATACACTCTGGTAGCCGTATTTCTTAGAGAATCAGTCACTGCAAAATAATGCTATGACCTATTCAGAATGTTAAAAAGAAGGTGCTTTCTTTATTATGATAAACTTTAGTTGGTAAATTTTAGGCGAAACACGACTGTGATTGGTTGTAAATAAAAGATCATTGAAATGTGATTGGTCATTGACTCCCATTTGAGGCATGAGTTAAATAGTCTCTTAGAATCATTTAGATTTAGCAATTTTATTTAGATTTATTTGGGACTGATTTAACAACACTAGTGTTCGCCAATTGGTAGAAATTCGGCCATAAATAACACGTCACGTTATTATCTTACTTTATATTATATTAGATCGGCCGCGATGGACTAGTGGTTATGCTCCTTGTCTGTGGTACCGAGGGTCGCGGGTTAAAACCCGGCCGGGGTCGATGGATGTTTTAGGATGGAAAATCCAAGGAGCAAGTCCTCCGGGAGGGACTTTAAGCCGTGGGTCTCGAGTTTGAAGATTTTCAGGCTCGTAAAAGATCCTTAAGCCTGAATGAAATGGCCTCTAAGCAAAATTTACCGAATTTTCCCGTCCTAGTACTACCTTGGTTTCCTAGATGTCAGTATGAGGCAGAACGCTGACCACGGACCACTCAAATGATATCTTTACGAAAACAAGTGTAACTAAATTAGTATGGTTCAAATTGTTCCCTGTAGGGGGAGAGCGTCTAAATATCTGTAAAGGGAAACAGGAGCTTACAAGAAGATATTATATTAGACATTGTCAGTTTTATATTATACTTTGTTACTTTTAAATTCTCTTCTTCTTCTTCTCCTTCTTAATCATAACTTGTAGGTTTTCATCCTGTTTATTTCCAAAATCACTCCTCGGAGGAATACGTATTGGATGTGCATTCACTGACTATCCATCTCTTGGCTGGTCTTCCTCTTGTTCTTCTCCCGTCCTTCTTAACTCTTTTTGCAAGTCGGTTTTCTTCCAGTCTTTCTATACGACCTTTTCAATATTTTCGTCTATCTATAATAAATTTGGTTATGTCTTGAATATGACATTTACCCCTAATTTCTGTGTTATGTATTTTATCAAATGATGTTTTCCCCTGAATAGTTCTTAAGATTTACATTTTACATGTGCTTCTTATTCTCAGCTCTATTTTCTGCTCCATATACGATAACTGGTTGAACTATCGTTTTGTATATGCGGGTTTTGCTTTCTATTGACATGTGTTTATTGCGCTAAATTAAATCTTTCATATATCCTGATATTTGTGCTGCTTTATCAGCTTGTTTATCTACTTGTTTCTTTACTTATTTTATTAACCCGCCAAAGCCTTCTCCAAACCAGGTTGAAAAAGGTAAGGGGAAGAGGAGTAACACCTCGTAAAAAAACCTTGGTTCAGCTTGCCCAGCTGATAGTACCTTGTGAGGGCCCCTTGCCAGGGTTACGGTGAAGACATCAACGACAGATACAGCGGAGAAGGAGTCCTTCGGTACCGCGTACCTGACGGAAGAGGCAACTCTACATCTACTGCCTTGTAGATTGACAAACGGGCGGATGGGGTTCGTTAGTCCTGCAAGACAATCCATCTTGGAGAGATAACTCCGAAATTAAACGGGGCAGGCTGAGCTCTGGAGCTGGGTGAAGGCGATCAGCCTAGGGAGGAAACCCCGAATAATAAACCCGCCATGAAAACGGGCTAGCAACCCACTTCAAGGTGTATCTTATACATTGCTCGCAGTCCCAAGGATCAAGCCTCGTTTTAAATTGTATTTTGTTTCATTTGACATTGTACATTATAAATTAAGATAAACCTTAAATAAATGGAAAGGCTGTCGAAGCTAGATTTTGCCTTTTTACACGCTTTATATTAGCCAGACCTGTATCTGTCCACGAAACGGAATCTTTGAACACGATTTTCACCCACTTAAAAACATTGGATCGATTTGAATCTTTGTATACTTGTGAAGGACCAATGACAATACAATAATTTTATACATTTTTTCTAAGATCTTGGCCAGGATCATCAGGACATCAAAAAAATAAAAACTGGTATAATAGCTTGCGAACTTATCGACTTTTTAATCCATACATTTTCATGGGATTCCGGTTTATGACAATCAACTAAACTAAAAATTAAAATAATAATAATTTAAAAAAACTAAAACAACATTTATTAGAAAACCGAACTAAAAAATGAAAAATAATTTTAATTTCCAACACGCTTGGGATAAAATTAAAGTGGTCAACAAAAAAATCATCTCCAACACATCTAGAATAAAACTAGAGTTATCTACAAAAAAAGTAATTTTACCATCAAAAGCATGGGGTGCTTTTTATGGTTTTTACGTTTTCTTCTTAGAGACTTTACTTTTACCAATATCTATTTATTATCAAATATATTAATTGATATAGAGCACCCCACGCTTTTGATGGTAAAATTATTTTTTTTTTGTAGATAACTCTAGTTTTTTTCTAGATGTGTTGGAGATGATTTTTTTGTTGACTACTTTAATTTTGTCCCAAGCGTGTTGGAAACTGAAATTGTTTTTTATTTTTTAGTTCGATTTTCTAATAAAGCGGTTTGTTTTAGTTTTTTTTTTTTTTTGATTGCGGATGAGCCCATGTAGGACTACGCAACGTACTTAGAGACGTTTCCTTTGAGCCCAAATTTCTTTCATTCTTTTGCTATGAGCTTGTTTTCTATCATCTGTCCAAGTTGTTCCAGTTTTTTTTTTTCGGTTTGTCCTCTCGGTCAACTTGCCACTTATTTACCTTAATTCTAAATATATCTCTGTTTGGGATATCTTCTTTAGTAATTCCTGCCAATTTTAAGTCCTTTTTGACTTCGTCAATCCACTTCATAGTATCCACTGGAGCTTTACTTCTGTTTTCATAGAATTCCATTATCTGTTAGGCACGCCATCGGTGCACGACACTGTCCGCAGATATCAACGGAAACTATAAAACGTTTTAGTGTGAAAGCAGATGTATATCCGTAAATATGACAATATTTCTTCATACTTTCGCGAACTATGTTGGCTCTATCAACATGCTCGTGGAAAAACGAATTCTATTACGAGATTTGACTGTTCTTATAGCAAGATCATGTAGTTCACTGCTATGTAGTCTCATCCATTCGTATTCTCTTTGGCCCAAATTTTTTTTTCTAAAAATTTTATTTTAAGATACTTGTAATATTTTATTTTCCTTTGAAGTAAGAGTCTATGTTTCGCATCCATTTAATATAACTGGGAGGACAGTAGTTTTATATATTTTCAGTTTAACGTATTTTGAGAGAAGCATACATTTCCAGAATTTAGCCTACGTTTAATTTATTTCTGAATCCCATTCCTGTTTGTAATTATTGTTCCTAAGGTATTTAAATTCAGCCACTTCTTCAAAATTTCCTTAATTTGTCAATAACTGTCAATTTCTGTAATATAATCTATTTCTGAGTGTGACCATAGGCGTAAATTTAGTTTTATTGATAGACAGCACAAAAATATCTGTTTTTGTACAAGATGGATAAGTGGTGTTTTAAAATGAGATCACCGTTTATTCTAATACGTGAATTCCTAGGATGAATAATAATAATAATAATAATAATAATAATAATAATAATAATAATAATAATAATAACAATAACAACAACACTGGTCAACAGTGGTTTTGTTACCCTTGATATAAGATTAATTTCGGATATATTTATGCTCATAATTCATGAAACTAAGGTAATGGCATTCCAAGGGAAAAATCAAATCAGATCGAAAATAGTAATAGGAAACAAAATCATAGAACAGGTGAACCATCTCAATTATCTAGGATGTGACATTTCATTTAATTATGATAATGATATAAATAATAAAATAGCAAAATTCCAGGGAATATGTGGTACGATAAAACGAACACTAAATAACAAAACAACAAGAGAGACCCAACTGAAATTTTATAAAATGTTGGCAGTACCGGTACTGCTCTATGGTTCAGAAGCCTGGATACATAAAAAACAAGATCTAAGTAGGATAACGGCGGCAGAAATGAAATTTTTGAGATCTGTTAAAGGGTGCACTAAGGAAGACAGAATCAAGAACACAGAAATAAGACAGGAACTTGAAATATTTGCAATAACTGATAAAATGGATACATATAGACAAAAATGGAAGCAACACGTAGACAGAATGAACGAAGATAGATATCCAAAACAAATAACAAAATACAAACCTAAAGACACCCGAGATGTGGGCAGACCTAGAAAGAGATGGGCTGAAGTCGGAACGGGTCAACAGACCTAATCCATGAATGAAGATGATGATGAATTCTGAAACTATCAATGATTTTGGAAGATTTGCTCTGTTTTTTTGTATCTTTATTTTCATTTTACACTACAAAAATCGGAAAATATGAAAACAATATAACATATATATTAATAATGTCAATTATTTTTTTGAAAACTTAGTATACAACGACGTAAATAGAAAGAAAAATGTCAAAAACCGTTATAGTTCAGTATATCTTTTATAAGATTTTCTTCTATAATTTTTAGGGGACAATTTATTTTTAAAGACCAGCAGTAATCTGCCATCATGTGACGGTCCCATCTACCCTGATACCTTTCCTTCATTACTTTTAGATCCTGGTGAAAGCGCTCTCCCTGTTCATCACTATAATTTCCTAAATTATCCGGAAATCTATCCAGGTGATTGTGGAGAAAGTGTAACTTTATACTCATATTTGCTCCTAGAATCTTGAAGCTTGTCAACATGTTTTTGCACAATTTCTTTACAATTTGGTGCTTTATAGTTGCCTAGGACATTTTATACTACCAATACAAAACTCTTCCAAGCTTCACTTTTCGGAACAGTCATAACTTTGATAAAATTTGCATCTTTTATCAATTGCCGAATTTGAGGACCATCAAATATTCCGCCTTTTAACTTTTCCATACTCAGCTTAGCAAATTTTCTACAAATGTATTTGAAATATTCTCCTTCCTTGTCCAACGCTTTGAGGAATTGTTTTATCATATCCAGATGCACGTCGTGAGTACTTTAATTTTGTCAAATAACTGAGGTCACGGCCGATGTGCGGAGTGAGGGGTGCGAGAGTGGGGATCACGTGAAGTTTATATGCGCGAAAAAATGCGCTGATTTTATTGGTAACAAGCGGGTTTACTGTTTAAGATATAAGATACGCAAAAATCATAAAAACTAGAGCATATTCAGCACTTTCATGAATATATTCGTAAACTGTGCACTTGAAAACATAGAAATTCACTGAGATATCCAGGGCAACAAAAAAAATTGTAGAGTTGTTTAATAATAGCTTTATTTTACCTGGCAGAGTTAAGGCCTTAAGGCCTTGTATACTATTCAATTAGGATAGAAAAAAATACAAAAAATATTCTTTATTCTAAATTATAATAAACATAATTATTGCATGGTAGGCCCTATATAGAGCCTGTATAATACTATTATTATTTACAATATATTTTGATTTACTCTAGATTTAACAAATTAAATATAAAATGTAGGCCTACGAGGTAGAAAACATGAAAAACATATACTATTAACGACACAGAATAATTTTTGTTCTGGAGAAAAAATAATTAAGAGTATTTAACAACAAGCAGTTGTATAAGTGTGACTTAAAAGTGTGAAGTGTGCGGCAACCTCTGATATATTGAGGGAGTGAATTCCAGGAGCGGGCAGAGGCTACTGTGAAAGAAGTAGAATAAGAAGAAGTGCTATGGAGAGAGAGAGAGAGAGAGAGAGAGAGAGAGAGAGAGAGAGAGAGAGAAAGAAAGAGAGAAAGAAAGAGAGAGAGAGTGTGTGTGTTAGAAGACCTCGAAGTTCATAATTTAAATATTTTCGCTTATCATATTGAATTTTTTATATTACGTGTCTGGTTCTAAGATGAGTTTAAGACATTCAGTTATGTTGGCAGTGGAGTTATAAAGTTATAAAAATATCTGAGAGATATTATATTTTTATGAGATTCTTTTAAAGTGCTAAAATATCTCCGCTTTTTAGGGTCGACAGAGTTCGAAGGAATTAAATGTTAACATAGCAGGAACAAAAACTTAGATCAGAGAGGAATTTCTGATCAATTGGAACAGGAAACACATCAAAGATTACTTTTAAACGTCACTTCTCCATTTCCAGTAATTCCAGCTCCAGACACTGAGAACCAGAGACAGAGAAGGGAATTAGTTAAATTGAAAAAAAAAGACACAGTAATACCAACAGTGGATTTACATATACAAATAGAGCAGTTATCTGAAAAGCTGGACGTTGAAATATTCATGATTATCCTCCTGAGAGCCAAGTTCATTAAAATATATACATTCAATGAATTGAATTACATCAGTTTGATATTGATTTTAGGTGGATATCCCTGCGACTGACACTAAGAAATTGGAACTGGAAGTAAATGTCATTAAAACTAAATATAGGCCTATGTTCACACTTAGAAATACATTAGAAAATGGAAATGAACAGTTAATGGCAAATGAGGGAAATTTTGAAGAAATGGTCTGCATTCAAATACCTGGGAACAATAATTACAAATAGGAATGAGATGTACAATGAAATTAAACATAGGCTCAGTTCTTGAAATGCGTTGTATTATGTAGGCCTATTACAGAGACTCCTGTCTCCCAACTTCTCTCAAAAACGTCAAACTGAAAATTGTTATTCTCCCAGTTATAGGCCTATTATATGGTTGCGAAACATGGACTCTCACTTTAAGAAAGTAGAAAATATTTCTAATGTTTGAGAATAAAGTTGTTATGGACATTTTCGGACCAAAGAGACATGAACAGACAGGCGAATGGAGAACATTACATAATAGTGAGTTGCATGGTCTTTATATAAAACCAGATATGATAAGAACAATTAAGACTCAAAGACAGCGATGGGGAGGACATGTGGAATGAATGAGAATGAAAGAGTGGCGTGGAAGCTTCTTGTAGAAAAACCTGAGAGAAAACGCCAAGTTGGTAGACCAAGAATGAGGTGGGAGAATAACATTAATCATGATTTCAGAGAAGTAGATTATACAGGGGATGATTAGAAAACATTTTCTCAGGATAGGTATGTATGGAGAGCTTATGTCCGCGCAGAAATGAGACTACGGGTTCGATAGAGCCAGTGAGTTTGTTCTTTTTAGTTATACCACGTCGAATTATAAAGGCTTGGTAAACAAACAAGTGTGGTAAACAATTGCATTTCTCAAACCCTTTAAGTCTGGATGTCTCCATGGACCTGGATTTGGACTGAAAAATGCAGGTGAATTATACCTGCGAGAAAGTGATCTCAATTCCTCACTAACTAAATAGATTTAGGAACTTCCTTCTCGCGAAATTAAAAAAAAATAGGCCTATTTGTATATGTGGCACGAATGGGGAATGAAAGACGTGTATGAAAGCTTCTTGTACGAAAACCAAAGGGAAAAACGCCCAGTTGATAGACCAAGAACGAGCTGGGAAAATAACATTGACCAAGATTTGAGGGAGACCAGCTTCATAGACTAGTGGTCAGCCTTACATGGTCCCGGGTTTGATTCCCGGTCAGACCATAGGCATTTTTTGTTAAAGGGAATTATTCCTGTGGATTTTCCATGGTCTGGAATTTAGGTTAAGTTTTGATTAAGAACTCTCCTGGACCTTCATTATCATTTATCACCCATCATATCATCGGCGTAACGTAACTCCGACTTCCAGGTGCCCCAACCTAAGAAATGGATTACAATTCCACCAATGCCAGGGAAGAAAGCCAGAAATGTCATAAAATAGAACCTGGCGGCATTAGAAAAAAAATTGAGGGATGTAGATTATACAGGAAATGATTGGAAAACAATAGCTCAGGATAGGGATGTATGGAGAGCTTATGTTCGTGCGGGCATGAACCTATGGGTTCGATAGTGCCATTTAATTCCGTTTATATTTCTTAGTTTATGTAATTTAGATAAAACATTAATTGTAAAAATATTGATTTTCAATCATAAATTTATTTATGGATTCTATAATCACCATAGTATCTTCAATACCAAGCCCTTTGAGTTAGTTAGTCAGGCCTATTTATATAGACTCTTGTATTGCTTCAGTTTGATTATTGTGACATATTACTGTCTGATATGGTAGTGAGTCCTGGGTAACAAATAAGAGGGTTCGAGTGAGTCCTGGGTAACAAATAAGAGGGTTCGAGTGAGTCCTGGGTAACAAATAAGAGGGTTCGAGTGAGTCCTGGGTAACAAATAAGAGGGTTCGAGTGAGTCCTGGGTAACAAATAAGAGGGTTCGAGTAGAATACAATGTGCGGAAATTACCTTTCTAAGAAGGACCAAAGGATGCACAAAATTTAACCACATAAGAAATGGAGAAATAAGAAGTGAATGAGAAATGTATTCAATAAATTATATAATTCAACAACTAAATCTTTAGAGAATGAGGAAGGCTTACAACTGAATGGTATTAATAAGCTGTTAGTTTATGCTGATGATGTAGTACTACTGGCCGATAGCGAGGCGATACTAAAGGCCAACACGCACACACTATTGAGTAACACTAAGAAATTGGGACTGGAAGTAAATATCAATAAAACTAAATATATGGTCACACGTAGAAATTCAGTATATAATGGAAATGGACAGCTAATGACAAATGAGGGAAATTTTGAGGAAGTGGCTGAATTCAAATACCTAGGAACAATAATCACAAATAGGAATGAGATGCACAAAGAAATTAAACATAGGCTCAATTCTGGAAATGCGTGCTATTATGCATTGCAGAGACTTTTGATGTCCCAACTCCTTTCAAAAAACGTTAAGCTGAAAATATATAAAACTATTATTCTACCAGTTATATTATATGGGTGCGAAACATGGACTCTTACTTTAAGGGAGGAAAGGAGATTGCGAGTATTTGAGAATAAAGTTCTTAGGAAAATTTTTGGACCAAAGAGAGATGAACAGACAGGTGAATGGAGAAGACTTACATAACAATGAACTACATGGTCTTTATAGGAAGCCAGATATAATAAGAACAGTTAAGTCTCTTAGACTGCGATGAGCAGGACATGTTGCGCGTATGGGGAATGAAAGACGTGCATGGAAACTTCTTGTAGGAAAGCCAAAAGGAAAACGCCCAGTTGGTAGACCAAGAATGAGGTGAGAGAACAACATTAACTATGATTTGAGGGAAGTAGATTATACAGGGAATGATTGGAAAGCATTAGCTCAGGATAGGGATGTATGGAGAGCTTATGTCCGCGCGGCCATGAACCTACGGGTTCGATAGTGCCAGTGAGTAAGTAAGTAAGTAAGTAATTCAACAACACTACGTTGGTTCGGAACAGCATGTTCAGAGAATGGAAGAAACAAGATTGTCCAAGATAGCGTATCATTATAAACCAAAGGGATTAAGGGGAGATTAAAAGCCCTATCCAAAAATGTTAAAATGTAAAACTTCGAAACCCATTTTCTCAGAAACTATTTGAGGTATAAATGTGAATTTTTTATACTGTTGACATATGTGTTTAAGTCCACCGCTGTGGTCTCGAGGTAGCGTGCTGCCTTGTCACGCAGCGGGCCCGGGTTCGATACCCGGTCGGGGCAATTTTTCTGGGTGAGGTTTTTATCGGGGTTTTTCCTCACCTGTAAGACAAATGTCAGGAAAACTTTAAGGCCCAAACGGTTCCCGAAATCATATGGCCATCATCTTTATCATCATCATCATCATCCTTCACCGGTGTGGAAAGCAACGGGAAGCTACCACACCTACAATTCCCTAGTAAAGCTGCAAGCATAGCATGAAAATGCTATGATTGCAGTGAAGGACCTGCCTTCGGGCAGAATTACTATGGATGAATATGTGTTTAATAAGTTTACTGAAGCACTTTTGAGTTACATTTAATCTGATTTATGGAAATATTTATTTTATTAAACTTAATTTTTTATTTTATTTTTACAAGTTTTGATTTAAAAAAATAACCAATAATCGTAAGAGCACAAAGTGGTTCCATATCAACATATGTAAGTACTATACATGCTCCAAGCGCGACAGGCCTAGAAGGCCCTTGGTTGACCATCCGGCTGCTGGCCTCATATCCACATGTGTTAATCACAGAGGTAGACGATCATTTTTATTCAGGGATGACATGTGGTCAGCATGTCGGATCCCCCAGCCGTTATAGCTGGTATTCTCAACCTGGAGTCGCTACTTATTGTAGCTACCCAAATGCCTCACGATGATAGGTGGGCACCGGTCCCATACTGGCCGAAATTCCATGAGAAAAATTTCTTCCTCCATGGACACCCGAGCCAGCGCAAGTTCCGTAGCTCTGCGCCAAGGTTTCTTGCCTTAACCACTCGGCTACGGCGCGGAACTAAGTACTGTACATGCTAAACAAATTACATACATTTACCTCTCATAGTTTCTGAGAAAACGGATCTCTTATATGAAAATTTGTCGAAAAAAACCAGTTTAAGTAAAGCATTTGTTGTTGTGAAATTAGTGATGCAACCTTACTTTTAAAAATTATTAAATATACTTAAATTGAGAATATATATAAATAATATTTATATGATAATTTGTTTACTAAAGTCACCTTTTAGGGTCGTATCTATGAATGCATTAGACCGTAAAAGCCGTTCTCTGCTGAGAAAGTTGCATCCAAAGAAGTTTTTGCGTACTCAAAAATCTGTTCATGCGGTAATAATTATCGAAATTCCTAAGCTACCTGGCGAGGTGACTTTGCAGAGAACGAATCGTGAGCAACCCGATGGGAACCGATGGTAACCGATGTAGTTTGAAACCTTGCCGCGTACCTTGCTGCTTTATCCAATATGTCTGACCTTGAAGACTTCGATCATGTTTTCGGTATACGCGGAGAAGAGGAATTTGATAGAGTCTACCAAAGAATCCAACTGGAAGAACAGGAGAATCGGCGTAATATTGCGCGATGCAGACGTCGTCGTATACGGTATTATTTGCGGGACGCAAGCGTAAATGCGTTCCTCTAGCAGACGAAAATAACGGAAGTGGTTTTATCGCTGAGAATTCTGGGTAATTTCTTGCCAATATTACGAAAACGACGATTTTCATGCATGACCAGTTAGTGGGTCGCTAATTCGATCTTTGCACTTGCTCACGGTGAGTCAGTTCACCAGTGATTGGAAGTAATTTGAGTAGAGACTAATGTACTTGCATGCAGCCCTTAATCTTCCCTCAAGGGTTGTAGGAAGACCTAGGAAGATATGGAAGGAATCATTATGAATTCGGAATAGGCGAAACACCTAAACCTTGAAGACAAGATGATGTTTACTGTCTGATGTGATAACTGATGTATACTTCCAGTCCCAATATTTCAACAAAGTATGGAATGAACATTATAAAGTAGTGGCCGTATGTTAAAAACAATGTCGTTTTGAACTGATTGTTCATAGATTATTTTTTTATATTATGTGTGATCATTGATTACATCGTAAGATGATAACATTCGAGAGAGAAAACAAAGTATGTGTGATGGACAGGTTTGCTGAAAGTGGAGAGTAGTTCACGCCATTTTGAAATAATAGAGTTAAATGTCACAGCATCGTGTCACGTGTTTTATGTGAGCTTACCCAACTGTCAGAGAGGCTATACGTCAATCTACGAGATGAAGAATAATAATCCTGTGTACTAGGAAAATATTCATTCATGAAGTTAATTTCTTCAACATTAACATAGCTTATTAAATTAAATAATAATGTTTTGTTAAAAATATATCAAACCATAGTTCAGAGCACTTCAACATATCGCTCATTTGCTGCAACATCGTCATAACTCAAAAATTGTCGATTTTGAGTTATTGGTACTACATGAAAGATGAAACTCAGTTCTGTATTCAGGAAGAACGGCATAAGCTATTTTATACAATAAGTTGGTATAGTAATATATTTATGACAAATACAGGCAAAGGTATATGGATTTCAAACCTTTAAATGCTTCTCCTGAAAAAGTATGTTGTTTGAGTTATGATGTTGTTGCAGCAAATGAGCGATATGGTGCTGAAGTTTGGCAAATTGCTATCAGCCGTTTGTGTCAACACGCTGGCATATAATCTAATATATAAAAATGAATATTTGTTTGTTTGTCCGTACTTTATGCGAGGCCATACCGTTGATCCGATTGTGATGGGGCTTTTTGCAAAATGTTCAGGAGATTCCCGGGATGAACATAGGCTATAAGAGAGTTGTGATACTCAACTCCTACACCCTTAAAAATCGCCCTTTGTAGTGGAAAACGTGAACAAAAGTAGTTCTTTGGACGCTTAAATGGCTTACGCCACGAATGTGGAGAGGTGCATGGAAGCTTCTTGTAGGAAAGCGAGAGGGAAAACGCCCTGTTGGTAGACCTAGAATGAGGTGGGAGAATAACATTAACAAGGATTTGAGGGATGTAGATTATACAGGTGATGATTGGAAAACATTAGCTCAGGATAAGGATGTATAAAAAGCTTACGTCCGTGCGGCCATGAACCTACGGGTTCGATAGTGCCAGTGAGTTTTTAGTTTTTTTTTTTTAGTTTTAGTAACTAAAGAAAGAAAAAAATCGGTTTTGAAACAGAGGACAAAAGGGTGTACAAAGTTTTTTTCTTCACGTATTAATTTATAGACTACATAACAATGAACTACATGGTCTTTATAGGAAGCCAGATATAATAAGAAAAGTTGCTCGTAGATTGTGATATGGGCAGGACATTAGCTCAGGATAGGGATGAATGGAGAGCTTATGTCCGTGTGTCCATAAACCTACGGGTTCGATAGTGCCAGTGAGTGTTTCTTTTTTTTTTCAGTTTTAGTTACTAAAGAAAGAAGAAAATCTGTTTTGAAACAGAGGACAAAAGGGTGTACAAAGTTTTTTTTCTTCACGTATTAATTTATAGACTACATAACAATGAAGTACATGGTCTTTATAGGAAGCCAGATATAATAAGAACAGTTAAGTCTCGTAGACTGCGATGGGCAGGACATGTTGCACGTATGGGGAATGAAAGACTTACATGGAAGCTTCTTGTAGGAAAGCCAGAAGGAAAACGCCCAGTTGGGAGACCAAAAATGAGGTGGGAGAATAACATTAACTATGATTTGAGAGAAGTAGATTATACAGGGAATGATTGGAAAGCATTAGCTCAGGATAGGGATGTATGGAGAGCTTATGTCCGCGCGGCGATGATCCTACGGGTTCGATAGTGTAAGTAAGTAAGTAAGTAGTAGTAGTAGTAGTAGTAGTAGTAGTAGTAGTAGGACTTTATTAGACAAAAAGTAAGATATTTACAATATTATTTACAAATATGGGTCGCACGGGCAGTAAGCCGTACGTGCTGTTGACAGTCCGTTACAATAAAGTAATAATTGGTACTAGTGTAAAGAAAAATAAACAACAAAAAATCAATAACATTACATTAATTAAATAAAAATAAAACGTAGTTTTATTTGATTTTCATATTTATTATATTATATTTATTATATTAATTTGTTAACATGTCTGAAGAAGGTACAGTGTACCGAAACAGCTGTCACTGAATTATATAATAAATACGAAAATCAAATAAAACTACGTTTTATTTTTATTTAATTAATAAATATGGATTTTCATCAAGTAAACACCAACTCATTTGATTAAATAACATTACAATTACATAAAGAAAACACAATAATATCACAATTAAATAATAACACAATAGCATTATACACTAAAAAACATTAACATTACAATTACGTAAAGAAAACAGAATAATAATACAATAGTAAGTAAGTAAGTAAGTAAGTAAGTAAGTAAGTAAGTAAGTAAGTAAGTAAGTAAGTAAGTAAGTAAGTAAGTAAGTAAGTAAGTAAGTAAGTAAGTAAGTAAGTAAGTAAGTAAGTAAGTAAGTAAGTAAGTAAGTAAGTAAGTAAGTAAGTAAGTAACTAACTAAGTAAGTAAGTAAGTAACTAACTAAGTAAGTAAGTAAGTAAGTAAGCAAGTAAGTAAGTAACTAAGTAAGTAAGTAAGTAAGTAAGTAAGTAAGTAAGTAAGTAACTAACTAAGTAAGTAAGTAAGTAAGTAAGTAAGTAAGTAAGTAAGTAACTAAGTAAGTAAGTAAGTAAGTAAGTAAGTAAGTAACTAACTAACTAAGTAAGTAAGTAAGTAAGTAAGTAAGTAACTAACTAAGTAAGTAAGTAAGTAAGTAAGTAAGTAAGTAAGTAAGTAAGTAAGTAAGTAAGTAAGTAAGTAACTAAGTAAGTAAGTAAGTAAGTAACTAAGTAAGTAAGTAAGTAAGTAAGTAACTAAGTAAGTAAGTAAGTAAGTAAGTAAGTAAGTAAGTAAGTAAGTAATTTATAGACTTTTCTTTTGACTTATTCAACTAAATATAAAAACACAATTTATTTAGGCGTAGCAGCGCATGCCCGGTATTAGCTGGTCTGATATAACTGAATGTCATTTATAGATATATTATCCATTGCATATTTATTTTCCTATATTGAAAAACTTAATAGGAAAACTTGACTTGGAATTTTCAATTAAATTAAATCTAGATGTGAGGTTAGATGCAAATTAAAACACAACTTCGGTTTAGTTGGGGATTTTGTATAGAAGCGAAGAATTCTGTAGAAGTAGAAAATTGAAAATCGAGACATGAATACAAAACCTTGGAATATTCTAATTCTAGAGGCAATTTCTAGTGGTTTAGCTACGTCACTAAACTCTATCCATTGTTAGCTCTTTATCTTTTCTAAGAAACTTTAAACTGATTATTAAAGCAGTTATTAAATTTAACTATAGTTAACTTTAAACATTGTGCCGCTATAATGTTTTAGCTCAAAGAACCAATTTTCGCTGAGATAATTATAAAATCAAAGAGGGTGTGGAAACAAAGTAAAATTTGTAACTCTAGATTAGATAATTTTAATTTTATTAGAGATATAAGTTGATTGTAGTACTATTGGGCGATAGCGAGGAGATACTAAAGGCCAACACGCACACAGTATTGAGTAACACTAAGAAATTGGGACTGGAAGTAAATATCAATAAAAATAAATAAGTGGTCACCATAGAAATACATATAATATAATATAATATAATATAATATAATATAATATAATATAATATAATATAAATGGACAGCTAATGACAAATGAGGGAAATTTTGAGGAAGTGGCTGAATTCAAATACCTAGGAACAATAATCACAAACAGGAATGAGATGCACAAAGAAATTGAACATAGGATCAATTCTGGAAATGCGTTCTATTATGCAATACATGGACTCTTGTCGGCTCAACTCCTTTCAAAAAACATTAAACTGAAAATATTTTAAAAATACACTGGTCGACAAAAATTATTATTTTTTCTTTCACAAGAATAAAAATATGAGATTTTAGAAGTATTTTTCACCCTGAATTTAAATATCATTTCAGTTTTTTCCTATCAGGCAAGAGTTTTCTGTGGTATTCATTTACACTTTCTATCATTTTTATAATTTTTAATAAATCCATCCATCTAACTCTAACGCATTCTGACTTACCTAGAAAGTGGTAGATAGTGATTTTTCGGGCATATTTTGCATCAGGAACATCTCTCTTCTTGGCCCAACAGTAGTCAGCCAGCATATTAGAACTCCACTTGCCTTGGTACCTCTTTTCCATAGTGGAAATTTGCCGATGAAAGCGTTGACCGTGCTCATCAGAGACAGCCCTTAAATACAGCTTGAATAAAATAAATACATATATGGTAAATGTTCCTATGACAGGTCAAAGAGAATGCTAAAATGAATTTTAAAAAAAAGTAGCTGTCACAAAAAAAACTGTGCCTGATGGGAAAATTCTGACTACATATCTGAATTCAGTATGACAAAATGCACTAGATTCACTAATCAGATTTCTTGTGAAGAAAATATTGTCGACCAGTTCTATTATTCTACCAGTTAAACTACTCGTATATGGTTGCGAAACATGGGCCATTACTTTAGGGGGAAAAGGAGATTACGAGTATTTGAGAATAAAGTTCTTAGGAAAATTTTTGGACCAAAGAGAGATGATCAGATAGGTGAATGGAGAAGACTACATAACAGTGTACTTCATGGTCTCTATAGGAATAATAAGAACAGTTAAGTCTCGCAGATTGCGAAGTGCAGGACATGTGGCACGAATGGGGAACGAAACACGTGCATGGAAGCTTTTTGTAGGAAAACCAGATTGAAAACACCCAGTTGGGAGACCAAGAATGAGGTGGGAGAATAACATTAACTATGATTTGAGAGAAGTAGATTATACAGGGAATGATTGGAAAACATTAGTTCAGAATAGAGATTCTATGGAGAGCTTATGTCCGCGCGGCCATGAACCTACGGGTTCAATAGTGCCAGTGAGTTAGTTGGTTATATAATTTGATTATCATAAGTAATGCCACGAGTGATTTCCAAATTATCGATAAATTCACGACTCACGAAGTGAGGAGTGAATTTATCTAGATAATTTGGAAATCAAGAGTGGCATTTGTTAGGACTATTTAACGAATAAAATTAAGATGTTTACTCACAAATCATTATTTAACTATAGTTATTTTAAAATATTTATATATTTAATGTAAACGGCGATGTTTGAAAACAAATGAGAAACGATAGGTACGCTTCTACTGCTTCTTTTGTTTATCACTGCAACGAGATCATACTAAGGAACGCAATATTGTAAGGAGGAGCTTTCTTTAATATGGTAATTATAACACTGATAAATATTTAGTGAAACACGACTCTGATTGGTTGTAAAACAGAAATAATTGAAACGTGATTGGTCATTGACTCCCATTTGGGGCATGAGTTAAATAGTCACCAGATTTACACAGATCTTGGGAATAATAAATAATACATTAGAAGGTAAATTAGTAAAAACATCTACAAGAATAAAAATATATGATACTCTGGCATTACCCTCCCTTTTACATGAACATGAGATTTTGACATTGAGAAAAAAGAGAAAGTCAAAGCAACGGAAATTAAATTTTCAGAAGGTCAGCAGGATACACTTTTTTAGATCGAAAAAGTAAAAAGGAATGAATAAATTTTAGAACAATTAGAAGTAGAATCAGTAGAAGAAAAACTCAACAGATATAAATTAAAATTGCTAGACCATGTAAAAAAATGATAATATGTAAATACGGTATTGAAAATCTGTATGTAAATAAAATGAATTTTTCTTTACAAAAAAATTCGATCGTACAAATAAAAATGTTACATACTGTATTAAACGTACGAATTCACAGGAAAGCAAAAAGCTGTAAAAATGTCACTAACAGAGATTTTTTATCTCGTAATTGACAATGAGTTTATGTCATTCACACACAAACACACACACACACACACACACACACACACACACACACACACACACACACACACATACACACACACACACTGGTCGTAAGTTTAGACAGACCGTTGAAAAGCTTTCACGAAAATGAAATTTGTAGATATCACAAAGTCAGCAGCTGAACATGGACGACAGATCTGGTACACATTGCTGTATACCACGTGTCATTTTTATCAAATTCTCCCCTTACGTATTTCATCAGTAAAAAAAAGTCTGCCACGATATAAGCTACTGAAGAACAAAAAAGATAAAAAATTAAAATTTTACCTGAAAAATCAGTCGCCCTGAACAATCATATGGCCATCATAATCATCCTTATCATTATCATCATCATCATCCTTCACCGGTGTCGAAAGCAACGGGAAGCTACCACACCTTCAATTCCCTAGTAAAGCTGCAAGCATAGCATGAAAATGCTATGATTGCAGTGAAGGACCTGCCTTCGGGCATAATTACTATGGATTGTTATTATTATTATTATTATTATTATTATTATTATTATTATTATTATTATTATTATTATTATTATAAGCGGAACATCTCGTACTTGTGTTATTTTACTATGTAGATTCTGGGAAAGAAGTGGTATAAACAAAATGAACATCATACTGCTAGTAAATTATAAAGCAGGGTTTATATTCGCAATTGAATTGAAATTACAATTTGGAACGAGGAAAACGATTACGCTATTCCAGAACAATAAAATGGTTTTGAATAGCATTCTATTCAATGAACGCCTTCACAAGTACATTATAATGCATACGGTTTCCTCTTTCAATTTTAGAACGTACCCAGTCGCAACCTCTCCCATTATCCAAACTACATATATTAATTCCCATGATTATATCTCAATTACCATGTTACTTCTAACAGTCATTTTAAGGAAGAAGGAAAAGGATAACACGCGGTGGACTAGTGGTTATGCTCCTTGCCTCTGGTCCCGAGAGTCGCGGTTTAAAACCCTGCTAGGGTCTATGGATTATCATCATCATCAACAACATCCCGCTGCCTTGCGGACAAGGAGAAACTTCAAAGGCTAAGGGAGCATGCCCTACAGAAAAGCATGCCTGTCCAAGTGGCAACCCCACCACTGGACTTACCCAACTACAGGCTGGGAACCTATAATTGGGAAAACTTTAAATACTCGAAAGACTACGAGGAGATAAGGATGCAGTGGAATAGTAGGGAAATGTATGAACATATACAAAATTATCATAAGTAATGCCACGAGTGATTTCCAATTTATCTAGAGAATTTGGAAATCAAGAGTGGCATTTGTTAGGACTATTTAACGAATAAAATTAAGCTGTTTACTCACAAATCATTATTTAACTATAGTTATTTTAAAATATTTATATATTTAATGTAAACGGCGATGTTTGAAAACAAATGAGAAACGATAGGTACGCTTCTACTGCTTCTTTTGTTTATCACTGCAACCAGATCATACTATTTATTGCCAAAGGAACGCAATATTGTAAGGAGGAGCTTTCTTTAATATGGTAATTATAACACTGATAAATATTTCGTGAAACACGACTCTGATTGGTTGTAAAACAGAAATCATTGAAATGTGATTGGTCATTGACTCCCATTTGGGGCATGAGTTAAATAGTCAGATTAAATGGTTCCAACACGTCCAGAGAATGTCAAATTCCCGTTTACCAAAGATGATTTACCACCTCAACCCTAAAGGCAAAAGAGACCTCGGAAGACCCTTCAACCGATGGAAAGATCAGTTTTTTGTAGTCGCAGAACGGGCATCATCACCCAATACTGCATTCGGAAGAAGAAGAAGAAGATCAACAACATCATCAGCATCAAGGATTAGACCTTAAGGTCTGTTCCGATGTCATGCTAGAATTGATCTGTCCATCTTTTACTGGGTCTTCCAACATTTCTTCTTCCTAGTGGTTTGTAATGAAGAATCTGTTTCGGAATTCTATTGTTATCCATTCTATTGATGTGGTCCATCCATTCATCTCTGTATTGTGTAATTTTATCCAATAGTTTTGAATATATTTAGTTCACTTCGTATATTTTCATTTCGTTTTCGATCTGTTATTGTACAGCCGTCCACCGCTGTGGTCTCGAGGTAGCGTGCTGCCTTGTCACTCAGCGGGCCCGGGTTCGATCCCCGGTCGGGACAGTTTTTCTGGGTGAGGTTTTTATCGGGGTTTTCCTCACCTGTAAGACAATTGTCAGGGAAACTTTAAGGCCCAAACGGTACCCAAAGTCATATGGCCATAATCACCATCATCATCCTTATCATTATCATCAAGACCATCCATTACTTTTCAAGCTTCTGAATTCCTACATTCCTACTTACCTGGCGTCCAGATTTGAGAAGTTATCCTCTTACAATATTGACACAATATCACAAGATAACAGTCTGCTAACAATTCCTCTTCATAGCACTTCCTCGTATTCTACTTCCTTCACAGTAGCCTCTGCCCGCTACTGTAATTTCCTTCCTCAAGATATCAGGGATTGCTGCACACTTGGCACCTTTAAGTCACGCTTATACAGTCACCTGTTGTCTAATAATTTAATTTCTCGTTATTTATTTAAATTTATACTATGTCATTAATAATGTTTTTCTCGTTCTTTTATACCTTGTACATATTATATATTTAATTCGTTAAATTTAGAGTAAATCAAAATAGATTATAAATATTGATTGTATTGTTTTGTTTTTATAATATGTAATTGTTTATGTAGTTATAAGAATATTTTTTTTTGTATTTTGTATTTTTTTAAACCTGGTTGAGTGGCAGACAAGGCCTTAAGGCCTTAACTCTGCCAGGTAAAATAAAGCTATTTATTTATTTATTCACCGTTGCGGAAAGCAACAGGAAGCTACCACACCTACAATTCCCTAGTAAAGCTGCAAGCATAGCATGCTATGATTGCAGTGAAGGACCTGCCCTCGGCAGAATTGCTATGGATGGATTGTACAGCCGACAACACTCCTCAGAAACCTCATTTCTGACGTTTCTATTCTTCTTTCCTGGTTTTTGAATATGACCCAGTGTTCCGATCCATATAGGCTATTAGTGTCGGGAACCGCTAATCGATGGATTATTTATGATGTAAAAATCCAAGGAGCAAGTCGTCCGGGAGAGACTTTAAGCCATGGTTCGCGGGTCAAAAGATTTTCAGGCTTGTGAAAGATCCTTAAGCCTGAATTAAGAGGCCTCTACGCAAAATTTACCGTCCTCAACGTAGAAATTATTGAATTATAAAATGAAAATAATCTTTCAGTAATAGACTTTGAGATCACTACAAATAAAATGATGTTATATGATTTATTGTAATTGTAATTATATTATTGTATTAATTTAAGTATTATCTTATAGTGGAGGAGGACTAAGTTGGCATGATTTCTGCTATCCTTGTCTAGATAACTGTTCTTCCACCCTTCGCAAAACACAATGGGCTACCCTTGTAAAATTACTTAGGAATGCTAGAAAACTCCACCCCCCCCCACTTCCGTCTAGTCACTTTTGTGTCAGGTAATTTTTGTCAGTGGCGACTGGTTCAAAGTGCTCTGTTAAAAGTGACTGCAGAGCGTGTGAACACACTGAAAAGATTGAAGAGTCATATTGGCAGGCAGACGGTTTAATGGACGAAATTAGCGATCGGTTTCAAATAAATTTAGACGATACCGACGACGATGAAAATGAAGACATAGAAACTTGCCAGGAAGAATCTTTAGAAGAAGGGAATGCCACCACTGATCTATGTTCACTACAGGGAGTGTCTGCCCTACCGCTGTCACCGTGAAGAGAAATGCATCATCATCATCATAGTACATTCACGAATTTAGGTCATTTGTTGACCTGTTTCGGCCTCAAGAGAAACACCATCCAGAAGTCTTTTGAGTGGACGTCCTGGTCTTCTTCTTCCTGTAAGGGTTGTAAGGGGTAGAGACGTGTGTATAACCTCTCCTACCCAATTCTCATCCTCACCTTCTCGTGGTACAACCCGTTTTCACAAACGAGGCTCTGAGGACCGAGTCACGGCGGTATAACCGTTCCATCAGGTACTGAGTAAATGCGGTATCCTAATGTCTGTCCAGAGACTAAAAGGTAGCAGCCCTACCACTGGACTACTTAGCGTCGGGCCAGTAACCTGTCCTAAGGAACTTCAAAACTACTTTCAAGTCTCAACAGGAAAAAATCCAGAGAAATGCATATGAGTGAGAAAGAAGATGGTGAGTACTCTCTTTTCTCTTTCTAAAATATTCTAGACAAGTTAGCCCTCATGGACTATAGTTACCTGTTAGATGTCTCATTGATTCGGTGTGTTGACCGCGTGCCATCCATGACATCTATGAGCAAATAAGGTAACTAAAAATTAACATGGTCTAGTAGCCCCTAACAAAGGAGAGGCTATGTCTCAACAATGGCCTAAGCCATTCAGTACCGTAAACCAGTTAAGGCGTTTAAGGAGACTATCGTGTATGCGGCCGTCGGTCAGTTAACTCGCTTTAGAGCGGGCGCGAACAAACCGCGTTTATATTCGGCGCCTAACTATTATGTTGGCTTAGTATGTCTTGGAGATCATAGATGGCATGTAAATGTACATTTTCTATTCCCGTTTGACACCTTTAACCTTGATGAATCCCCTTTTATTTTTTAAACAAACAACACATGGAATTCGTTCACCCAAACCTGTCTCCAGTCTTCCAATGCAGGCGTATTTGTTTCTCGTTATCGCGCTGTTCTTTGTGCGTGAGTGAAACCATGCGAAAGAAATATGTCTCACTGAAGAAGAATTAGTGAATATTTTGTATAATTATGATTCAGGTGACGAACTGATTCGTGAATTAGAAGATTCACAAAGTGAAAGTGAAGATGAACTTCCACTTCCTGAAATTAATACGTCGATAATATGTGATGTCAATCACCCACGTTATCTCACCATCAAATCCTACTAGGATATCTCCTTTAGGTATGTACAAAATTTGAATTTTCTAGGACTAATAGTTTGTGAATAATGGTCCATTTTCTGAAGTGCCACGAAAAGGGTAGCTGGGGTATTTAAATGGCTGCCCTGTGGGTTTAAATGCCCTGCTCAGTGCCTGGTACTGAATGTGTTAATAACAATATAATAATTCTACACTACAGCCACTATAACTTCGCCTCTACTGCCAATAAGGAAATGGTTGAAGTAGGAGTGCACCTCAGATACAACCAATCACTGCTCTTGACGCCGCTATAGCGCGCTAGTAAGGTTTGAAATTGCTGAAATGTTGTCAGCTGTATTCACCGTAAAAATACAACCGTCAAGAAATGTGGACATGGATTCAAGTGGGGTAAAATTTTCCGGAGGTCAAATAGTCCTCCATTCGGTTCTCCGGGCGGCGACTACTTCAGGGAACCCATGCCAAAGGATCAAACTATGATTTGAGGGAAGTAGATTATACAAGGAATGATTGGAAAGCATCTCAGGATAAGGATGTATGGAGAGCTTATGTCCGCGCGGCCTAGAACCTACGAGTTCGATAGTGCCAGTGAGTAAGTAAGTATGTATGTCTGCTAACCGCATACATAAAGCTGCCCCTCCCACTGAATATCCATATCGGCAACATTGTAGTGAAAACGTCAGGGCCGGAGAATCAGCGGATCGGGTATATTACATCGCGACTTTGGTGTTTCTAGATATTAACTTCTTCTTCCGCTTTCCCATAGTTATAGGTTTGCCGTCTTCAGTTTCCATTTATTTCTGTCATTCCAATCTCCTTCTTCCAAATTCCTATCATCCATTATAGCTCTAACGTAGGTTTTCCTTTTCCATCTTGGTCTGCCACGTTTATTTCTTCCAGGGGTGACCATTGGTATATATTTTTTGTCCATCTTTCATATTCCATTCTTTGTACATGGCCATACCATTTAAGCGCTTGATTTTCAATCCTCTTAACAGATATGATGAAAGTTAAAAATTAAATTGTACCTGTTGGTAGGTGCCGTCGTCCTCAACTGTGTTAAAATATTGTATATAAAATTAACTGTGTTAAAATATTGTATATAAAATTAACTGTGTTAAAATATTGTATATAAAATTAACTGTGTTAAAATATTGTATATAAAATTAACTGTGTTAAAATATTGTATATAAAATTAACAAAGTTGAGGACGACGGCACCTACCAACAGGTACAATTTAATTTTTAACTTTCATCATATGATTTCACCTCAACGGAATTTGATATGAATTTTACCAGTATTGACTCTTAACAGATGTGGTGACATTCATTTCTCTCCAAAGGAATTAATTTCTTATTTTATCATGTTTTTTTTGGAGGCTTCTTCTAAGGTAATCAAATTCAACTGTTTTTATTTTATTATTTTGTAATTCCGTCAAAGAATTCAATTTTTTAAAACTGAGAAATGAAAATGAATACATGTGATTGTTACTATTCAACTGTTTTGGATTCAAAGAACATAGGATGGTCTCTAACAGCTCATCTTGGAGCCAAACAACGAATGACCATTGAAATGTAATCCTTGTGAACACAACACATGGTGCTGTTTCAGACAATAGGTGGTGTGCTTCAGCTGTAGGGGTAAATCCACATTTACATTGATCAATACACTGATCCATCAGTTTTCTGGAAATCACAAGACACAGGTGTCCCGATTTGTGTTCCATTTTACTACCCGCCAGGCTCAATGTCTGACATGCAAAGAGCTCTTAACCTGGCAGAGTAGTAGACAATGGTTTAAGACATTAAATCGACCATGTAAAATATATTTATTATTACTTAAAAAAACTTTCACATTCATTTTAATGGGATATACCAAGTTTATATCGAAAAATAATCAATAACACACAAACAGAATGGACCAAAATTAATAGGGACGTAAGACAAGGATGTGGCCTCTCGCCCTTGCTCTTTATCATATAAATGGATAGAATACTCCAAGATTGGCGACAGATGAGACACGGTTCTATCCAAATTAATATAAACCTAAAAATAGACTCCTTGCTTTTTGCAGATGATTTGGTATTAACAGCTCCAACAGAAACAGATTTACAGTATTCTGTACACAATTTTAATATAATTGCAAAAGGTACTGACAACCCGGCTGACATCAAGTGCCGATTGTCTAGAAAAAGTGGGAACCTTAACCTCCTACTACCCCAAGGGTCTCCTGACGCCTGTTGTGGGATCACTTTACTTTTACAATTTTGGAAATCAATACAAAAGAAAACTAAAGTGATGGCCTTTTGTGGGAAATAACCTATACCTAGCAAAATTGTTTTGGATGATGAAATTTTAGAACGAGTAAATGAATTTAATTATTTGGGTTATAATTTAACATTTCAAGATGAAGCTGATATATCAAAGAAAATCACAAATTTTACAAAAACAACGGGGATAATTAACAGTATAATGAAACCATCTTTAGTACAGAAGACCACAAGATTACGGCCTTATAAGGTTCTCGCAAGACCAGTATTAAGAAATGGTAGTGAAGCATGGACAATACGAAGAAGAGATGAAAGCCGAATAACAGCAAATGAGACGTGATTTATGCGCAGTACAGCAGTCTACACAAAGTGGGACCATACATGAGGAAATTATGGAAGACTTGGATATAGAACCCATTCTGTTGTACTTACAGCAATGGCCACCATGATTGAAAGATCATCATCATAGTATATTCACGAATTTAGGTCATTTGTTGACCTGTTTTGGCCTCAAGAAAAACACCATCCAGAAGTCTTTTGAGTGGACGTCTGGTCTTCTTCTTCCTGCAGGTTGATATCTTAACATTTGTTTGGGTATCCTATGATCTTCCATTCGATGACATGTTGCATCCATCTTGACTTATAATCAGAAATTTTGTTTTCTAAAGGTTCCATGTGTAATTTTTCTAAGATCTCTTTGTTCTTTTTGTGATCTACTAGTGTGTATCCTGCAGTCCTCCGAAGGTATCTTATTTCAGCAGATATAAGTCTCTATATATCCTCCTGTTTCAACGTCCATACTTCGCTACCATACAAAAGAGTTGGAAGAGCCAGTGTTTTATACACTTTTAGTCTTTAATGTTTTTGGACTAACTGTGGCTTCAAAATAAAATTTATTAACCCTAAAATTCTTAAAAATTTAGATATTTTTGCATTTACATAATTTTCTTCTTCATATGAGATATTGCATCTTAGATATGTAAAATTATCGATATATTCACGACTCACGAAGTGAGGAGTGAATTTATCTAGAGAATTTGGAAATCAAGAGTGATATTTGTTAGGACTACTTAACGAATAAAATTAAGCTGTTTACTCACAAATCATTGTTTAACTATAGTTATTTTAAAATATTTGTGTAAACGGCGATGTTTGAAAACAAATCATAAATGTGAGGTTATGTTCATTCACTGCTGCTTGATCATATTATTAATTGCCAAATAAGATCGCAATATTGTAAGAGTGTACCCAGGTGGAGAAATAATGAAACACATCAAACTATATATCATAATCAATATTACGGGTTATTCATTTATTTTTTTAGCAAACACCTCTGTAAAATCAAGGAATCTTTTCATTATTTGCTATATTCAATGTATTTGTTGGAGAAAAATTATGTTTTGACCTGTTCAGAACACTAAAAAGGAGGAGCTTTCTTTATCACAAAAGCAGGAGCTGATAATGAGAAATCGATAAAGAGCGAGGTGAAACACGACTGTCATTGGTAGTAAAACAAGATTAATTGAAACGTGATTGGTCATTGAGTAGCATTTGTGGCATGAGTTAAATAGTGAAGTACAATTTTACTTCTTACAGAATCTACACCTTGAAATGCCATAATTTACGTTACCTCTGCAGATATCTTCAATCCATGATAGAAAGATCAATTTCCTAAATTTCGGGGTTACCAACCTGCAAATAACTAAATTACTATACTGTAATGTTACAAATAACCTATCTAGTGCGGGAAGTAAAACCACTGCCCTTTATGAATACTACGCACAATGTATACAGAAGAAAATGTCCAAAAGGTAGTGTTAATACACATTGTACGAAACAAATCACTGAATTTTAAATTAACTGAACTTTATTCGTAACAATATGGTACTTGCCGCCATTTTATCTCTGATTAGTGTCACGACCTGCTGTAATCTCAACTAATTATTTTCGTTATTTAACGTATAAACATTGGCCAGATTGTTAACGTTACTCAATTGTTTATAATGGACGCAAATATTTCCAACAAAGATATTATTTTACTATTATCTATTATTTTGAAAAACACCATCGTGAAAAAAAATAATGTACAACGCACTTTTGTGAAGTGTTTTATAGAATCTCGGAAATTAAAAACCGAGCGATATTTCCTCCACTTCTTCCCAATCTCGCATTGTTCTTCAAACATAACTTGTTGAACTTGTGTACTTGTGCTCTAAACGAACAATTAGAGAATAGATATCTCATCAAAACCGCAATTAAAATAATTAGTTTATCTTATATCAAGCACAGCTTTATGATGGGGGAAGAGGAAATTACATTAATTTGAGAGAAGTATATTTTCCCACAATTCTAGCCAGGAGCATTTACCAGATTTTATTAAATCGAAATTCTGCTCGAACTGGGAATTAAAAAAAAAAGAGATTTATCCAATACGTTCTAATAACTCACATTTTCAATTTCATTCCAAATGACACAATACGTACATTAATTTGTTTTCAATTCGTTTAAAAATATATTTGATTTCAGTAATCGAATAACTAAGTTAAGTCTGTTACTCGTTTTTGAACGATAATTAAATTCACATTTTTATTAAATTTTGTTTCTGTGAATTGTAAATTTAAAAAAAGTTCACGAATCCTTCTCTAGCAAACAAGACGTGATCCAGCTCTCACCGTCATCTACGAAATTTAAAAGCCAACGGAACTACGTCACAAATAATATGTCAAGGATGGTTCATAATGAATTTTGTTCAACCCTATACTAATAACGGCCTAATTATCAATCTGTCTTTAGGGAAGTAAGTTGAATTTACCAGAGAGGCCTTGGTATCCATTGACAACAGCATGTAATTTCTCAACTTACTTACCTAGGGAAGAAAAGTAATTTACTTAATTAATAATGTAAAACTGTTATCATAAGTAATGCCACGAGAATTTCCAAATTATCGATAAATTCACGACTCACGAAGTAAGGAGTGAATTTATTTAGAGAATTTGGAAATCAAGAGTGACATTTGTTAGGACTATTTAACGAATAAAATTAAGCTGTTTACTCACAAACCATTATTTAACTATAGTTATTTTAAAATATGTATATATTTAATGTAAACGGCGATGTTTGAAAATAAATGAGAAACGAGTGGTACGCTTTATTTGCTTCTTTTGTTCATCACTGCAACCAGATCATAATACTATTTATTATGAAAGGATCGCAATGTTGTAAGAATGCACCCTAGTGGAGAAATTTATAACCAACGTTATAGGTATTAATTAATTTGATGTCCTATGATGTAAATATGTAAATTATATTTTTTACGCAACGTAATTTCCTGGAAAATAATTCGTTTAAGAAAACGCAAACAGTGTTTTTTCTGGTATAATCAATTGTTACAAATGTTTTTATATTATATATCGCATGCGCTTTCTGCTGACATTCATGCACTATATATATACAATCTGGTAGCCGTCTTTCTTGGAGGGTCAGTCACTGCAAAATAATGCTATGACCTATTGAGAATTTAAAAAAAAAGGAGACGTTCTTTATTATGATAAACTTTAGTTGGTAAATTTTAGGAAACACGACTGTGATTGGTTGAAAATAAAAATCATTGAAATGTGATTGGTCATTGACTCCCATTTGGGGCATGAGTTAATAGTCTATTAAAATTTTTATTGAATAATACAATACAATTTTATTGTATCATACTAATTTCTCACTTTGATAATTTTAATTTCTAGTGATTGAACAGTTGTTACAATTATTAACGTTAGCCACAAAATTTGGTTGATTTTCATCAGTATTTTTCGTATTTATTTCAATATGTTTCTCTACTTTATGTACTAATTTTATTTTAATTTACACGGGTCCTTAAATATTCTGTATACTTTTTGATACATATTTTTAGACGTTGCTGGTAATAGAAAATGAACCGCAACATTCGCAGCTTCCTCTACATCACAATTAATCATATCTGTAATTAATATGCAGTCTGAAAACTGTTATTTAAAATGTCTGCCACTAATTCAGACAACAATAAACAATTGCAGTTGTTTAATCAATATTCCCTTGTTATCAAACAATTGAACTGTTCAAATTAGGATGTAAATTACACGAAATATAAAGATCAAACATAATTATTAGTGTAGGAGTGAACAAAATTACATAAACAATTCGGAAAACAAGTAAATTACTAGTCTCGAACTTATTTGCTAGTCCTCGCTAAAGCTCGGGCTCAAATATGTCCTCGATTAGTAATGTACTACTTACTTCTCTTGTTACGTACATAACTATTATAGAGCGATAGTGCGTTTTGGCATGATTGAAAGTTCAACTTCCTACATTTTTGGATTGCCAACCTAAATAACTATACTAAAATATTACATTTACACCCATGTGCGGGAAGTAAAACCACTGCCCTCTATGTATACTACGTACAATGTATATAGGCCAACAAAAAATATCCTAAAGGTAGTGTTAATATACATTATACAAAACAAATCGCTGCATTTTAAATTAACTGAACTTTATTTGAAACAATATAAAACAATAAATACATACTTGCGGCCGTCTTTTCAATAATTGGTCTCAAGGCCTCCTGTTGTTTCAACTAATAATCATTGCCCACACTGTTAACGTTAGTCTGTTTATAATGAACGCAAATATTTCCAACAAAGATGTTATTTGACTATTATTTATTATTTTGAAAACACCATCGCGCAAAAAATAATGTACAACGTACGTTTGTGAAGTGTTTTACAGAATCTCGGAAATTAAAAATCTCGCTGTCGCTCGATTTTAAACATTTTCTCCCTATTCTGTAAAAGCCGCTTCCCAACCTCGCATCCTAATATACTATTTTTTTGTCCAATGACACCAGGTTGTTTTTTATGACATTTTTGACTATCTCCCCCGGCATTGGCGGTACTGTAATCCAATTATTAGGTTGGGTAACCTGGAAAACGGAATTACGTTATCCTGACGATATAATGGGTGATGAATGGAAATAAAGTGTCAAAAGATCCCTTAACCTAAACGGAACCTAAATTCCAGATCACGTCAACCACAGGCATAATTCCCTTTAAGGATCATAATTCATTTTTTGCGCGATAGTGCGTTTTGTCGTACTTACCAGCAATGACGACCATTATTATAAGTTCAACTTCGTACATTTCGGGGTTGCCAACCTAAACAACTATAATGTAATATTACATTTACACCCACGTGCGGGAAGTAAAACCACTGCCCTCTATGTATACTACGTACAATGTATATACAGAAAATATTCAAAGGATAGTGTTAATATACATTATACGAAAGAAATCACTGCATTTTAAGGGGGGTGATTGGGTGAAAAATTGACTATTTGAGATCAAAATTGGCATTTTTTGTTTTTTGTACTAAAAAAATAGCCTGTACTCTAATGTATATGTTGGCAAAGTTTCAGAGGCCTACGGCGCTTATAAGTGCCCTTAATTACGTCAGAGTTAAAAGGCTGCGCCAGTTAAATACCACCTGCATGCAAATCTTTAAACTTGTTTTTCCACACTTTTATTTTCGCTGCATTTTTGTACATTCGAAATTTAATGGAATTCAGAAATTTTGTCCTAGAAAGTTACAATTTTTACTGCATGTTCTAAAAACAATGGGTAACAAAGTAGTGCATGAGTTTCATTATTGAAAAAGTATTTTAAGAAATAAAAAAAGTGTATGCAATTTTTTTGTAATTCCACGCATGAGGTACAACATTTTTTTCTCCCTTTGCATTCACATTATAAGAATTCTAATGCATGATATTTTTTTCTAAATATTTTAGAGGTCTTGTAAAAAAATCAAACAGTCTACTAAAATGTTGAGTGATTCCGGGTTATGTGGCCGTGGTCCATAGTTGGTGTTGATACCAGACGTTTCGCCCTCAACTGCGGAGGGCATCTTCAGTGGCGAGTGCTTCTATGCGTGTTTCCTGGTCGGAAGATCTACTTAGAATGACCGCTGTGGACGTAGAGGACGTTGTATTAGTGGGGGGTGCAGGGTGAGTGGGCGTGGCTCTTGCTGATTGGCTAATAGTCGTCTCCTTGTTGTCACTGGTGTTAATGCATTTATTTTCTAGTGTATGAAACCAGGCCTTAGACAGTTTGATGCCTTCTTCTTTTCTGTTAATATTTCCCTTATGCTTGTGTATTTCTATAGCCTCTCGGTATAATCTAGGGAAATAGTAGGAAGTTGTGGCTAAAACTTGTGTATTACGAATGGACACCAGATTCTATTCGACGATACACAAGTTTTAGCCACAACTTCCTACTATTTCCCTAGATTATACCGAGAGGCTATAGAAATACACAAGCATAAGGGAAATATTAACAGAAAAGAAGAAGGCATCAAACTGTCTAAGGCCTGGTTTCATACACTAGAAAATAAATGCATTAACACCAGTGACAACAAGGAGACGACTATTAGCCAATCAGCAAGAGCCACGCCCACTCACCCTGCACCCCCCACTAATACAACGTCCTCTACGTCCACAGCGGTCATTCTAAGTAGATCTTCCGACCAGGAAACACGCATAGAAGCACTCGCCACTGAAGATGCCCTCCGCAGTTGAGGGCGAAACGTCTGGTATCAACACCAACTATGGACCACGGCCACATAACCCGGAATCACTCAACATTACGATTACCGGCCGTGAAAGCCTGCATTCAACTAGTCTACTAAAAATTGTGTTATAATATACGCAATTTTTTAAAAATATAATATTTAATAACTCATAAAATAAACGTCTGACAAGAATGAACCTTACACACATCATTATGTATCATACAATGAATGTTTATACAAAAGAATCAAGTCTCTAGCTCAAAAAATGTAGAAAATAGAAATTTCACCCATTCCCTCCCCCTTAAATGAACTAAGCTTTGTTTGAAACAATATAAAACAATAAATACGTACTTGCGGCCATGTTATCAATAATTATTCTCAAGGCCTCCTGTTGTTTCAACTAATAAACATTGCCCACACTATTAACGTTAGTCAATTGTTTATAATACACGCAAATATTTCCAACAAAGATATTATTTTACTATTATGTATTATTTTGAAAACGCCATCGCTATAGCTCGGTTTTTAAACATTTTTCCTCGATTCTGTAAAAACGACTTCCCAACTTCGCATCGTAATATACTATTAAAAGTACTGCATAATATCGTATATTGTTAGGAATTCAACATATCGAAATTATGATTTTAAATTTTAAAAATATATTATTCAAAAAAATTCTGTTACATTTTAACTTTATTTATGATATTCTATTCATTTCCGTTTAGTGCAGTAGCCCAGCAGTTTAACTCAACAGGCTTTGGTGCAGTGCTACGGAACTTGCATTGGTTCGAGTCCACATGGAAGAAGGGTTTTCATAAAAAAATATGCCAATATTTGGTCGATATATCCCCAGAATCGTGACGAATTTGTGTAGCTACAATAATTAGAGGTTTCAGGTTGAGAAACTCAGTTATAACGGCTGGGGAACACGACATGCTGATTACGTGTCATCCTCATATTGTCTGAATTAACACATGTTGGTGTGGGACTAGCAGCTAACAGGACCTTCTATGCCATTCGCGTCATGGAGGTTTTCAGTTTTTCACGATCATAAGTAATGTCACGAGTAAAATAATAATTATAGATGTAAAAAGATCACCAAAATAACTTATACGAAATACTGATTCTCTAGCAAGAATTATTAAAACACAAATTCACAGTCTCAGCATAATAAGACCAAAAGATATATATATTGTAAACGGCGATGTTAGAAAACAAATAAGAAATGTGAGGTTATGTATATTCACTACAACTTGATCATATTACACTGAGCAACAAAAAATAAACTTTTTTTTTTGTCTCAGAAAGAAAAATATGTGATTCTGATAGGATTTTTCTCCTGAATTCAGATATGATATCGGTTTTTCTCCATCACGCAAGTTTTCCGAGAGACGTTATTTAAATCCAATAATTGTATTTATTTATATACAGAATTTTAATGTTTACACATCTTTCTGTGCCTAAAGTTTTATTTTTATTCTCCACTCGTCTCTCTCCATTCAATCCATGTCCTCCAGTTCTCTTGCTCTCATTCCAGTTCTTACTTCCTGCATCCACGAGTTTCGAGTTCTACCTCTCCTCCTTCTTCCAGGTGGACACCATTCTAATGTTTTCCTGGGTAATCTTTCTTCTTGCATTCGTCGTACGTGCCCATACCAATTTAATTGCTTATCATCATCTTCCTTTCAAGTATTAGGCCCAGTGGTTCGTTACGGTCTCCCGCCATCTCCGAAAAGGTCGACCCACAGATCTTCTGCCTCGAGGAATGTAGTGAAGAATTTGTTTTGGTATTTTGTGACGATCCATGCACTGAATATGGGCTAGCCAATTGTTTCTATATTCTTGGAGGTATTCAGATATAGGTACGATGTTTAACTCTCTGGCTATTGTTGAATTTCTTTGGTGGTCTAGAAGGCTATAACCTGCAGTTCGTCGCAGAAATTTCATCTCCGTGGCTGTAATATGACGATCATCCTGAGTTCTGATGGTCCAAGCTTCACTGCCATAACAGATTATGGGTCTAGCGAGAACTTTATAGATTTTCATTCTTGTGTGTCTCTGCATTTTTGATGGTTTAAAAACTTGGTTGATAATTCTTAAAGCTTTATTATAGTTTTGTATTTGTATTTTTTGTATTTCCTCATTATAAGTTAGATTATTTCCTAAGTATTTAAATGAATTTACTTGCTCTAATATTGAATTCTGAATACAAATTTTACTTCTTACTGGGAATTTCCCTTGTAAGGCCATAACTTTAGATTTTGTTGTTGGTATTTGAACAGTAAATCGTTAGGCTCTTATATGAAGATTTAATTGCTTATACCGTATATAATCTACTATTGAATAAACCCAATAATTGAAATTGAAAAAAAACAGTGGGTGAAGGAGAAATTCCGAATACATATTTGAAAACACGATAAAAAAACTGCATTAAGTACAACTATTGGTACTCATGAG
Organism: Diploptera punctata; assembly: GCA_030220185.1. NCBI lineage: Eukaryota > Metazoa > Arthropoda > Insecta > Blattodea > Blaberidae > Diploptera > Diploptera punctata. Next base: position 284,708 of record JASPKZ010008900.1, read on the forward strand.
ACAAAAAATCATGTTGACCAGTGTTGTTCATTGCCAAATATGATCGCAATATTGTAAGAATGCACCCTAGTGAAGAAATAATGAAACACATCAAACTGTATATTATAACCAACATTATAGGTTTATTAATTTATTTTTAAGTAAACAACTCACTAAATTCATTATTTAAAACAATAGTGAACACATAATTATCAAATGTGAAGGTATCTGCTCATTATTTGCTGCATTCACCGTATTTGTTGGAGAGTCAGTCATTGCGAAATAATGCTCTGACCTGTTCAGAACATTAAAAAGGAGGAGCTTTCTTTATCACAAAAGCAGGAGCTGTAAAGAGAATTCGATAAAGAATGAGATGGAACACGACTGTAATTGATTGTTAAACAAAATTCATTGAAATGTGATTGGTCATTGACTACCATTTGGGGCATGAGTTAAATAGTCATATAAAATCTGAACCTGGAATTTCGTAATTTACATTGTAAAACGTTCTTACTACACGCTATTGTATATCTAGCGGTCTCAATGTAATAAACAATACTTAAGCTAGTGTAGCAATAAAGTTCGCTTATAGAGACGGAATTTATTAGGTGTAAAACCATTGTTATGCTACAGTGTCTACTGAGGAACGGATTTCACGACGTGCCATAAACTTACTTTATGAATACGTGATATTAATGTATGGTAGGCGATATTTTAGCTCATTAAATTTTATAGCTTGCCATGATATCGTTATTCATATGTTTAGCTTCAAGATTTAAAACGCTATAGTATGTTTCAAAAGAAACTCACTGACACTGCAGAGTATCAATACTGCCCGGATATAAGCTTCCCATACATTCTTATCCCGAACTAATGTTTTCCAATCATTTCCTGCATAATTGCAATCATTTCCTGCATAATTGAATTCCATCAATAATTGGTTTACGTTATTTTTTTCACATTATTGATGGCCTAGTCCACCGCTGTGGTCTCGAGGTAGCGTGCTGCCTTGTCACGCAGAGGGCCCGAGTTCGATTCCCGGTCGGGACAGGCTCCTGGGTGAGGTTTTTCCTCACCTGCAAGACAAATGTGAGGACGCGTAGGGCCCAACGGTCCCCGAAAATCATCATCATCATCCTTATCATTATCATCATCACCTCTCACCGATGTGGAAAGCAATGCGAAGCTACCACACATATAATTCCCTAGTGAAGCTGCAGGGCGTAGCATGAAAATGCTATGATTGCAGTGAAAGACCTGCCCTCGGGCAGAATGACAATGGATGGATGGACCGTATAAATATTGGCCAGACTGTGAACGTTAATCAATTTTTTATAATGAACGCAAATATTTTCAACAAATATGTTATTATTTTACTATTATCTATTATTTTGAAAACACCATCGCGCAAAAAATAATGTACAACGCACGTTTGTGAAGTGTTTTACAGGAGCGAGGAAATGTCTAAAAACCGAGTGACAGCGAGGTATTTAATTTTCGAGATTCTGTAAAAACTACTTCCCCCAATCTCGCAACGCAATATACTAATATAAACGAGAAAAAAATGCTGCACAATTTGTGCATAGAATTAACTAGAACTAATGTCTTCCTATACTTCGTTTTCTCAGCATTATTAATCTGTGCAGGTTTCAATTATTGACTTGTGTAGTTTTTTACACGTTACATGTGGTAGAGATAACAAAATAGTTCCCAAAGTTCACATACGCATGTTGCGTTACAGTCGCGTGTATAAAATTATTATACAAACTGTGTATTTTACGAGAGTAGTTTTGAATACCTGTCTGTAACTCTAAGGAATTGTGAAACATGTGTGTGCTCTAATAAAATAGCTGATGCACTTGTGACACTAATGACTGAAAACTCAAAGAACTCAGCTACAAACGTATGGCAAGTCTTTGACCGTAATGCATGTGCGGTTTGCTACAAACGGTGTCCAGTGTTCGTCTAATTAAACCTATAAATAACATTACTTCAGGTCCGTGATTTAAAGGAGATAACACAAAGTATGTTCCATAGAACACAACATTTCGCTTCAATAATCTGAGCAAATACAAATTCAGTAAACGTTATTTATGCTACTAAAGGCTGTCACCCTAAGGGCCGCATGCAAATACATTAGTCTCTACTCAAATTACTTCCAATCACTGGTGAGCTGACTCACCGTGAGCAAGTGCAAAGATCGAATTAGCGACCCACTAACTGGTCATGCATGAAAGTCGTCGTTTTCGTAATATCGGCAAGAAATTACCCAGAATTCTCAGCGATAAAACTACTTCCGTTATTTTCGACTGCTAGAGCAACGCATTTACGCTTGCGTCCCGCAAATAATACCGTATACGACGACGTCTGCGTCGCGCAATGTTACGCCGATTCTCCTGTTCTTCCAGTTGAATTCTTTGTTAGACTCTATCAAATTCCTCTTCTCCGCGTACATCGAAAACTTGATCGAAGTCTTCAAGATCCGACATCTTGGATAAAGCAGCAAGGTATGCGGCAAGGTTTTAAACTACATCGGTTACCATCGGGTTGCTCACGATTCGTTTCTCTGCTAAGTCACCTCGCCAGGTAGCTTAGGAATTTCAACAATTATTATCACATGAACAGATTTTTGAGTACGCAAAAACGTATTTGGATGCAACTTTCTCAGCAGAGAACGACTTTTACGGTCTAATGCGTTCATAGATTCGAGCCTTAAAGTGATCCTCATCAAAACAAAACCATGTGACCTCCTCGCTTTTCATTGGTTATAGATACCAACGTACGATATATAAGCATTAAGTACGCGAAAAAGTAGTTTCCTGCATTAAATTAAAAACATGTCCTCTGAATATACTTGTTATCCTTCATGAAAGAAAATAATAATAATATTAAAACATAGAACATATTCTAAAATATACCTAATCAATAATTTATAATTCCATGGCGCAACATGCCTAGAAGGCCCTTAGCCTACCAGCCGGCTGCTGGCCTCACATCCACATGTGTCAATCACAGAGGTGGAAGATCATCTAGCCAGTGTAGGGATGACATGTGGTCAGCATGTCGAGTCACCCAGCTATTATAGCTGGTTTTCTCAATCTGGAACCGCTACTTATTATAGCTACCCAAATGCCTCACGATGCTGGTTGGGCACCGGTCCCATACTGGCCGAAATACCATGAGAAAGTTTCTTCCCCTATGGAGACTCGAACCAGCGCAAGTCTCGTAGCTCTGCACCAAGGCTTCCTGCCTTAACCACTTGGCTACGATAATTACAACTTAAAATAGTTTATTACATATGGGTTTGCATTTGACTCATGCTTCAGTCGATTCTCGTGAAACAAAATGGCTGAAAGTGTTGAGTCTTCTGTTGCTGTATCGTCATTTCCCTGTCAAAAGAGACAGTAATTGTGGAGCGAATGGCGGAAGAATACAATTGGCATTTGTTGATGTTAGGATCACTCTAAGAGCGGATAAGGTACAGCTAATACCCGGAGTTGCTACGCCTAAATAAATAAATATTTATGGTTAATTAAATTGTATGATATACGCTGAGACGAACCAAACATGGCGTTACTTCCGGATTTCAGGTTAACATCCACTTCTAATTGTCGGATCTCGCTCATTTTTGGATAATACCTACCTTTTTTATTTTAATAGGATATACTGAGTTTCGTTGTGAAGCATCGAAAATTGTGACCGCTAGAGCAATTTTTAAATTTTCACTTCAGGTGGACTCCTACACCTATTGGTTTTAGAGGATCCAATTGTGAATCTAAGCCATCCAGGGACTACACATACAAAATTGTCATCAAAATCTGTCCAGTCATTTATGATGAATTCAGTAACATACACACATATAGGTAGAAGAATTTATATTCCGATTGAGGGTCTTTCCACTTTTCAGCGGTTGCCCTTTTACCAGCCGGCTGCTGGCCCTTCACATCCACATGTGTCAATCACAGAGGTAGATGATCAACAGCCAGTGTAGGGGTGACATGTGGTCAGCATGTCGAGTCCCCCAGCCGTTATAGCTGGTTCCTCAACCTGGAGCCGCTACTTATTGTAGCTACCCAATTGCCTCACGATGCTGGGTGGGCACCGGTCCCATACTGGCCAAAAATAAATGTTCTTCCCTTATTAATATTTTTGTATCCAATTAATGTTTTAAATTCTTTGTGAAGAGCATCTAAGATTGAATTTCATATAATGAAATTTCGGGAAGGAATAAGTCAAAATGTTGAGGGGATAATTATTAGCCCTAATAATACCATGAGAAAATTTCTTCCCCCATGGAGACTCGAACCAGCGCAAGTCCCGTAGCTCTACGCCAAGGCTTCCTACCTTAACCGCTCGGCTACGGCGCGGGACTATTATAGATTTTTCTACATTTCTTAATTCTCTTGGTTTTTAATGACATGCTGTCTTGGGCAATACTGTTTGTTCCATTCTCTGAACATACTCTTACCAGCCGACGAGGTGTTGTATTTCTAATTCACTTCTTATTTCTTCATTTCTTATGTGGTCCAACTTTGTGCATCCTTTGGTCCTTTTTAGAAAGGTAATATCTGCACTTTGTACTCTACTCAAACTCATCTTATTTGTTACCCAGGACTCACTACCGTAGAAAAGTACCGGTACCGCCACTGTTTTGTAGAACTTCAATCTTGTATCCTTCATTTGAAATTTTGATAATTTATTGTCTATATAATTTCTTGTTCCACATCCAGAAGATAATTCACAACCTAGGTGATTAAAGTGCAACACTTATGATAGAGGGTTTATTTATAATACTTTATTATCATTATTCGAGGAAATACTAAAGGCCAACACGCACGAGTAACACTAAGAAAATGGGACTGGAAGTAAATATCAATAAAACTAAATATATGGTGACACATATAAATACGTTATATATTGGAAATGGACAGCTAATGGCAAATGCGGGAAATTTTGAGGAAGTGGCTGAATTTAAATACCTAGGAACAATAATCACAAATAGGAATGAGATGTAGAAATAAATTAAACATAGGCTCAATTCTGGAAATGCATGCTATTGTGCATTACAGAGACTCTTGACGTCCCAACTCCTTTCAGCAAATGTTAAACTGAAAATATATAAAATTATTATTCTACCAGTTATATTATATCGATGCGAAACATGGACTCTTACTTTAAGGGAGGAAAGCAGATTACGAGTTCTTATGAACATTTTTGGACCAAAGATAGATGAACAGACAGGTGAATGGAGAAGACTGCATAACAATGAACTACATGGTCTTTATACGAAGCCAGATATAATAAGAACAGTTAAGCCTCGTAGATTGCGATGGGCAGGACATGTGACACGAATGGGGAATGAAAGACTTGCTTGGAAGCTTCTTGTAAGAAAACCACAGGGAAAGCGCTCAGCTGATAGACCAAGAATGAGGTGGGAGAATAATATTAACCATGACTTGAGGGAAGTAGATTATACAGGGAATGATTGGAGAACATTAGCTCAGGATAGGGATGTATGGAGAACTTATGTCCGCGCGGCCGTGAACCTAGGGGTTCGATAGTGCCAGTTAGTAAGTAAGTATTAACAATCATTTCCCATTTAAAAACCAACCTGGGAAAAATGTAAGGCTTTTTTTTTCTGGACGGTATTCAATTATAAAATAAACTTTAATAAATATGTATTGTCTTTGGTTGCATATAAAATTTAATTTAAACTTTTTTTCCTCAATCTCGCGAACACGGGTGTAATATATTAGTTGTGTGCAGTGAGCAGAATTTCTGCAGTGCTAGGGGATTACTATCGCTTTCATGAAATTAAACTCATTTCCCTCCGCGACGGTTACATTTCAACCTTTACACAGTCGGTCTGTTGTAGAATATCAAGTGTAGAGCCAACGGTTATTGAATTAAAACTTCTAAATCCCCTTTGTTTTCGTTCCATTAACCTCTCACCTTATGGGTAGGTTTTACATCCCGTACACCGCCCGGGCGTTACAGTGACACTACCTATTGGAAGAGGGATTTCAAACTATGGATCTCACACACACACACACACACACAACACACACACACACACACACACACACACACACACACACACAGACATATATATATATATATATATGGAAGTTCGGGTAATGTGGACCCTTCTGTTTGAGTGGACCCTGTTAATATCTTCTTTAATCGGTGCTGTCCTCGAACAGAAAATATTCTATCTTCTTCCCCTCATCAACTTTGACGGATTCAAGACCAGTTTCTTTTATTCTTCGTGCGAAGAAGGGATTATTTGTGATATTTATGAAAATGACCATTTTAAACGTTTTTCAAGCTAAGAATCAATTCTTAATTTCTGCTCTTGAATATTACAAGTCCATCGCTGTGGACTCAGGAAAACGTTCAGGCCCAAACGTCCCCGAAATCATATGGCCATCATCATCATCATCATCATCCTTATCATTATCATCATCATCATCCTTCATCAGGAAACTTTCAGGCCCAAACGTCCCCGAAATCATATGGCCATCATCATCATCATCCTTATCATTATCATCATCATCATCCTTCATCAGGAAACTTTCAGGCCCAAACGTCCCCGAAATCATATGGCCATCATCATCATCATCCTTATCATTATCATCATCATCATCCTTCATCAGGAAACTTTCAGGCCCAAACGTCCCCGAAATCATATGGCCATCATCATCATCATCATCCTTATCATTATCATCATCATCATCCTTCATCAGGAAAACTTTCAGGCCCAAACGTCCCCGAAATCATATGACCATCATCATCATCATCCTTATCATTATCATCATCATCATCCTTCATCAGGAAAACTTTCAGGCCCAAACGTCCCCGAAATCATATGGCCATCATCATCATCATCATCCTTATCATTATCATCATCATCATCCTTCACTGGTGTGGAAAGCAACGGGAAGATACCACACCTACTATTCCCTAGTAAAGCTGCAAAACATAGCATGGAAATGCTATGATTGCAGTGAAAGATCTGCCCTTGAGCAGAATTACTATATATATATATATATATATATATATATATATATATATATAAAGATACCAACAAGAATGGAAAAATCATCTGAGGAGAATGGCAAGAAATATACTTCCAAAATTGGCATTCCAATATAACTGGACATAGGGACCAAGGAAGACCAAAACATCCGTGGAAAGATCAAGACCATCTTCGCTAGTTTTACCGTACAGGCCACATGGCCTAAAACGAATTTGTTCATGATGATGATATATATATATATATATATATATATATATATATATATATAGAGAGAGAGAGGGAGAGGGGGGGGAGAGAGAGCTGTACCTATATAACATGATATGAAAAATAAATGCCTGGACCGGATTTGAACCCGGACCTCTGGATTGATATTCCAGTGCGCTACCAATTACTCCACCAGGCAAATCCAGTATAAATATTTATTTATATATGTATATATTCTCTATTATTACGATAATTAGCAGGAACTAGGTCTTCGCTGCCATCTAGTAGCTCCTATAACAAGTAAGCAAATTAAAGACACTATTTTTACTTTATAGCAGTACGCTTATTTATTTCGATGTAATAGTTAAATTTCTGACATTGGGCAATGAAAGCTTAATAAATAATATATGTCATTCTTATCATGTCATATTAAGTTATTTTTTATTTTGGACATGTTCAGTTTTGTAAAAAGCTTTTTAGCTACAGACGCCTCTTGATTACAACACATGAAGATCAATTGATTGGTTTTATCCCGATGAAAGGACAGTGATTTGTGATCATAATTTAAATCAATTTTAAACTGTTGACCCTTTGAGCCACGATTCAATTAATTCTTGTGCATTACATTAACTAGATACCATTACAACAACTGATGGACAATCAGAATGGTAATTCCAAAACCACCGCTCAGCAGCAGCATTATACAGAAGAGCTCTTGGTGGTATTGGTGGTTATTGTGCAAAAAAAAAAAAAAGCTGATTTCCTAGAAAAACCACCTAAACTCAAAAGGTTAATATTGGATAGCAGCACTTTATAAATGATAAAACGTAAGAAAAATCTACCTTATTATAAAAGATAAACATTAAAAGTAAAGTGATCCTACAACAGGCCCGAAGGCCACTTTTTCTAGAAAATCGGCACTTTATGTCAGCCGGGTTGTCAGCCCTGCGTGACGGCCGTCTTTACCCCCAGAACAAGCGTCTGGTACTCATTTCCGTTAGAGGCTGAGTCGACCCCAGGGCCATAGTGCCGCCAGAGGGTTTGGGTCAGTTTAAAAATCCTGACCCCAACGGGACTTGAACCCTCGACCCTCTGGCTTGTAGCTCAGTGCCTTAACCACTATGCTACGGCGTGCTCCAAAAGTAAAGTGATCCCACAACAGGCCCGGAGGCCCTTGGGGTAGTAGGAGGTTAAGGCTCCCACTTTTTCTAGACAATCGGCACTTTATGTCAGCCGGGTTGTCAGTCCTGCGTGACGGCCGCCTTTACCCCCAGAACAAGCGTCTGGTACTCATTTCCGTTAGAGGCTGAGTCGACCCCAGGGCCATAGTGCCGCCGTTTGGGTCAGTTTAAAAATCCTGACCCCAACGGGACTTGAACCCTCGACCCTCCGGCTTGTAGCTCAGTGCCTTAACCACTACGCTACGGCGTGCCTCAAAAAGATAAACATTAAACCGACAAAATATTTATCTCGAATTTTGGTAAAAAAAAAAAAGTAAATTATATTCATGGAGATTGTGCGTAAACTAAGTTTTACATGACAGGATTACCAGCCCTTTGAAAATATAGCAATAAGGCACTGTTATACAAAGCCAGAGGACGAAATAAGTCAAGGACGATTATTGATCAAGCGTTTCTGTTACAGCAGACCACTGTGTGGAGTTTTTCGCGCCGAAACATGCAGAAATAACCATTCCCTGAACTAGAAAAAGAAACAAATTATTTTGCTACTTGATAATTCATGTAACTTCATCTTCATAGGTACTAGAACCTGTTATAGACCTTGACTGTTCCAATAACAAACTTACATTCTCTTCTATGTCCTGCTTATTGTTGGGAGAATAATAGACATTATTCTCCCAACAATAACCCACATTTTTAATGCCTCTATAATGACCGGGACTTATCCCAGACTCTGGAAAATGGCTCTAGTTCGTCCTACACCGAAATCAAACACTCCCACAACACTCGATGATTATAGACCAATTAGTACTCTTCCCTGTTTATCTAAAGCACTGGAACACATAATACACTCACAGTTAACAGACTACCTCACCACACACGACTTACTTGATGAACATCAGTCTGGTTTTAGAACAGGACATCACACAAGTACTGCACTACTTGACATTGTAGAGGACATAAGAGACTCAATGGACAAAAGCAAACTCACCGCAATAGTCCTACTCGACTACAGCAAAGCCTTTGACACAGTAGATATAGACTTAATGCTAGCGAGACTAAATACACTACATCTGTCGGAAAACTGCCTTGATTGGTTTGCATCTTACCTCACTAATCGTCAGCAATCAGTTTCTGTTAATAATCGCATTTCTTCCTGGCGCTTGGTGAGGAAAGGGGTACCTCAAGGCGGCGTCCTCGCTCCTCTTCTCTTCTCGATTTATATTAATGACGTGACCAAGAAATTACAAAACTGCAAGCATCATCTTTACGCCGACGACCTACAGATTTACACACACTTTAGGCCTGACGAAATTAATGAATATATTGACAAAGTAAACACTGACCTCAGGCATATATCTTTATGGTCCAGACAATATGGGCTGAAACTAAATGCAAACAAAACGCAAGCAATAATTATCGGACATCCTAGGCTATTACACCTCATAAACAATGGCAATATGCCGGCTGTCATATTAGATAATGAACAAATTCCTTATACCGACGTCGTTAAAAACTTGGGATTTTACTTAGATTCTAATTTAAAATGGCATGAGCAAGTAAAACAAACATCTAAAAGGATCTTCTCCATAATGCATTCCCTAAAGCGACTTAAACATTTTCTTCCTACAACTCTTAAAAGAATTTTAATCCAAACTTTAGTGATGCCGCATTTTGACTACTGTGACGTTCTACTAACTGACATAAGTGACGGATTGTCGGACAAACTGCAGCGTGTCCATAATATGTGTATCAGATTCATATTTAATGTTCGAAAATACGATCACATTTCTCCATTATTCCACGAATTGTCATGGCTACATCTAAAAGAGAGAAGAAAATCGCACTGTCTAATTCTATTTAAGATCCTACATACCTCGATTCCCAATTATTTATCATCCCGTTTCCAGTATCTATCCTCAAACCATAACTTAAACACAAGATCACAACATAGTCTCTTACTTAATATACCCGCAACATAGGACATCACATCACTCCATGTCATATACCATCTCCACTTCTCGCAACTGGAATTCCCTACCACAAGAAATAAGGGGCTGCCGGACATTGGCATCTTTTAAAGAAATCTAAATTTATATTTGCTCTAAACTCGACTTCATTATTATCCAGTGTAAGATATATATATATATATATATATATATTAATTGGTGTTTCCCGTATAATGTATCATATTTATATTATTATTATTATTATTATTATTATTATTATTATTATCATTATTATTATTATTATCGTATCATTATTGTTATTACCCTATAAAATGTTGTTTGTACATGACATTTACATTGCTACATTTAATGTATGTTTAACTGTTTATAATTAGTATAGTGTATATCTACATTTGTCGAATATTTATTTGTATTTGTGCTGGTTGAGTGGAAGAGAGGGCCTAATGGCCTTAACTCTGCCAGAATAAATAAAGTATTATTATTATTATTATTATTATTATTATTATTATTATTATTATTATTATTATGTCCTATGAGGTGAATAACATAATATCGCTTTTAATAAATTCCCCGATAAAAAAAGACTTCCCAAATTCATACCATATTATACCAATATCGCAAAGGTATAAATTAATTTAACTCCGCCTCTTGATGGTACTTGTGCCATTAAATGACTGTCCCAAGCCCGGATAACTGGTTGATGGCCTTGGGGGTTGTATCAATGTTGAATAGATATAACTGTTAAAACCCAAGAACGCTTTAGCTGTCAGTTTATCTAGCAGTGCTACCAGCAAATCCTATCCCTTATGGGGAAGGGTGAGGACGAGTACCTGGTGCCTAAAAACTGGATCCTCTCGGCTAAGACATGGTAACCCTAAAACAAGAGTCCCTGGTCCTCCAGGTTGGGGGTTGGGTGTGGGATTGACAGTTGTATTCCGTAAAAATTAAACCGTTGATAAACCCAAAGAGAATCAAGTCGGGCTGATCAAACCATGGTGACTAGAAATACAAGGAAAAAGGCAAACTATTTAAAGCTATGTGGATGGATGGGGTTTTGAAAGAGGTCCAAAGACTTAAAATTCGAAATTCGTGGACAGACGTCAGGAATAGAGAGGTCTGGAGGAGATTATTTAGGGAGGCTGTACTCGACCCGGGTTCTTATGCCAAATACGATGATGATAAATTACTGCATTTTCTTTACCTTATAACATGTTTAGCACACATAAGGAACAGCGTACCTGATCACGTACCTGAAAAAAGAAGAAAAAGTACATTAGCGGGTAATATGTTTATTATTATTATTATTATTATTATTATTATTATTATTATTATTATTTGTATTTAACATACTTACTTTTGTTCAACTTCGGGGTCGCCAACCTAAATAACCATACTTACTTACTTACTCACTGGCACTATCGAACCCGTAGGTTCATGGCCGCGCGGACATAATAATAATAATAATAATAATAATAGCTTTATTTTACCTGGCAGAGTTAAGGCCTTAAGGCCTTGTCTACCACTCAACCAGGTTTAAAAAAAAATACAAACAAAAAATAGTCTTAAATCTAAATTACAATATATATATATAAATATAAACGATTACAAGTTATGAATACAATACAATTAATATTTATAATGTATTTTGATTTACTCTAAATTTAACGAATTAAATATATATGTACAATATATATATAAAAAAACAGGAAAAGATTAATGACATAGTATAAAATTAAATAAATAGAGAAAAATTAATTATTAGACAACAGGTAACTGTATAAGCGTGACTTAAAGGTACCAAGTGTGCGGCAAACCCCTGATATCTTGAGGAAGGAGATTCCAGGAGCGGGCAGAGGCTACTGTGAAGGAAGTAGAATAGGAGGAAGTGCTATGAAGAGGAATTGTTAGCAGACTGCTATCTTGTGATCTAGTGTCAATATTGTGGTAAGAGGATAACTTCTCAAATCTAGACGCCAGGTAAGTAGGGATGTAGGAATTCAGAAGCTTGAAAAGTAGTGAAAGAGAGTGCAATTTACGTCTGTCAGTAAGACGGAGCCAAGAGAGGTTATTAAAGTGTTCGGAAATATGGTCATAACGGCGGATATTGAAAATGAATCGAACGCAAGCATTATGAACACGCTGCAGTCTCTGCGACAAGTCATAGTTTAGATCATTATATATAATGTCACAATAATCGAAGTGTGGTAACACAAGATTCTGCACAAGGATTTGTTTTAACGAAACTGGGAGAAAATTCTTTAAACATAAGCTCTCCATACATCCCTATCCTGAGCTAATGCTTTCCAATCATTCCCTGTATAATCGACTTCCTTCAAATCATAGTTAATGTTATTCTCCCACCTCATTCTTGGTAACCTAAATAACCATACTGCAATAAAATAACTATACTGTAATATTACATATTACAAAAACGCGTGTGGGAAGTAAAACCACTGCTCTCTATCTACTACATAAAATGTATATAGAAACAATTCCAAAATATAGTGTTAATATACATTATACGAAACAAATCACTGCATTTTAAATGAACTGAAATTTATATGAAACAATATAAAAAAATAAATACGTACTTGCCACCATTTTTGTCATTAATTGGTCTCACGGCCTCCTGTACTTCCAACTAATACACATTGGCCATATAACGTTAGTCAATTGTTCATAATGAACGCAAATATTTCCAACAAAGATGTTATTATTTTACTATTATTTATTATTTTGAAAACACCATCGCGCAAAAAATAATGTACAACGCATGTTTGTGAAGCGCTTTACAGAATCTCGTAAATTAAAATAGGGTCTGCCAGAAGTAACAAAGTATACTTCAAAATAGAGAAGGAAACCAAGAAAAAACATTACATAATATGGAGACAATACATGGTTATTTTTTAATTTGTACAATAGACATAGAACAGGATAGAACTAGAATATATGTGAAAGGGTAATTCTGAATGAAAGGGAATATCAAGGACTAGGATTTTGAGACTGGCCATGTAAGTGATTTCTTAAGATGGAGATAGAGCACTTTAGCGTGGTTATTACAATTAAATACCTTACTTGCCTATTATAAGTCTCATTAAGGTAATGCGATGTACCGACCACGTGTCACTCATTGACATTTGTAGGAAAATGAACATAGCTACATTAGTTTTGTCTGTATATCAGTCAATACGTTATGTCTTTAAAGCGCGCGTGTAAAACCCTTACACTGCGTGAGAAAATTCAAGTCCTCCAGAAGTGACTTTAAGCAGTGGGTCCCGAGTTTGAAGATTCTGAGGCTCGTAAAAGAATCTTAAGTCCCAATTTCTAAGTGTTACTCAATAGTGTGTGCGTATTGTCCTTTAGTATCTCCTCGCCATCGCCCAATAGTACTACATCATCAGCATAAACTAACAGCTGTTAATGTGTTAACACATTCAGTACCGTAAACCAGTTAAGGCGTTTAAAGAGACTATCGTGTATGCGACTGTCGGTCAGTTAACTCGTTTTAGAGCGGGCGCGAACAAACTACATTTATATTCGGCGCCTAAATATTGTGTTGGCTTAGTATGTCTTGGAGATCATAGATGGCATGTAAATGTACATTTTCTATTCCCGTTTGACACGTTTAACCTTGGTGAATCCCCTTTTATTTTTAAAACAAACAACACATGGAATTCGTTCAACCAAACTTGACTCCAGGCTCCAATGCAGTCGTATATGTTTCTCGTTATCGCGCTGTTGTTTGTGCGTGAGTGAAACCATGGCGAAAGAAAAATATCTCACTGAAGAAGAATTAGTGAATATTTTGTATAATGATGATTCAGGTGATGAACTGATTCCTGAATTAGAAGATTCACAAAGTGAAAGTGAAGATGAACTTCCACTTCCTGAAATTGATAGCCGATACCATGTGATGTTAATCACCCAAGTTATTTCACCATCAAATCCTACTAGGATATCTCCTTTAGGTATGTACAAAATTTGAATTTTCTAGGACTAATAGTTTGTGAATAATGGTCCATTTTCTGAAGTATAATTTGGGAACCGTTTATCCGATTGAGGGTCTTTCCACTTTTTCAGCGGTTGCCCTTTTACCAGTCGGCTGCTTGCCCTTCACATCCACATGTGTCAATCACAGAGGTAGATGATCAACAGCCAGTGTAGGGGTGACATGTGGTTAGCATGTCGAGTCCCCCAGCCGTTATAACTGGTTCCTCAACCTGGAGCCGCTACTTATTGTAGCTACCCAATTGCCTCACGATGCTGGGTGGGCACCGGTCCCATACTGGCCGAAATACCATGAGAAAATTTCTTCCCCCATGGAGACTCGAACCAGCGCAAGTCTCGTAGCTCTGCGCCAAGGCTTCCTACCTTAACCGCCCGGCTACGGCGCGGGGGAACCCTTTATAAGAAGGAAAACTGCCAAGACGGAAATATATTTAAGGAACCGTCATGTTCCTTCATAGACAGGTTTTACTGTATTGGGTTCAGGAAGATGTTGTGTACATTTAAAACATGTTGAATAATAATAAACATAAAGATAACAAAACAACTCACTATGCTAATGCAGCACCATGTTTGTGTGCGACGAAACAGCGTAAAATAACATTAACGAGAAATAAAACTAACGTTTTTGCTGAAACTATCATATTTATGCAAAATACTATTTTTAAAACTGTCATTATCAGTTTGACAGTTGAAGTGTGTTTGACATGGGAAAGAGAATACAGTATGTTGATTGTAGTTTTCAACTATAAATGAAATGTGACAAAATAATTACTTGCCAACTAGACACTTCAAATTATAATTGAAATGACGGTGCTAGAGAAAGAATTAATTCCCTTTGACGTAGTCTCATTTCCCCATGACATTAAATTGCATGCTCTTGTCCCCTGCACTCCAATTATTTCAATGAAATTTTACTCCTTCCTACTCGTTCCACTTATAACTGATAATATTATGTACTCCCCCCCCTTATTGTAACTTACAATGTCATGGGCCAGGTACGAGAAATTCTATTTTAATAGACCTCTGTTAACTTTATTATATTATTTAATCCATATTTTTAACTACTTAAGAAATATAAATAATAAAGGAAAATTTGCAATTGCTTGCCTCAATGGAATATTGTGGGATAAAAATATAAGTAATAAAAATAAAATGAATATATATGAAAAGAAAAAAGAATGCTTGAGTCGGGATTTGAACTCGAGTCTCTAAAGTCTGTACCTTTAGCGCTCTAACAAACTGAGCTACCCAAGAATTCCAAAATAAACATACAATTTTCTTATACATGTAGTATTCTCAATTCACACAAGAGGTAGCGGAAATATCTTTCAACTGCCATCTAGCGGCTAACATAACAGTTAAGCAAATTATTAAAGAGAATATTTACTTTATAGCAGTAACGCTTGTATATATAGATATTATAAATATATTTTTGACATTTGGCAATGAAGGCAAATATGATATGAAAAGAAAAAATAATGCTTGAGTCGGGATTTGAACTCGAGTCTCTAAAGTCTGTACCTTTAGCGCTCTAACCAACTGAGCTACCCAAGAATTCCAAGACAAACATACAATTGATATATATATATATATATATATATATATATAAAAGATTTATTTAACACATTGTGTACATTATAAAACAATTACTGGAAATTATTATCGTCTGCATAGGATTTTAGAGGCTTTCTTCTTGCTGTACAGTCAATAAGCTGGTATTGTTGACATTTTTGGTCACATAGCTTGCAGAGGCACTGGTTCGATGCGAGGTGGAACCCTTTTATGGTACATACTCTGTAATGGAATCCATGTGTGGCGGTCCTCGTGAACACGTGTCTTAGGGAGAAGTTTGGTTCCTTCCATTCTTCGGTGTTCATCGCTGGGGTCAGAAAAATCCGCGGTCTATATCCTCTGCTTTTTCTTCTCTTTCTCTTATGTGTGCTTCGTAGGCCGGGGTGTGTGGCAGGTTATATTTTAACGCTATTTCTCTGTTCAAGAAGTCAGTATTGGTTAGATGGTATATGAGTCGGGAGCTCGTTGACCTTGAAACCCTAAGTACTCTCCGGAGGTGTGTGTATATATATATATATATATATATATATATATATATAATATATACATACAAATGTTAAAAGCATCATTACTTATGGAGCAGCAAATGACAAATTAGGGAAATTTGAGGAAGTGGCTGAATTAAAAAATATAAGAACTATAATCACAAATAGGAATGAGATGCACAAAGAAATTAAACATAGGCTCAGTTCTGGAAATGCATGCTATTATGCATTACAGAGACTCTTGATGTCCCAACTCCTTTCAAAAAACGTTAAACTGAAAAAAAAAAATATAAAACTATTATTCTCCCAGTTATATTATATGGATGCGAAATATGTATTCTTACTTTAAGGGAGGAAAGGAGATTACAAGTATTTGAGAATAACGTTCTTAGGATTTTTTTTGGACTAAAGAGAGATGAACAGACAGGTGAATGGAGAAGACTACATAACAGTGAACTAGATGGTATTTATAGGAAGCTAGATATAATAAGAAAAGTTAAGTCTCGTAGACTGCGAATGGCAGGACATGTGGCACGAATGGGGAACGAAAGACGTGCATGGAAGCTTCTTGTAGGAAAACCAGAGGGAAAACGCCCAGTTGGTAGACCAAAAGTGAGATTGAAGAATAACATTAACTATGATTTGAGGAAAGTAGATTATACAGGGAATGATTGGAAAACATTAGCTCAGGGTAGCGATGTATGGAGAGCTTGTGTCCACATTTTGTTCAATTCAGTATGCAAATTTTTCAATTTAATGCCATGTCCACGGCACCGTTTATAAGGCTATACGATAAAGCCTGATAGTTTGGGACGCACTTAAAATAGTTATTTAGAGGACTAGTAACAAAATGTGAGGTTTACTAAAGAGATGCTAAGAGTAGCGAGTTACGAAATCTAATTTCGTAACGTGTTGTGCACAATATTTTTTCTACGTTCATAAATGTATTTATTGCGGAAGCTGTATATCTAGATATTTAAAGAAAGAGTAATGTGGGCAAAAAAAAAAAGACACGATAAATCAACAAACATTGTTGTAATGTGGGCTTTGGAGAAAAAAAATTATAAATCTACAAATATTGTTGTTGAAAAAGTAAGTTATATATATATATATATATATATATATATATATATAAAGTTACTTTCTTACCATAAAATTCACTAATTAAGACGTATTAAATAGCTTCGCAAGAAAACTCCTAGCTGCCATCTGTTAAGCATGCATGATGACGTCACATTGTTGTCGCACGAAATGCGTTGACTATTTAACTCATGCCCCAAATGGGAGTCAATGACCAATCACGTTTCAATGATTTCTGTTTTACAACCAATCAGAGTCGTGTTTCACGAAATATTTATCAGTGTTATAATTACCATATATTAAACAAAGCTCCTCCTTTTTAATATTCTGAACAGGTCTGACCGTTATTTTGCAGTGACTGAGCCTATAAGAAATACGGCTACCAGATTGTATATATAGTGCATACATGTCAACATTTGTAGCAATTTATTATACCACCAAAAAAAGAAACCACTGTTTGACTTTCTTAAATGTATTTTTTCCCAGGTAATAATCCAGAAAAATATAATTGTAATATTTACACCATAGGACATCAGAAATGAATTAATATACAGATTGATGTTTCATTTTTTCTCCACTAGAGAGCATTCTTACAATATTGCGTTCCTTTGGCAATAAATAGTATGATCTGGTTGCAGTGATAAACAAAAGAAGCAGTAGAAGCGTACCTATCGTTTCTCATTTGTTTTCAAACATCGCCGTTTGCATTAAATATATAAATATTTTGAAATAACTACAGTTAAATAATGATTTGTGAGTAAACAGCTTAATTTTATTCGTTAAATAGTCCTAACAAATGCCACTCTTGATTTCCAAATTCTCTAGATAAATTCACTCCTCACTTCGTGAGTCGTGAATTTATCGATAATTTGGAAATCACTCGTGGCATTACTTATGATAATGCAGATAACTACACATGACATAAAAAAATCCTATGACCCGATCGTAACGCCACCTACCGAGTCTAATTGTGAATCTAAGTCATGGAGGGGCCCACTCAAACGCAAACAAAAAAAAATCATCAAAATCGGCCCAGTCGTTTAGGCACTTTTTAATTTCGGGTTTCAGAAAACCTCCACTTGTAATTGTCAGATTTCGCTTATTTTTAGGTAATACCTTATTCGGTTTATTTTAATACGATATACTGAGTTTGGTTGTGAAACATAGAAAATTGTGACGGCTAGATCGAATTTTAAATTTTCAGTTCAGGTAAACTTCTACACCTAATTGTTTTAGAGGGTCCAATTGTGAATCTAAACCATCGAGGGACCCCATCAGACAAAAAAAAAAATCATCATAATCGTCCCAGCCGTTTAGGAGAAGTTCACTGACAAAAACACGTAAAGTATATATATATATATATATATATATACTTACTCACTGGCACTATCGAACCCATAGGTTCATGACTGCGAGGACATAAGCTCTCCATACATCCCTATCCTGAGGTTCCTTTCCAATCATTCCCTGTATGATCTACTTCCCTCAAATCATAGTTAATGTTATTCTCCCACCTCATTCTTGGTCTACCAACTGGGCGTTTTCCCTCTGGCTTTCCTACAAGAAACTTCCATGCAAGTATTTCATTCCCCATACGTGCAACATGTCCTTCCCTTCGCAGTCTACGAGACATAACTGTTCTTATTATATTTGGCTTCCTATAAAGACCATGTAGTTTATTATTATGAAGTCTTCTCCATTCACCTGTCCATCTCTCTTTGGTCCAAAAATTTTCATATATATATATATATGTATAATCGTCATTAAAATGTATTTTTTACGTTTTGTTGAGCCTGCATGTTATGTTTTGTTAGAATTTAAAATATAGGTTTTGTTTCCTAATAACTACGAACTAAAGCGTCACTGATTATTATAATCTAATACAGGCCTATAAAAATGAATGTTTGTTTGTTTGTTCGTTCGTACTTTAATCGCGGCTATACCGTTGATTCGATTGTGATGAGGCTTTTTGAAAAATGTTCAGGAGATTCCCGGGATGAACATAGGCTATAAGAGAGTTGTGATACTCAACTCCTACACCCTCAAAATTCGTCCTTTGTAGTGGAAAACGTTACAAAAGTAGCTCTTTGGACGCTTAAATGGCTTACGCTGCCTAAACCATAACAAATACACAAAATTATTGTACACAGAATTGAATATCTCAAAACGCTCTACAAAAAAGTCCACGACTGCATATGTTTATCTCTTACGGATAACTCACAATAACCATTTTTATCTTTCATTGATGCCAAGAAGATCGAGACAAGTAGGCTACGTAGATTCCTGTACAAGCATAGCAGCACATGGCGGGTATTCTTTTACGAATAACTCACAATAACGAATTTTGTCTTTTAGCTCATTTATGCCAAGAAGATAGAGATAAGTAGAATCCCGGGCAACACCGGGTAATCAGCACGGGGAATCTTAAATAAATTACGATATACATTCATAATTATTTTTCATTTTAATTATCCAATTAATCATAAGAAGTAGGCCCTACATTAATTTTTGTCTTTCAGCTCATTTATGCCAAGAAGATCGAGATGAGTAGATTCCCGGACAGTACGGGGTATCTAAAAATAATTACGATATAAATTTGTCCTTTCACTTATTTAACTAAACATAAAACACATTAATTTTCGTATTTCAGCTTATTTGTGTCAAGAAGATCGGGATAAGTAGATTCGCGGACAACGCCGGGTAATTAGCACGGGGTATCTAAAGAATATAAATTTATAAATATTTTTCCTTTCTCTTATTCAACTAAACATAAAATCACATTAATTTAAATTTATTTAGGCGTAGCATTACACGCCGGGCATTAGCTAGTGGTAGATCAATTTTATTTCATTTCCATGAACTTGCTCTGGTCGTAATTGTCTTTAAATTAGCAATAAGCTTTAGAAATTTCGCTTTAAAAGCAATTATCTTTAACTGTAATGAATAAAGTATTGATAGAACCTTGTACTGGTGTCCTGTAACGTCAATCAGTGTTCTAAATAGAGTTCAAACCACGAACTTGTGGGGAACAAAGTGTGACCTTAACTTTACGGGTCTAGAATTTTTCCTGTTATAAATCCACCTTGGATTTTAGGCTTTGATCACGCTAGCCTTGGGCAGGACCTCCCCTTCCAATCCAGAGATAGGAAATGTATTGTTCAGGTCAGACCCCACTTTCAACAATTTATTGTTCTAAGTTTTATTGTTCTCTAAGTTGATTATGAGTGTCAAAATTATTCAAACAGCTTATTAAAATGATGTTAATATTTATTATTTCATCAGATTTCTCAAAACATCCCTATCCTGAGCTAATGTTTTCCAATCATCTCCTACATAATCTACTTCCCTCAAATCATGGTAAATATTTTTCTCCCACCTCATTCTTGGCCTACCTTCTGGGCCATTATCTCTGGTGTTCCTACAAGAGTTTCCATGCTCACTGTTAAGTATTCTTCTCCATTCACCTCGCTTCATTTCTCTATAGTCCAAAAATGTCCCTAAGAACTTTATTTTCAAATACTCGTAATCTTTTCTACCCCTTAAAATAAAAGTCCATGTTTCGCATCCGTATAACTGGAAGATTAAAGTTTGGAGACACCCTGTATAACTATGCACCGGGACTTTAACCCTTAACCACGTGAACTGCTACCAAAGTTTGCTCCGCGTGTTGGTGCTGGATCGTACCATTGTTGTTGATAAATATTTTGAATAGAAAACATAGATTGCTCAAATTAAGATATCTTTGCCCGGGCCCATAAAAGGCAAAGATTAATTTAACTTTCCTTAATAAATTATCAAACATGTAATGTGTAGTAAGCTATACGCTATAATCGTGGAAGCTTTAAGGAAAGAGCAGCTCACACACGCTTGAGTAAGCTTTGGAATTTTACCTTCATATCTGACATAGGCTAGCTACTAAATAAATAGGCTAAAAGTACTTAAAATAGACAACTAAAGTTTAATGCGATTCAAAAAGATAGTCAGATATAACATTGAAAATAAATGAATAAATAATTAATTTGACAAAGAAAATAATGCTATTATTGATCATATATACAAAAAAATATTAAGAAACATACATACATAGTTACATACACACTAGTCCAGCCTAGGGTTAGGGTACACGGTCCTTGCGGCGCCACCCTGGCCTAAAGGACTAATAAAGCAAACTAGCTCTTCTGTGCTATATTGACCAGACTCCGACGACAACTGAACAGATGATGATCCGATGTTAGAAAACACAGCTCTTTATGAGAGTTCACAAGGAGAGGGGAGAATGCGCGATAGCCAACGGCGCGTACTAGGAAAGGAGGGGGTAGGTAGGAGAGAATTTGGCACTGTTCACAAAGATCACCCACGAAATGGAGAAGCGATGACGTATAGGTTGCGCAGTATAACGTAATCCCTGTATCGAGATCTTGATTTCGGTACAACTAATTCACTGGCACTATCGAACCCTTAGGTTCGTGGCCTCGTGGACATAATCTCACCATACGTCCCTACCCTGAGTTAATATTTTTCGATCATCCCCTGTATAATCTATTTCCCTCAAATCATGGATAATGTTATTCTCCCATCTCATTCTTAGTCTACCACCTGTGTGTTTTCCCTCTGGTTTTCCTATAATAACCTTCCAGGAGACACCCTCTATAAATAAATATTGTCACGCCTCATAATAACGACGTTTGAATTTCGCGGGCAAAGACGAGAAGTGGTCTCGCATTGGTAAAATATTACTCCACCAAGTAGTCTGCACAGGAGGAAAATATGTTAACTAACATGCTGTCTTTCTCTCTCTCTTCCTTACCATGTTGCCACTTCCTGTCCTCTGTATATGTTCTTTGTCTGACAGGTAGAGAGGTGACAAATGCTATGGATTTTAATGGTCCGTCTATCTACACGGTCATTGGTAAAATGACTAATTTGACAACCCTGTTACTATTGGGGTTACGTGTAGGAATGGGCTCATTACATGTTGCCACTTGTGATTTTTTGTGAGGCTGGTAACGGAGAGACGACAAATACTGTGATTTTAAATAATCCGACCCCTTGAGCGTTTCGTGGTTAAATTACTAATTTGAAAACCATATTAAGAAATTTCACACGTGTTTAGGGATTTTCTGTTCACACTTAAAGTTGAACCATTTCAGTGCGTGATTGGATGTACAGTCTTCTCCTACATCCCTTCCATAGATTCAGCAGTTCGGCGACACTAGCGCTAAAACTCTTCCCCTCCGCCCGTGAACAGTGAACCTGGATGTGTAATACTATATTATTGACACTGTGCAGTACACAATGAGGGAGTGCTGGTGCACACTCTGTATCTGTGCAGGCGTTGTATTGCGAAAGGAGATGGAATTACTGAGCGAATGGATTTCTTCAGTGACAACTTAATTAAGAGCGCAGGGTTTTGTGTGTTGATCTTGTCAAAGTATGCAAATACCTGCTACAGCGCTCTCCTTCATCGTCCTTAGATTGATAACGTACAAAGCGCCTCACCTTGTCAATAACATGTAAACTGATCTTACAACCTGCTTTGCATCACAAAATATAAACTGACGTTAAGCTATTATACAAGATAATCTACCTTAAATGAGTTTGTATTTCAATTACACTCAAAAGGAACTATACTTATTTTTTTCTTTCTTGTTTACACTGTTCTTCCTTTTTCGTTTTACCTTCGTTAACCTTTTTATCTTATTCACACATTTTTTTGTAAGCCCATGTTTTCCCTTTACAGAGATTTAGGCGCTCTCCCCCTACAGGGAAGAATTTGAACCATATTAATTTAGTTACACTTGTTTTCGTATAGATGTCATTTTGAGTGGTCCGTGGTCAGCGTTCCGCCTCATACTGACATCTAGGAAACCAAGTTAGTACTAGGACGGGAAAATTCGGTAAATTTTGATTAGAGTCCTTTTCATTCAGGCTTGGATTTTTTTACGAGCCTGAAAATCTTCAGACAGGGACCCACGGCTTAAAGTCCCTCCCGGAGGACTTGTTCCTTGGATTTTTCCGTCCTAAAAACCCATCGACCCCGGCCGGGTTTGAACCCGCGACCCTCGGGACCAGAGGCAAGGAGCATAACCACTAGTCCACCGCGGCCGATTATTCACACATACAAACACAAGACAGGACACACACCCAGACCCAAGGTGGAGATTTAAAATCCCCTACCCCGCCGGCAATCGAACCCGAGTCGCCGGAGTGGAAGGTAGCGACTAATTTTTTTTAAATAGGAAATGTGCACTCAGTTGAGCATTAGGGATAGCACACACACACACACACACACACACTCAGACCCAAAGTGGAGATTTTTAAAATTCCTCTTCTTCTCCAGTCCTCTGCTCTACCATTGATCTATTACAACTAGATATTTTAAAAATTGTTCATCTTTTTTGTTTTAAGTAAAGTGTAAGTGATCCCACTACAGGTCTTAGGAGGCCCTTGGGGTAGTAGTAGGTTAAGGCTCCCACTTTTTTTAGACAATCGGCACTTGATGTCAGCCGGGTTGTCAGCCCTGCGAGACGGCGTCCTTTACTCCCAGAACAAGCGTCTGGTATTCATTTCCGTTAGAGGCTGAGTCGACCCCAGGGCCATAGTGCCGCCAGAAGGTTTGGGTCAGTTTAAAAATCCTGACCCAACTGGGACTCGAACCCTCGACCTCATCTTTTTTTTGTTTTACCTTTGTTAACCTTTTTGTCTTATTCACACATACAAACACAAGACAGGACACACACCCAGACCCAAGGTGGACATTTAAAGTCTCCTACCCCGCCGGGAATCGAACCCGGGTCGCCGGAGTGGAAGGTAGGGACTCTACCCACTACGCCACGGTGACGGACATACCAAACCCGAGCTATGTTCCACTTCTACTGTAAACAAGCTAGCATAAGATATTACTTCGCCAACTCCGTCTATTGGGGCTATCTTTACCAGCCAATGTGCTTACCACATGTCACTCGCTGACATCTATAGGAAATAAACATAACCCAAAAAATGAGTTAGTCAAGAAACTTCTGCTAGGGAGCACCCATATTCCCACGCAAAACGTTCGGGTATATACTAGTATTACAAGGTAGCGTCGACGGAGATATGTAATGTTTTAAAAATATTTTCAATAGAACAACATCAATAGCTTATTAAATTATTTCGGAAATCGCTAAACGGATTCTCCAATAGTTCTCATTCTATTGTAAACTACGGGGTGAATCATAAATATGGCTATACGTTTGATCGCGTTGTGTGATGAAAATATTACCATTACAGGAAATATGAAATTGCCGTTGGAAAAGCAATTATTCAAATTACAACAATGGAATAAAACAAAACAGTGTAGAACTTAAGTCATTAGTCAAAATGGCGTTGGATATGCAACAGCAAATTACAATTGCTGCATGGGCAATAACGTATGCTAATGATCGTGAGGCCGCAAGACGTGAGTTTAATATAGCATTGCAGCCGTCGACTGTGGGGAAATGGAGAAAACGACTCCTGGAAACGGGAAGGATACAGAAAATCAAACCTCCTGGAAGGCCTCGCATTAGCACGGATGCAGAAACAACGAAGAAAATTGTGGATGCGTTCGACGCTAGTCCAAAAAAATCAACCCGCCAAGCTGCACGTTAGCAAGAATTTGTTTTGCTTTGTTATATTGTTGTAATTTGAAGGATTCCCTTTCCGATGATAACATCATATTTCCTTTAATAATAATATTTTCGTCACAAAATGCGATCAAACGTATAGCCATATTTCTGAATCACTGTATATTGCAAATAAAAACAAAATAAATAATAGTTTTAAAAAACTAAATCAACACGCTTTATTAGAAAACCGAACTAAAAAAATGAAAAATAAATTTAATTTCCAACACGCTTGGGATAAATAATTTTACCATCAAAAGCGTGGGGTGCTCTTTATGAATTAATATATTTGATAATAAACAGATATTGGTAAAAGTAAAGTCTCTAAGAAGAAAATGTCATCATCATCATCATCATAGTACATTCACGAATTTAGGCCATTTGTTGACCTGTTTCGGCCTCAAGAGAAACACCATCCAGAAGTCTTTTGAGTGGACGTCCTGGTCTTCTTCTTCCTGCAGGTTGATATCTTAACATTAGTTTGGGTATAACCGTTCCATCAGGTACTGAGTAAATGCGGTATCCTAATGTCTGTCCAGAGACTAAAAGGTAGCAGCCCTACCACTGGACTACTTAGCGTCGGGCCAGTAACCTGTCCTAAGGAACTTCAAAACTACTTTCAAGTCTCAACACGAAAAAAGCCAGAAGAAGAAAATGTAAAAATCATAAAAAGCACCCCACGCTTTTGATGGTAAAATTATTTATCCCAAGCGTGTTGGAAATTAAAATTATTTTTCATGTTTTTAGTTCGGTTTTCTAATAAAGCTGTTGTTTTAGTTTTTTAAAACTATTATTTATTTTTTTATTTTTTAGTTTTAATATTTTACAGAATAAGATAAAAATGTAAATATCTTTAAATTCGATACTATTGTAGTATGAGCTAAAAGTAATATTCTTCTAAAAAAAAATCCTACCAGCCGGATTTGAACCAGCGACCTATGGATTACTGAAATTATATACCACTTTAAATTTATCCCAAGCGTGTTGGAAATTAAAATTATTTTTCATTTTTGAGTTCGGTTTTCTAATAAAGCGTGCTGTTTTAGTTTTTTAAAACTATTATTTATTGATTATCTGACGATTCTGGCCAGGATTTTAGAAACAAATATGAAAATATTGTATTGTCACGGGTCCGTTACAAGTATACAAAGTTTCAAGTCGATCCAATATTTCTAAGTGGGTAAAAATCGTGTTCAAAAATTCCGTTACATAGATACAAAGACACTTTTTTTTTATTTTTTTATTATTCTGGTCATGATTTTAGAAACAAAATATGAAATTATTGTATTGTCACGGGTCTTTTACAAGTGTATAAAGTTTCAAGTCGATCCAATGATTATAAGTGGGTGAAAATCTCGTTGAAAGATTCCGTTACATAGATAGATAGATAGATGGATACAGGTCAAGCTAAAATAAAGCGTGTAATAAAATAAATAACAATTGAAGCAGTACAATTGTATGTCTAATATTTTAAAATAGGTAACCCACTTTTATGTTTCTATCTTCATGTCTGATTGTATCTGTCTCGTTGTACACTTATTCAATCTCTCAAGCCAGGTTGAAAATCCAGAATGTCAAAATTATATAAAATCTCTTGGAATTAACTCAAGCGTAAAGTGTGGGAAGTGAAATCAAATTAACAGCCAACAACTGTATGGAAGTGTGGAAAAATGAAT
The DNA here is from genome assembly GCA_030220185.1 of Diploptera punctata. Lineage (NCBI taxonomy): Eukaryota > Metazoa > Arthropoda > Insecta > Blattodea > Blaberidae > Diploptera > Diploptera punctata. Next base: position 311,545 of record JASPKZ010008900.1, read on the forward strand.
CCTAAAAATAACCAGACCGTGAACGATGTTGCAAATTTGAAAAAAAAACTTCTTCACGCAAGGGTTTATTAAATTACGCCACTTTCATGCATCGCGCTGCTGGTGCTGCACTCTATTTACTCCTCCATTTCAAGTCTTTACGTAGTCACATTTCAATTATATATTTATCTTTATTCAACGCCTTCATGAATAAAATTATTAATAATATTCAAACATTTTCCTAACTAATTTATTCTCAAATACTCGTAATCTCCTTTCCTCCCTTAAAGTAAGAGCCCATGTTTCGCATCCATATAATATAACTGGTAGAATAATAGTTTTATATATATTTTCAGTGTCGGCCGCGGTGGACTAGTGGTTATGCTCCTTGCCTCTGGTCCCGAGGGTCGCGGGTTCAAACCCGGCCGGGGTCGATGGATTTTTTTAGGATGGAAAAATCCAAGGAGCAAGTCCTCCGTGGGTCCTGAGTCTGAAGATTTTCAGGCTCGTAAAAAATCCTTAAGCCTGAATGAAAAGGCCTCAAAGCAAAATTTACCGAATTTTCCCGTCCTAGTACTACCTTGGTTTCCTAGATGTCAGTATGAGGCGGAACGCTGACCAAGGACCACTCAAAAATGGCATCTATACGAAAACAAGTGTAACTAAATTAGTATGGTTCAAATTCTTCCCTGTAGGGGGAGAGCGCCTAAATCTCTGTAAAGGGAAAACATGGGCTTACAATACAATATATTTTCAGTTTAACGTTTTTTGAAAGGAGTTGGGACATCAAAAGTCTCTGCAATGCATAATAGCATGCAATTTCCAGAATTGAGCCTATGTTTAATTTCCTTGTGCATCTCATTCCTATTTGTGATCATTGTTCCTAGGTATTTAAATTCAGCCACTTCCTCAAACTTTCCCTCATTTGTCATTAGCTGTCCATTTGAATTATATTATAATGAATTTCCATGTGTGACCATATATTTAGTTTTATTGATATTTACTTCCAGTCCCAATTTCTTAGTGTTACTCAATAGTGTGTGCGTGTTGTCCTTTAGTATCTCCTCGCTATTGGCCAATACAACTACATCAATAGCATAAACTAACTGCTTATTAATACCCTTGAGTTGTAGGCCTTCTACATCCTCTAGAGATTAAATGGCATGCTCTAGTACAAAATTAAATAGTAGAGGAGATAGTGCATCCCCTTGCTTAATGTAGTAAAGTAAAGTAATCCCACTACAGGCCTCAGGAGGCCCTTGGGGTAGTAGGAGATTAAGGCTTCAACTTTTCTAGACAATCGGCACTTGATGTCAGCCGGGTTGTCAGCCCTGCGTGACGACCGCCTTTACCCCCAGAACAAGCGTCTGGTAGTCATTTCCGTTAGAGGCTGAGTCGACCCCAGGGCCATAGTGTCGCCAGAAGATTTGGGTCAGTTTAGAAATCCTGACCCCACCGGGACTTGAACACTCGACCTTCCGGCTTGTAGCGCAGTGCCTTAACCACTACGCTACGGCGTGCTCCCTGCTTAATGTAGTTACTTACTTACTCACTTACTCACTGGCACTAACGAACCCGTAGGTTCATGGCCGCGCGGACATAAGCTCTCCATACATCCCTATCCTGAGCTAATGCTTTCCAATCATTCCCTGTATAATCTACTTCCCTCAAATCATAGTTAATGTTGTTCTCCCACCTCATTCTTCGTCTACCAACTGGGCGTTTTCCTTCTGGCTTTCCTACAAGAAGTTTCCATGCAAGTCTTTCATTCCCCATACGTGCAACATGTTCTGCCCATCGCAGTCTACGAGACTTAACTGCTCTTATTATATCTGGCTTGCTATAAAGATCATGTAGTTCATTGTTATGTAGTCTTCTCCATTCACCTGTCTGTTCATCTCTCTTTGGTCCAAAAATGTCCCTAAGTACTTTATTCTCAAATACTCGTAATCTCCTTTCCTCCCTTAAAGTAAGAGTCCATGTTTCGCACCCATATAATATAACTGGTAGAATAATAGTTTTATATATTTTCAGCTTAACGTTTTTTGAAAGGAGTTGGGACATCAAAAGTCTCTGCAATGCATAATAGCACGCATTTCCAGAATTGAGCCTATGTTTAATTTCTTTGTGCATCTCATTCCTGTTTGTGATTATTGTTCCTAGGTATTTGAATTCAGCCACTTCCTCAAAATTTCCCTCATTTTTCATTAGCTGTCCATTTCCATTATATACTGAATTTCTACGTACCATACTTAATTCATATTTAATTCATATGAAAAAATAATTAATGTAAATATGTATTAAGAGCTTGTAATATTATTGTAAAGTGATATAGTATGCTTTTCATTAAATACTGAAGAATGGATGAAAGTTTTTATTCTTTTGATGTGTTTGCGTGTCGAATGTAAGGAAATCAATGCTGTACTAACAAAACAGATGTTCTTGTACTAAAAGTAGATTTGAGTTTAGAAACTTGGTCTTGGAAATAAGATAAGTTGCAAATCTCTTGGCGAGATGAAGTAAAACCAGTAAATCCGCAGAACGGAAGAGATGAATTACAGGAATCAGTTGAAGATCCGGAGAGAGTTGAACTAACTTAAAGCATTAAATGACGGACGTATGGATTGTTTTTTCAGAACTAACTCAATCCTCACGTTCAGGTACATCTTACAAAACCTGGATTTAACACAACTTACTGATTCAATCCAAGACAAATTACTAAAGTTTCGAGGATTTTATACCAGACTAAAAAATTTTAAAACCACCATTAAAACATGTAATTTTACGTTAAGCCCCTCCATGGTATCTTTACCTTGTCGTGGTGGAGTGGCTTGCGTGCTTAAATGGTCCTGAGAGCTATGCCGGCGGTAGCATTGCTGCCGATAGCGTTACCCATGCCGGACTGGTTGAAGGTGATAAGCCAGAAGAAAAAAAGTACCTTGGTCGAAAGAGTGACGATCTTTCACCGTAAAAATACAACTGTCGAGAAATGCGGGCATGGGTTCCTCTGGGATAAAATTTTCCGGAGGTAAAATAGTCTCCCATTGGGTTCTTCGGGCGGAGACTACTTCAGGGAACCCGTGTCAAGGTGAGAATAAAGTTCTTGGGAAAATTTTTGGACCAGAGAGATGAACAGACAGGTAAATGAAGACTACATAACAGTGAACTACATGGTCTTTATAAGAAGCCAGGTTATAATAAGAAGAGTTAAGTTTCGAAGACTGCGATGGGCAGGACATGTGGCACGAATGCGGAATGAAAGATGTGCATGGAAACTTCTTGTAGGAAAACCAGAGGGTAAACGCCCAGTTGGTAGGTAAAAAATGAGGTAGTAGAATAATATTAACTATGATTTGAGGGAAGTAGATTATACAGGGATATGGATATATGGAGAGCTTAACTCCGCGCGGCCATGAACCTACGGGTTCGGTAGTGCCAGTGAGTTAGTGAGTTAGTTAGTTAATTTTACGTTAAGCACCATTTTACGTTTGCAAAAATACACTACAGGATTCGAAATTGTGGTTAATGTTGACCTCCTATCTTATTTTTGGGTTACCTAGTGCACAGATTCCTTCTTCGTTTCCTAGAAGAAGTTTCCATGTAACTCTTTCATTCTCATTAATGTCACATGTCCTGTCCATGTCAATGTACGAAACTTGACTTTTCTTATTACATCTGGTTTCCCATAAATATCATATGTACTTTTCTTCATTCCTTTGTCATATCTCATTTTTTTGGATTACCTAGTGGACACTTCATCTCTGATTTTCCTACAAGAGGTTTCCATGCTTCTCTTTCATTCCTATTAGTGCCACATGTCCTGTCCACCGCAATCTACAAAACTTGGATTTTCTTATCACGTCTGATTTTTCATAAAGGTCATATACGTCTCTGTTGTCCATTTTTCTATATTAATTTGTCTATTCGTCTGTCTTTGGTCCAAAAAAATCCCTAAGCACATCATTCTCAAATGTTGGTAAGAATCGGCCGCGGTGGACTAGTGGTTATGCTCCTTGCCTCTAGTCCCGAGGGTCGCGGGTTCAAAACCGGCCGGGGTCGATGGATTTTTTTAGGACGGAAAAATCCAAGGAGCAAGTCCTCCGGGAGGGACTTTAAGCCGTGGGTCCCGAGTCTGAAGATTTTCAGGCTCGTAAAAGATCCTTAAGCCTGAAAGAAAGGCCTCTAAGCAAAATTTATCGAATTTTTCCGTCCTAGTACTACCTTAGTTTCCTAGATGTCAGTATGAGGCGGAACGTTGACCACGGACCACTCAAAGGACATCTATACGAAAACAAGTGTAACTAAATTAGTATGGTTAAAATTCTTCCCTGTAGGGGGAGAGCGCCTAAATCTCTGTTAAGGGAAACATGGGCTTATAAGATACAAGAAGATCTTAAATCAGAAGATAATATTTCACATTAATTTAGAATAACCATAAAATGTATGTTTGAAACGGGATTTGAACCCAGGATATTCAACTTTACGCGATGACACTCTTGCTTTGACCTACCCAGGCCCCGTACTCGGACACATGCCTTTTTTTTCACTTTGAAACCGTGTTCCTTTTGTAATGGTACTATTGACATTATAGTAAAAATTGCTTCAACAAAAATACATTATGAATGTTTTTTTTGTCCGTGCGCATCGGCTAACTACGAATGTAATATTGAAATGAATGTACTCAGGCTTGTCATCTACATACAATGGTAGTTAATACAACGAAAGAGAAAAATAACAGATGTTTTATGTATTTTAATTTTATCGCTAGCAAATGTCCGGCGTGCATATAAATAAATGAATGTGTGTTTTTATTTTTAGTTCAATAAGTTAAAAGATATTACGGACCAATTAAATTGTATGGTACAGGTGCAATGCTAGAGTCAGTCTTTAATTTCGGATTTCACATAAACCCTCGATTATCGAACAAGTAGAGAGTTTTAAATATTTAGGAGGTCACATATCTTACAATTGGAAAAATGATATACATGAAAAAATATTATAAATGTGAAAGTATGTGTGGGACTATTAAAAGAACACTACAAACAAAAACAACAAAACAAACAATGCTAAAGTTTTATAAGGTAATGTCAGTTCCCATTGTGACATATGGATCAGAGAATTGGGTCATGAATAGATCAGACAGAAGATCGCTGCCATTAGAGGATCAATTTCAATTTTAAGAAACCATATCTACAAAATTACTTTATAGTGTGTATACTTCAATTAGGCCTACAAGCTGAATTTTTTTAAAATGTATTTACAAAATTTATTTCATCAATTACAAAAATTAATTGTCTGTATCACTTTGTCCTTGAGGCAATCTTCTAATGAGGAAAGTTTTATATAATAAAAAACTAGAAACATCGAGATGAGGTTCCTCAGATACTTTGCAGGATATACTCTAAGAGACCACATTCCTAGTGAAACAATTAGGCAAGAACTCAAAATGTTTAATCTAAATAAAAAAATATAAAACTATAAACAAAAATGGCATGAACATATTTTAAGAATGGACTCTTCTACGCTAACAAAACAAGCACTGTTGTACCAACCTCAAGGCTATACAGATGTGGGACGTCCTAGAAGACGATGGAAAGATGAATTCTGAGAGCGGAACAGGCCGATGGCCTACCATCAAGATGATGACATAAATCCTCACTTCTAATTACCGGATATCGCTGATTTTTGGACAATATCTACCTCGGTTTCTTTTAATAGCATATACTCACTTTCCGGACCATGTTGAAATCTGATGAGGAATTATTAGGGTGTTTTGAAAGGAAAATACTGAGATCCATTTTTGGTGCCGTGAAAGATGTATGGAGAAAGAGATACAATAATGAATTGTATAAACTGTACGATCAGCTAGATATTCTGAATTTTGTTAAAATTAATAGATTGGCCTGGGCTGGACACATTATTCGTATGGACAGCAAAATAATTACAAACATAATTTACAGTGAGCAACCTCTATTGGCCAGAAAAGTTGGAAGACCTAAATTAAGATGGGAGGATGGTATAATTCAAGACATTAAGATTTTAAAAATAAAAAACTGGAAGAATGAAGCTCAGAACAGGGAAGTCTGGTATAAGCTTCTGAAGGCGGCCAAGGCCCACATGGGGCTGTCGAGCCAATTATGATGATGATCATACTCACTTTCGTTTTGAAACATCGAAAATTACGACCGCTAAGAATCAGCTCTCTGGTAAATTTGTCCCTGATTTTGAAATCTCGGCATAAAATGCTCCGCTATAAACTTAGTACCGAATGAATTCATCTGAAAACAGGGATTGTTATTTCTGATGTTTTTGAGAAAATATTTTGAATCATCAGTAATTCCATTTAACAAACTTTAACGATTGATTATGAACATAAATAACAATGTTTCTATTCCAATTCAACCCGTAAAACTCGTAAAATGGTACGTGAAAGTACAAACAACCATTAACTGTGTCGCGTCCTGTGTAAAAACGCGCGTATTCGAATAGAACATTGTGTCAAAATTTCAAGCCAATCGACCAATTACTTTACGAGTTTTGCGAGAAGAAACATACACAGGCTCATTTTTTATTTGCGTATAAATATTTTTTTGAGAAAAGTTTATCTCTACAATGCATAAATAGAAAGTGTTTCCAAAATTAAAGATATGTTTAATCTCTTCCTACATCTCATTTCTATTTGTAATAACACTGAGCAACAAAAAATAAACTTTTTTTTTGTCTCAGAAAGAAAAATGTGATTCTGATAGTATTTTTTCTTCTGAATTCAAATATGATATCGGGTGTTCTCCATCACACAAGGTTTCCGAGAGACAGAAATTTATAATTTCAAACACTTTAATATTTTCTACATTCGTAACTACACAATATTCGAACATTCGGACTCACCTAGAAAGTAAAAAAAAAAAAACAATTTCCTGCTATATTTTGCCTGTAGAGCATCCCTCTTGATGGTACAACAATAATCGGCCAGCATATTAGGATTCTATTTGCCTTGATATTTCTTTTCCATAGCTGAAATCATTTGAGTTAGCTCATTTTTGGTTTTATTTTACAATGGACAAATGGGAGAAAAAACGTTTATTAAAAACAATTATTTAAATCCATTAATTGGAATTGAAATAAAAAAAACTGTGAGTGATGGAGAAATTCCGAAAACATATTAAAAAAACTGCATTAAGTACAACTATTGGTACTCATTAGTAAAAATCATGTTGACCAGTGTTATAGTTCCTAGGTATGTGGATTCAACCACTTCTTCAAAATAATTCTCACTTGTTAAATGTCCATTAGGCCTACATATCTAAATTTACAAGAAAATATTAAAATTAATATCTTGTGAATTTCACGTTATCTGAATGCGGTTTTCATATATGGTTTTGTTAGATCTGTGACCTTTCTAAGAATATCAAATAAACTTTTAAAGAGTTTTATTTTGAGAAACATTTTTCTTTTCTTATTGAATAAGCTGTCAGCTACACAGTTTTGACTTTCAAGTCTAGAGAAAAAATAAAAAATAACTTACAATTAAAATTGCAGTGTTTTTGACAGAGATGTATCCTATTACAATGTACCATTTCACTACAGATATTCTCCATACTTCGCTTAACGTATGTAACTTAGAAAATAAAAAAAAACAATCGCCAGGCGTAATTAGTATTTTTTTTAATCTTTACGTCACAAATAAATAGAAAATAGACTCAAACCTAGAATCGCTTGCTATTACGTATTATAGGGACTCTTTTTATACCAAATTCTGTAAAGAACGTTAAAATAAAAATATCTGTATATTAATACGATCGCTCGGTTTTTAATTTCCGAGATTTTGTGAATTTATCTAAAGAATTTGGAAATCAAGAGTGGCATTTGTTTGGACTATTTAATGAATACAATTAAGATGTTTACTCACAAATAATTTTTTTAATATAGTTATTTTAAAAAAAATATATATATTTAATGTAAACGGCGATGTATTAAAACAAATGAGAAACGATTGCTACGCTTCATTTGCTTCTTTTGTTCGTCACTGCAACCAGATCATATTATTTATTGCCAAAGGAACGCAATATTGTAAGAATGCACTCTAGTGGAGAAAAAATGAAACATATCAAACTGTATATTAATTCATTTGTGATGTCCTATGACGTAAATATGACAATTATATTTTTCTGAAAAAAAAAAAATTCATTTAAGAAAGTGCAAACAGTGGTTTCTTTTTTTTTGTAGTATAATCAATTGCTACAAATGTTTTTATATTAACTCCCGCATGCGTTATGTGTTGACATTCATGCACTTTATATACAATCTGGTAGCCGTATTCCTTAGTCAGTCACTGCAAAATAATGCTATGACCTATTCAGAATGTTAAAAAGGAGGTGCTTTCTTTATTATGATAAACTTTAGTTGGTAAATTCTAGGCGAAACACGACTGTGATTGGTTGTAAATAAAAAATCATTGTAACGTGATTGGTCATTGACTCCCATTTGGGGCATGAGTGAAATAGTCATCATAATCCTTCACTGGTGTGGAAAGCAACGGGAAGCTACCACACCTATAATTCCCTAGTAAAGCTGCAAAGCATAGCAGTGAAAGACCTGCCCTAGGGCAGAATTACTATAGATGAACAGATTACTGTATTTTTAATTTAATGAAGGGAACTACTTTTTCGCGTACTTATTGTTTCTACATTGTACGTCGGTGTTCATAACCAATGAAAAAACGAGCAAGTCACGTGGTTTTGTTTTGTTGAGGATTACTTTAACAATATTATATGCTGATGATCAAATACTATTATCAGATTCCGAAGATAACCTACAAATAGCAGCATATCAATTATTCAAAATTGCCAGCAAATATAATATGAAAATTTCCAGTTCAAAATCCAAAACAATGGCAATGTGTGGAAAAAACATTCAAAACAAGTGTAAAGTAAAGTGATCCCACAACAGGCCCGGAGGCCCTTGGGGTAGTAGGAGGTTAAAGCTCCCACTTTATCTAGACAATCGGCACTTTATGTCGGCCGGGTTGTCAGCCCTGCGTGACGGCCGCCTTTACCCCCAGAACAAGCGTCTGGTACTCATTTCCGTTAGAGGCTGAGTCGACCCCAGGGACATAGTGCCGCCAGAGGGTTTGGGTCAGTTTAAAAATCCTGACCCCAACGGGACTTGAACCCTCGACCCTCCGGCTTGTAGCTCAGTGCCTTAACCACTACGCTACGGCACAACGGGTGAAAATTGAGATTGATGGAAGATCATAGAACAAGTGTCAGATTTCTCTTACTTAGGAAGTGTATTTGTAGAGTGTAAGAGTGACATTGATTCAAAATTACAGAAATATAATAAAATGAATGGGGTAATACGAAGACATTTTGGTAACAGATGAGGACAGAGACAAAACTAAGATTACATAACATCACATCAAAAGCTGCTCTAAAATACGGAAGTGAAATTTGGATTTTAAATAAAAGAAACTCTCATAAACTTCAAGTAAGCCAAATGCGCTTCTTACGATCATTGTTAGGAGTTAATAGACTGGATCACCAAAGAACACTATTATCAGAGGAAAACTTGGAGTAACAAGTTTAAATGAAGATATACAAAGATACCAACAAGAATGGAAAAATCATCTGAGGAGAATGACAAGAAGTAGACTTGCAAAATTGGCATTACAATATACCCCAACTGGACGTAGGGACCAAGGAAGACCAAAACATCGGTGGAAAGATCAAGACCATCTTCGCTAGGTTTACCGTACAGGCCACATGACCTAAAACGAATTTGTTCAAGATGATGATGATGATGAGGATTATTTTAAGAGTGGATAGTCTTTAGCTAGTGTATAATAATTTATTGGAATTAGAAAAAAGAGACGCAACCGATTCCGTTCTAGTTCAGTTACCATTTGTTTTGAACGTGATATTAAATTACAGTGGTAAACATGAGAGAAGAATGAAGGCGCTGTAATTCCATACATGGGAAGCACAATTTTATTTCTATGGTTACATCATTAAGCTCTCATAATGAGATATTGACCTGTTTCAATCCTGTTTCACATCCAATCACATTCAAATCTCGTTAATATTATATTCAGACATGTGAGTGTTTATATTACATCCTGATGCGACATTAAAACCAATTAAATCCATTTAAATGCATATCCGCAATGTATTATTTGCACCATTCTATCATGAAAATGTTTAATGTAATTACATTAATTATCCTCGACCAGTCTCATGGACTAGTGGTCAAAGCTTCTGTTTACAGTTCATGGGGGCCCTGAGTTTGATTCACGGTCAGATTACAGCATTTTTTCATGTGGTCGCCCATCGTCTGGATTTAGGTTAAGTTTAGGTTTAAGGACTCTCCTGGCGCTTTTGATTATTACTACTACTACTACTACTACTACTACTACTACTACTATGAATAAAATGAGTATTAATATGATTATTGTTAATACTGCTACTTTTGTTGTTCTTTTAATGTATTATTATTGTATTATTATTATTGTTATTAATGCTATTATTTTTCTTCTTATTCTTATTTACATAATAATAATAATTATTATTATAGTTACGTAGCGTATTGTATATTATTGTTATTAAAATACTGTTATATTTTCTTAATGAATGCCCCAGGTTGTCATTTCGACATTTCTGGTGTATTTCCTAGCATCGACATAATTTCAATCAACTTCTAGGCGCCTGAAAGCCGAGCTTACGCTGCCCCGATGATTTGTTAGGTGATGATGATGTTGATGATAGTGTCCGTCAGGAAAGTCCTCAATCCCAAACTTAATCTAAGGCGACTGTGAATGATGATGATTATGATGGCACTGATGTTCGGGAACCGTTTGGATCTCTGTTACTATTATTATTATTATTATTATTGACATTATTATTATTATTTCTATTATTATTAATTATTAATATTTTTAATTATTAATATTTTATTAATAATATCATTACCATTAGTATTATTTGTACCGTTGATATATTATTATTGTTGGTTTTGCTGTTATTCTGCTTATTATTATTATTATTATTATTATTATTATTATTATTATTACTATTACTATTATTATTATTATCTTCATTATTATAAACATTAATAGTATTATTCTTTTTGTATTATTATTATTATTATTATTATTATTATTATTATTATTATTATTAATTATTATTATTACTATTATTATTATTACTATTATTATCGCAATTGGATAGAACGTCTGCAATGAATGACAGACGATAGGATACCAATGATGCACTGATGTATAATCCTGTACGACGAAGATCGGTGGGAAGACCAAGAAAGCGCTGCGCTGAACAGATGTGAGATCGCAACAGGCAAAGACCTAATCCATGAAGGATGATGATGTTGATGATGATGATGATGATGATTATTATTATTATTATTATTATTATTATTATTATTATTATTATTATTATTATTATATTATAACTGAAAAATCAGAACTGAAATATAGCAGCGAAAATTGGATACTAGATTCTAGGATCCAATCAAAATTGCAAGCGCCACAGATGAGACTTCTAGATTTGACAAAAATGAACAAGCAAAGAAACACTGATATATGCGATAAATTAAAAGTTCATTATACAGTTGAAGAAATTCAGAATTATCAAAGCAAACATATCCAGAGAATGGACCCCTCTCGCTTTTCTAAATTAGCATTGCAGTATCAACCTAAAGGACGTCGAGATAAAGGAAGACCAAAATTAAGATGGACTGTCCAACCATCTGAGATCTCATAGGAACAGGCTCAAATAACCTAAACCTGAACAAGTTCATGATATAGATGACGATGAATTTTGTCTCAATTACGCCGCGATCATGCGATAACATCTTGACGCATCTGTCGTGCTTATAGTCTAATTGAAGAATGGCAGGCGATGCAATCGTACTGTCACGAATGGAATTCAGTTAAAATTTCAGTAAGTTTATCATAGATATTTACACAAAATTTCCAAATTCATTTCATTTACTTCACAGAATTTCACTGATTCTTCACTAACAATTTGCTGTTAATCTCTCTCTCTCTTGCTTCACAATTTATCTGATTGTCCAGTTCTTTCTACTCGCTGACGATTTCACTTACATCGTCATCTTGTCTTCCCTGATATCGCTTCACTGGTTTGCGATCTAGATGCGAGCGCTCGTCTAACTGCTTAGCTTTACGAGGGTAGGAATATTCTGTGCATCCAGTTGAGATTTTTCCCGAATGGAAACCTCAATAGTAAGATTTTTCTAGAATCAACGTATTTTGAAGATATTTTGAATCGAAAGCACATCTAAAAGAGATCAGCCATGTGGCTGTCGTAATTATTATTCCAAAGTATTTTAATACCGCCTAAACTACCTATAAAATGTTTACGATTCATTTGTTAATAAATATATAACATCAGCAGTTTTTAATTATAAGCTTATGTTCGCGCGGCCATGAACCTACGGGTTCGATAGTGCCAGTGAGTTATATATATATATATATATATGCACATCTATCCACGGTAATTCTGCCCGAGGGCAGGTCTTTCACCGCGATCATAGTATTCTCATGCTATGCTTTGCAGCTTTTCTAGGGAATTATAGGTGTGGTAGCTTCCCGTTGCTTGCCACACGGATGAAGGATGATGATGATAAGGATGTTGATGGTCGGATGATTTTCGGGGACCGTTGGGCCCTAAGCTTCCTGACATTTGTCTTACAGGTGAGCAAAAAAAAAACAAAAACCTCACCCAGGAGCCTGTCCCGACCGGGAATCAAACCCGAGCGTGCTGTATGACAAAGCATAGCGATATATCGAGCCCACGGTGGTGGATATATATATAATATATATATATATATATATATATAGAGAGAGAGAGAGAGAGAGAGAGAGAGAGAGAGAGAGAGGGGTCGACCGCGGTGGTCTAGAGGTTATGTTCCTTGCCTCTAGTCCCGAAGGTCGTTGGTTCAAACCCGACAGGGGTCGATGGAGTTTTAGGAGGGAAACGTCCAAGGGATAATTCGTCCAGGAGGGACTTTAAGCCATGGGTCCTGAGTCTGAAGATTTTCAGGCTCGTAAAAGAACCACAAACCTGAATAAAAATACCTCTATGCTAAATTGAACCTATCTTCATCTTTCCGAGTAATACCTTAGTTTCCTACTAGATGTCGCCTAGAGGCGATGTATTAACAACATATCGCTGGCTGTCATCTGTTGGGAAATAAAGGTAACTGAACTATTCTGGTTCAGAAACGCCCCACTATGGAAACGCTCATGTCCGCGTAGTGGAAAGAAAGGGCACAAATTGGATTGGATTGTAAAGAGGTGTTTATTTCATGGTCAGCCTAATTGAACGATGAGATGCATCAACCGGCTAAGTGCCATTAAAAAAAGATATTTTCATGTCATCTGTTGAACTGGCTCATGAAGTAAGTGTTTGCACACTTTTAGCTACAAATCTTTAAATATTGCCTTATTGAGCAACAAAAAATATACTTTTTTTTTGTCTCAGAAAGAAAAATATGTGATTCTGATAGTATTTTTTTCTCCTGAATTCAAATATGATATCGGTTTTTCTCCATCACGCAAGGTTTCAAACACTGTAATATTTTCTACATTCGTAACTACACAGTATTCGAATATTCGAACTCACCTAGAAAGTAAGAAATTACGATTTTCTGCTATATTTCGCCTGTCGAGCATCCCTCTTGATGGTCCAACAATAATCGGCCAGAATATTAGGATTCCATTTGCCTTGATATCTCTTTTCCATAGCTGAAATCTGCTGGTGAAAGTGTTCCCCGCGCTCATCGCTCACTGTGCCAAGATTTTCCGGAAAGAAATCTAGGTTTAAAAAACAATTAAATCCCTTAATTGAAATTGAAATAAAAAAAACTGTGGGTGACGGATAAATTCCGTACACATATTTAAAAACACGATAAAAACTGCATTAAGTACAACTATGGTACTCATGAGACAAAAATCATGTTGACCAGTGTAATTAAAGAAAACGTAAACACAATTATTCCTATCAGAGATTCTGTGGATATGAAACCAGATCTTAATAAATGCTAATCTAAATGTTGAATCTTACAGCTAAGCGCCAAATTTTGCCGCCCTTAGATTATTATTGATGCGTAATTGTACAACAAGGAAAATAACTTGCAATATCCAGTATTGTTAGTTTGGCGCTACAATAAATAGTGAAGATTGACTTAAACTTTAATAGTATATTACGATGTGAGGTTGGAAAGTAGTTTTTACAGAATCGAGGAAAAATGTTTAAAAACCGAGCGATAGCAAAGTTTTTAATTTCCGAGATTCTGTAAAACACTTCACAAATGTGCGTTGTACATTATTTTTTGCGCGATAGTAAATAATATCTGTTGGAAATATTTGCGTTCATTATAAACAATTGAGTAGCGTTAACAGCGTGGGCAATGTTATTAGTTGACATTACAGGAGGCCGTGAGACCAACATTAGTAATAAAATGGCGAAAAGTACGTATTTATTGTTTTATATTGTTTCAAATAAAGTTCAGTTCATTAAAAATGCAGTGATTTGTTTCGTATAATGTATATTAACACTACCTTTTGGATATTTTCTGTATATACATTGTATGTAATACATAGAGAGCAGTGGTTTTACTTCCCGCACGTGGATGTAAATGTAATATTACTGTATAGTTATTTAGGTTGGAAACCCCGTAATGTGTCCCGCGCCGTAGCCGAGCGGATAAGGTAGGAAGCCTTGGCGTAGAGCTACGGGACTTGCGCTGGTTCGAGTCTCCATGGGGGAAGAAATTTTCTCATGCTATTTCGGCCAGTATGGGACCGGTGCCCACCCAGCATCGTGAGGCAATTGGGTAGCTACAATAAATAGCGGCTCCAGGTTGAGGAACCAGCTATAACGGCTGGGGGACTCGACATGCTAACCACATGTCACCCCTACACTGGCTGTTGATCATCTACCTCTGTGATTGACACATGTGGATGTGAAGGGCCAGCAGCCGGCTGGTAAAAGGGCAACCGCTGAAAAGTGGAAAGACCCTCAATAGGATCGGAACCCCGTAATGTGCGAAGTTCAACTTTCAATAATGGTCGTCATTGCTGTAAGTACGAGAAAACGTACTATCGCGCAAAAACGTATTTTTCTCGTAACTTACATAATGGCGCATAGCCGGTAGATGCATAACGCCATCCAATTAAAAAATACCCACTAAAACAATACAAGTACCCAACACAATGAAAAGGAATAACTTCAAAAGATACAGATTTCTCGGCACTGAGATTTGAACCCAGCACCTTCTGAATAAGAGTCCCGTGTTGTATCATGTAGCCTCATAATTCATTATTATCTTCACAATTTTTTTTTGCAACTGAACGTTGAAAATGGAGACGCCTCAGCAAATATCTCAAGATATTTTAAGTGATCGTTGGATGGCATCAAATATCCTACATTCTTTATTACTTCGCCTGTCTGGAGAGAGTCGGGAATTTATTGCTGGGAGCATTTATAGAAGAGCGCATTCCAATGCTCTTAAAGAATGATTATGAAGAGAGTGACCACTAGAAGACAGTTCAATATTGATGCGGCAAGCCAACAATACCAAATTCTAGAAAATGTTTTCTACTGTGCAAGTTCTAATATAATATTAGTAATTTAAACAATTAGAAAGACAAGTACTTGAAAAAAGAGGAGAATTCAAACACATAGGAAAAATAATTAGGAAAAACAATTTGGTGCATATATATATTTGTATTTATATTTATATAATAACTTATTGTTCTTGTGCAAAATTTTCGATTTTTAAGCCATTTTTCCAAAATTTTGTGCATTTTTTCGAATTTTCGAGTGGATCAAATATCCTTCATATTAAATTTAAAATAATCTATTTTTACAAACTCCAGATTCATTCAGTGAACTCTAAAAAAAATCCAAATCTGTCAAAATAGATAAAAATTGGTGTCCCAATTCAACCTTGCATAATCCTTTTATGATATTCCTCCCCAATATCTACTATTACAACTGTAAGATTTATAAGATAAATAAAGAAGATTAATTTCAACCTAGTCATAACTAAATTTAAGTGAAGTGCCTGAAACAAAAGGGCTATTGTGATAGAATAAATAATGCAAAACTCCTTTGCCATCACTAACCCAGTTAACCGAAAATGCAAATACAGTAAAACTTCATTAATCCGGAACGTGAATAATGCAGAAATCTGTCTAATGTGAACACATTTTTTGGTCCCGGCGAAATAATAGTAATTTTACGTGTTTTTATTTTGTATAAAACGAAATCTGTCAAACGCGGAAACTGAAGGATATTTCTATACAGTTCACTAAACATTTTTATAAGGCGGAAAGATAGAGAAATAAATTAGTTTTCACTTCACTGAATTCCCGTTAGGCGAATTAACAATAAGTGATGATTCGTGCCGCAGGGTGAATTAGAGTTTCTACCTGTATCTGGAATTTTTTTTTCAGCTTCACTGCACTCCCGTTTTGCGAAATACAGGTTCGTTTAACAATTATTTGGCGTGAGACATGTCTTACAAATAACCAGTGCACTGCAAAATCTTAAATTAGTTTAAGATCTGAGACCGATCGTGTACGTATCATTCACAGGTAGCGTCTGAATTTACTGAATAAAGATGGCTAAATCGTAAGTATCATCGTCATTAAACGAAAAAGTGAAAGTGATTGAAGATAAAGAAAAACGAACTCTCAACACGGGAAATAATGACTAAATTTAAATGTGGAAAAACCTAAGTTCATAAGATTTTAAAATACAAAGAAAAAATAACGAATGAATGGACGCAAGGAAATGGCCAATTGAAGAAACAATTAAATTTGCTGGGAATCAAAGGATGTGGACGAAATTATAGTTAGTGAGTGGAAACCGAAACTGCATAGTTTAATTTCGGAACACGCGCCTAACAGATATTTTTAATGCTGACGAAACGGGACTTTTTTTTTCGAGCGTTACTGTCGAAATCGCTCATACATAGCCTACTATACCTCACTTTCCAACGGCAGCGGAACTACAATTAATTCAAGTTACATAAAAAGACATATACGGTGCTCTATAATCTAAGAGTTGTTAATAATTTTTTATAATGCGGAATATTGTCTAACGTGGGAAAAATTGGTCCCATTCGATTCCGCTTTGAACAAGTTTTACTGTACATTACTTTCTGTAACTTACAACATATATATACAAAAAACAACTACCGAAATTGTTCGAAGTGACCTCCATTGTTGTTTAAGCATTTATTACATCTTTTAACACTGATTTGCAGATGTTGTCACACAATTTTCTATTAATACCAACAATGTTTTCATATTTACATCATACGACATCAGAAATGAATTAATATACAGTTTGATGTGTTTCATTTTTTCTCCACTAGAGAGCATTCTTACAATATTGCGTTCCTTTGGCAATAAATAATATGATCTGGTTGCAGTGATAAACAAAAGAAGCAGATGAAGCGTACCTATCGTTTCTCATTTGTTCAATCAAATCTCATAAATGTAGCGGGTTTAATGATTTTATACTGTAAACTTTGTCCTTCAGAATCCCCCTCATTAAAAAATCACATGGTATGAGGTCTGGTATTTTGGTGGCCAATAGATTTGATCACGCTTTCCAAACCACTCTTTAAATGGCCATCCAAAATATAAAAATAAGTAACTTGAAGTCGTTTATAGACATGATACTGGAGTAAATTATCTCAAGCAGCAGTGTTTGAGACTATATTCTAAAGGTCCCGTATTCAAACCCCAGTTTCAACAAATCTGATTTTTTTTCTTTGCAACCATGTACAGTGGTTAACTGACTTATGCCACACCCTGTATTGTGATACGTGTGTAAGTCAGTTAGTTTTATGGAAACGAAAAAGAGTTAGACAAGACGAAACGTATTCGAAACTGTTATATTTTCGAGTTTCCGTAAAAACAGTTGTACAATAGTGTTGCATACTAGTTTTTTGTATGACAAATCTTTACACAGGGTGTTTCTGTGATGATGATACAAAACTTTTAGAAAATATTAAGTAGGAAAATGCATGCATTTGTTATAAGGAACGCTTCCTTCGCAGGTTTATTATAGGGTTAAAACGGATATCCGGTAACTATCCGGTATCCGGCCTATCCGGTTTAAATTTACTATCCGGCCGAACACCGGATAATAAGCTAGTATCCGGCCGGATACTGGATTTAAAAAATATATATTAAATATAATATTTAGATAATTTATTTAACCCACATAACAAATCATAACAGATGCCTGTGGCATCCGAGGAAGACGTACTGGAGCCAGTTATGGATGCGGCGGATGTTGCAGGACCAAGAATTGGTGATCGTGAGAACCAGAACATGGTACGGAGGTACCATAGAGAAACTTCGAATAGAGGGAAAACTGAGTACAGTGACATCTAAAAAATGTCGGTCGTTTACGATGAACTACAATGAGCAAGCTACAATGGTAGCGCTGTTTCGTAGTAACAGAATATATAACTAAATAAAACAAATGCAAGGCACACGGCGTGTTCACTCGGAATTATGGGAAATTAGCCATTTTGTAAATTAAATGTTTAACTACTATCCTTTCGTTCTATGTAGACGGTACTGTAAAAATTATATATTATCGAAAGTTAAAATCATTACTTAGATTTTATTTTACTCTAATTTGTAAGTAAATTCAAGCTTGTTTACGTTTTTAATGTGAATCTATTTTCAAAGACTATTTAACTCATGCCCCAAATGGGAGTCAATGACCAATTACGTTTCAATGATTTCTGTTTTACAACCAATCAGAGTCGTGTTTCACGAAATATTTATCAGTGTTATATTTACCATATTAAAGAAAGCTCCTCCTTTTTAATATTCTGAACAGGTCTGACCATTATTTTGCAGTGACTGAGCCTATAAGAAATACGGTACCAGATTGTATATATAGTGCATAGATGTCAACATTTGTAGCAATTGATTATACCACCAAAAAAAGAAACCACTGTTTGCACTTTCTTAAATGTATTTTTTCCCAGGTAATAATCCAGAAAAATATAATTGTCATATTTACATCATACGACATCAGAAATGAATTAATATACAGTTTGATGTGTTTCATTTTTTCTCCACTAGAGAGCATTCTTACAATATTGCGTTCCTTTGGCAATAAATAATATGATCTGGTTGCAGTGATAAACAAAAGAAGCAGATGAAGCGTACCTATCGTTCCTCACTTGTTTTCAAACATCGCCGTTTACATTAAATATATAAATATTTTAAAATAACTATAGTTAAATAATGATTTGTGAGTAAACAGCTTAATTTTATTCGTTAAATAGTTCTAAGAAATGCCACTCTTGATTTCCAAATTCTCTAGATAAATTGGAAATCACTCGTGGCATTACTTATGATAAACCTACTAGAAGTGATAACATTCCAAGATTTGTTAGGTTAGGAAGAGTGATATTAGTGTACAGCCATTTATAATAAACATTTTAAAAATGTGACCATATAATGGATTTTTGATGTACGACATGGCTAAGGTTCTTTAATAAATATTGTATAAAATATGTATGTGAAAATAAGGGGATAGGTCAATTGTAAATATGTATTAAAAGAACTCACAATGCACGTTTTTAAATTTTAATAAACGATAATATAATAACATCATCATCATCATCATAGTACATTCACGAATTTAGGCCATTTGTTGACCTGTTTCGGCCTCAAGAGAAACACCATCCAGAAGTCTTTTGAGTGGACGTCCTGGTCTTCTTCTTCCTGCAGGTTGATATCTTAACATTAGTTTGGGTATTCTGTGATCTTCCATTCGATGAACATGTTGTATCCATCTTGACTTATAATCAGAAATTATGTTTTCTAAAGATTCCATGTGTAATTCTTCTAAGATGTCTTCATTTTTTTTGTGATCTAGTAGTGTGTATCCTGCAGTCCTCCGAAGATATCTCATTTCAGCAGATCTAAGTCTCTGTATATCCTTCTGTTTCAACGTCCATACTTCGCTACCATACAAAAGAGTTGGAAGAGCCAGTGTTTTATACACTTTCAGTCTTGAATGCTTTTGGACTAACTGTGGCTTGAAGATAGAATTTATTAACCCTAAAATTCTTAAAAACTTAGATATTTTTGCATTTACATCCTTTTCTTCTTCATATGAGATATTGCATCATATAATAACATGTTTTATTTATTTCCATTCTTCCCTTCTGTTAAAATTAAAGAAAATCTTCAGGTCTGTGAGGCTGGGTACAAATAATTCGATAATTTAATATTCATTAATGTGTTATTTATTCCTATAAGAGTTAAATTACATGATTATTCAACAGATGGCGTTATATAATTATAATTCATAATTTTACCACCAGACGGTGCTGAATTTCATATTAGTACCAGAAAAAAATAATCGAAAAAAATTTAGATATCGTTAGTTCTTCTACACTAGCGCCGCTTGTGGCATGTACGCAAGAATTGTCCACTTTCTTCTCTGGTACTCTGTGCGGAGGTACCATATCTGTGTTAACGTGGATGATCGTCATATCGAGCCATTCTTGTAGTGGACGTAGGCGATAAGCAGCAGGCGTCAGAGAGAGCAAAGTTTTTTTTTTTTTTTTTTTTTTTTTTTTTCGTGTAGCGGGAATACAGTACGTTGCCAGACATGAGTCCTTATGCTGAACATATCCGTCTTGTTCCCCACTACACGTCCTCAAAGCCAGTAATGAGAATTTATTATACCCTGTACAGGGTCATCGAAAAAGGTTGCAATAATTTCAAACAATCATAGCTCAGGAACTATTTGAGATATTAAAACGAGTATTTTTTTATTAAATTCACCAAATCAAAACGTTTTTTCTCACCTTAGAATGTTTCTATGCGCGCTCCGTTGGTTGCTCTGCAAACATCCAGCCGATAGTCGATTCCGGCCCAACAGCGCAGGCGTGATTGTTGCAACAGCATCGGTGATCCTTTGCCTTAAATGTTGCAGATATCTGATCGGTTCACTGTACACATTGTTTTTTTACCTCAATGTTTTTTGATGCACGATCAGGTCATTGGACCTTACTTTTTTATTGAACAGACTATCACAGGAGATGTTTACCTTGACGTGCTAGAACACTACATTTTCCCGCAAGTAGGCGGGAAATAACGTAACATTATTCTTTCAACAAGATGGTGCGCCCCCACACTTTCCCCAACAAGTTCGAGACGTTCTGCATGCAAGATTCCCTGATCGGTGGATTGGTAAGTCTGGCCCTATTCAACGGCCTCCTAGAAGCCTCGACTTGACACCCTTAGACTTTTTTTTATAGTGAACCGATCAGAGATCTGCAACATTTAAGGCAAAGGATCGCCGATGCTGTTGCAACAATCACTCCTGCATGATTCCAGCGCTGTTGGGCCGAAATTGTCTATTGATTGGATGTTTGCAGATCAAGCAACTGAGCGCACATAGAAACATTCTAAAAAAAACTTTTTGAGTTCGTGAATTTAACAAAAAGTACTCGTTTTAAGATCTCAAATAGTTCCTGAGCAGTCCACCGCTGTGGTCTCGAGGTAGCGTGATGTCTTGTCACGCAGCGGGCCCGGGTTCGATCCCCGGTCGGGACAATTTTTCTGGGTGAGATTTTTATCGGGGTTTTTCCTCACCTGTAAGGGAAATGTCAGGAAAACTTATAAGGGCCAAACGGTCCCCGAAATCATATGGCCATCGCAATCATCATCATTCATATTCATCTTAGATTAAGCTTAGGATTAAGGACTCTCCTGGCGCACCACTATCATTATCACCCATCATATCATCGGGGTAACATAACCCCCGCCTTTCAGGCGTCCCAACCTCAGAAGTGGGTTACAATTACGCCAATGCCAGGAGAGAACACCAGGAATGTCGAAAGACAACCTGGGGCATTTGCAAAAAAAACAAAAATAGTTCCTGAGCTATGATTGTTTGAAATTGCTGCAGCCTTTTTCGATGACCCTGTATATATACCTGTTTCCTGTATCCATGGTGGCAGTTATAGTCAAACGTTGAAACGTCCGGGCTAACTGTCCCAAATTTCCCATATGAAATATATATTTAATCTCTGTGAAAGAATAAAATATTATCAAAATGCTTATCTTCAGCACGTATTACGAATGAATGAACAGCGCATACCAAGAAGAATGTATAATTATAAACCAAAAGGGAGAAGAATATTGGGAAGACCTTTTAAAAGATGTAAGGACTAATTCGACCTATAATGAGAACCTATAATGAGAACAGGCCATTGGGCTTAAAATCCTAGTTGTTGATGATGATGAAATTGGCTTGCAAATGCAGGAAATATGGAAGTAAAATCCTTGGAAACGCAAACATATAGAAGCTCATTAGTATGGCAAGGCAATTAATGATTTTGCATCTTTTTCTTATGAAGGTTGAAACATTGCTTGCATATATGAAAAAGAACGGCATTAAAAAATGGATTAAATAAAAGCAATTTGTTAGGGTTTTTTTTGTTTGCATTCTCTTAACTTTCCCAGGGATAGTGCATTTTTTGACAATTTTAGGTCATTTTGAGCATTTTTTACACTATTCCGGAAGGCTGTGACATTATTTGTATTTGATTTAAGATTTTTATAATAATTCAGAATTTTTTCCTTGTCAATACAATTTCTTGGAATTAAGTAGACGTTTTGCTAACTACTACCCCTATTTTTCAAGGTATGTGCATAATGATCTTGCCCACTTCTAGGAATGTTATTCAATTTCTTAGAGCTTATGTCAGCTTCTACCCTTATTCTGATTGTTGACTGAAATTCAAAATTGCTGTAAAAGTGCACTGTGTAATTGAAATGGATTTTCTGCAATAAAAGGTACTATTTTTTATATACTTTAAATACTTTTCTTTTAATATTTTGATGTCAAGTTAAATTTTATGTAATTTAGTAATCAAGTGAGTACTTAATTTAATAAATAGTATTTTTATTGGTAATTCTTAACTTTTTATTTGTCTTTTTTTATTTTATTGGTCATTTTTGCATTTTTTAGGTCATAAATGCATTTTTTACCAATTTATAGGTCATTAAATGCCTTGCCCTACTTATTAGTCTAGTTTGTGGTTCACATATAATGTAAGAAACATTATTTGCAAGATGTTTTCGCAGTAATATTTCATGAGATAAAACGGTTCGCAGCTAAAATCCGCATCCTGTGTATGAATAGTTCATTTTGAAGTCGATAAAAAGTTTTCCACATAAATTTCAACTCCCGACAGTAATGCTGACACTCACAAATTCCAACGTTTCTTACATTCGCGTTGTCATTTCAAATCTTCAAACATATATTTTGTTGAACGTGGCTAATTTTAAATCATAAAAAGTATAAATTCAAAACACAAAGAGAAAGGTTGTGCTCTAAACACTCCCACTCGATTAATAAAGTTTCGCTTTTGCATCTAGCTGTCTTCTGTGAGAGAGGGCGTGATTTAGGAGGTAGTTAGGTAAGTTTTGTACAGACAGATAAAGACTATAAGCAAATAGACTTAATTACAAGGCTTACAGGACAAAGTTTTGTATACTTCTTTAATTATAAGGTATTACTTTCTTCAATTTTCTGCTTTCCTGGTTTATTTTCTCTTTTTGCATTTTTCCGTTACATACAAATTAAAGTAGTAGTAATAGGACTTTATTAGACAAAAGTAAGATATTTACAATATTATTTACAAATATGGGTCGCACGGGCAGTAAGCCGTACGTGCTGTTGACAGTCCGTTACAATAAAGTAATAATTGGTGCTAGTGTAAAGAAAAATAAACAACAAAAACAGCAATAACATTACAATTACATAAAGAAAACACAATAATAATATTACAATTAAAAAATAACACAATGGCATTATACACTAGAAAAACATTAACATTACAATTACATAAAGAAAACACATTAATATTACAATTAAATAATAACACAATAGCATTATACACTAATTAATTTATATATAATTGTTAATAATTAATGGTATTGCATTTTGATAACATATATTTATTCATGAATGAGTGTTGTCCTTATTTTTCGCGTTTTGTCCAGAAATTTACCGAGGTTTATCCAATTTTCTGGATTTACCAATAACTCGTAGCATGCCAATCTTTCCCGATTTGAATTTAGAAATCTTTCCGGTAATAACTGACGTCTCCAATATTCTAAATTGTTACATTTTCCTAATATATGTATCTCATCTTCAAAGTTCCCGCACATTGGACATATTCGCATATCGTGATCGTCGCTAATTTTTAGAAATTTCCATGCCCCTAGCCTAAACCAAGCAAGCCCTGATCTCTCCTTAAATCCTAGGTTGAGTATATACGATTCTTTTCCCCAGACGTGTTTTAGGTCTCTTTGTAAACACAGTGAGCGTTTTCCTGTACATTCGGCGAAAGTATACAATTATGGAATATTTACCTAAAAGGTCCGTCTCCTCAACTTTATTACTTATTTATCTGTAGCGCTTTCGGGACTAGTCCCATCATCAGCAGGATTCAAAACTGCCTGATGATGGGACTAGTTCCGAAAGCGCTACAGATAAGTAACTAATAAAGTTGAGGAGACGGACATTTTAGGTAAATATCCCATAATTTTATACTTTAATTTTGAATAATACCCCAACGGAACATATAATTAATCTTATAAAAGTTGACATACTAACTAACTCACTCACTGGCACTACCGTACCCGTAGGTTCATGGTCGCACGGATATAAGCTCTCCATACATCCCTATCCCGAGCTAATGTTTTCCAATTATTCCCTGTATAATCTACTTCCCTCAAATCATAGTTAATGTTATTCTCCCACCTCATACTTGGTCTACCAACTGGGCGTTTTCCCATTGGTTTTCCTACAAGAAGCTTCCATGCACGTCTTGTATTCCCCATTCGAGCCACATGTCCTGCCCATCGCAATCTACGAGACTTAACTGTTCTTATTATATCTGGCTTCGTACAAAGACCATGTAGTTCACTGTTTTGTAGTCTTCTCCATTCACCTGTCTCTTCATCTCTCTGTCGTCCAAAAATTTTCCTAAGAACTTTATTCTCAAATACTCGTAATCTCCTTTCCTCCCTTAAAGTAAGAGTCCATGTTTCATACCCATATAATATAACTGGTAGAATAATAGTTTTATATATTTTCAGTTTAAAGTTTTTTGAAAGGAGTTGGGACATCAAGAGTCTCTGCAATGCATAATAGCACGCATTTCCAGAATTGATCCAATGTTTAATTTCTTTGTGCATCTCATTCCTATTTGTGATTATTGTTCCTAGGTATTTGAATTCAACCACTTCCTCAAATTTTCATCATTAGTCATTAGCTGTCCATTTTCATTATATAATATATTTCTATATGTGACCATATATTTAGTTTTATTGATATTTGCTTCCAGTCCCAATGTCTTAGTGTTACTTAATAGTGTGTGCGTGTTATGCAACACAAATTATTATTTTTGTTATTTATTTTTAATTTAATTACTTTAAAATTAAGTTTTTTTTTCTCAATCTCATGTAACAAATTTAAAGCTAAGTGGCTTAATATTAACGGGAACAGCTGTCTTTAGCATCCTCTGGTCTAGTTTCAGTTTGCTGGACGTATTCCAAGAGTTCGTGTCTGATACCCCAAGCATGTATGTTACCAATACAAGTCGGTATGCAACATTTTGCGATTACCATGGGTCAGGGGTTCTCAAAATTTTTGCTTTAGGGGTTGCACTACATTTCCATAATCTCAATGCGCCTCCCCTGTCAAAAGCGAAATACGCCAACAAAACTTACACAAGTTGCTAAAAAAAGTAAGTCAGTAAAATAAAGTACTCGGCCGCGGAGGTTTAGTGGTTTGTTCCGAGCGTCGTGGGTTCAAACTCGGCCGGGGTAGATGGATATATATATTTTTTAAGATGGAAACATGCAATAAAATGAGTTAAAATACCTTCTTAGGTAAAATCCGTCGTCCTCAACTTTTAAAATATGTGATCTATATGCCTGTAGGCCTTTCAGGACATCCGTCCCACCCTCAGCAGTTATTCTTCGCTACAGCATCCAGGTTGATGTTTGATGCTGCTGGTCCTAATGGCTTTGTCGTGACTAAAACATGCAACAAGCAAATTCTCCGGGAGGACTATAACCGTGGGTCCCGAGTCAGAAGATTTCCAGTCTCGTAATAGTATAGGGCAGTTCGGGTAATGTTGACCCTTCTGTTCGAATGTACCCTGCTAATATATTCTTTAATTGGTGATGTCCTCGATCAGAACATATTTTAACTTCTTCCCCTCATCATATTTGACGTGTTCAAGGCCAGTTTCTTTTATTCTTTGTGCGAAGAAAGGTTTATTTGTGATATTTATGAAAATTACCACTTTAAAAGTTTTTCAAGCTAAGAATCGATTCTTAATTTCTGCTATTGAATATATGTTGAAAAAACTCCTAAATATATTATATAATAATAATAATAATAATAATAATAATAATAATAATAATAATAATAATAATAATAATAATAATAAAACTTTATTTTACCTGGCAGAGTTAAGGCCTTAAGGCCTACCACTCAACCAGGTTTAAAAAAAATACAAAAAAATAGTGTTACATCTAAATTACAACTTGTTATGAATACAATACAATTAATATTTATAATGTATTTTGATTTACTCTAAATTTAACGAATTAATTATGTAATATGTACAAGATATATAAAAAAACGATAAAAAGATTAATGACATAGTAAAAAAATTAAATAAATAGAGAAAAATTAATTATTAGACAACAGGTAACTGTATAAGCGTGACTTAAAGGTACTAAGTTTTCGGCAACCCCTGATATCTTGAGGAAGGAAATTACAGGAGCGGGCAGAGGCTACTGTGAAGGAAGTAGAATATTATGTATATGCGGTTTTGATATACTGACGGATTTGGTTTGATATTATGTGACGTGGTTGCTGTATAAAATAATTAATTATAACAAAGGAATTCGGTTAATGTGGACCCTTCTCGAGGACCTGGGTCCACTTTACACGAATACGTATATTTTATCAATGAAGATGCTATTTGTAAAAACCATCCACTTAATTAATTTTATTTAATATCTATGTAATTTTACTAAACTTAAAGACCGTCGCTTTCTGTATTTGAATGCCATGTGAATGTTATAATCAACAATAATTTTTCAAAACATTAAATAAATATCAACGCTTTTTAATTATGATCAGTCATAAATATTTTCAGATTAATCTGTGCCTGTCCATGTAAATTAATACAGTAAATAAACTTAAAAATAAACTAAAAGTTAAGGAGGACTCTGGGATCTACTTTACCCGAATATGGAGGTTAAGGTGGACCTTTCTTGTAATGTAAAAAACTTTATAAATTATGAAGATGTTTCCATATTTAAATAAAACAACAATGTCATTTCATAGGTATAACACTAATGATAACCACTGTAATTAAACAAAATTCAAATTCCTCAATTAAAAGAAGAAAACAACAAATTCAAAACAGGGGTCCAAATTACCCGAAATTCCTCTATATTACAATGCGAGGTTGGGAAGTGGTTATTACAGAAGCGAGGAAATGTTTAAAAATCGAACGATAGCGAGGTTTTTAATTTTCGAGATTCTGTAAAACACTTTACAATCGTGCGTTGTACATTATTCTTTGCGCGATGGTGTTTTCAAAATAATAAATAATAGTAAAATAATAGCATCTTTGTTGCAAATATTTGCGTTCATTATAAACAACTGACCAACATTAACAGTGAGGGCAATGTTTATTACTTGAGACTACAGCAGACTGTGATGCCAATCAGTGATAAAATGACGGCAAGTACGTATTTATTGTTTTATATTGTTTCAAATAAAGTTCAGTTCATTTAAAATTCTGTGATTTGTTTCGTATAATGTATATTAACACCACCTTTTGGATATATTTTTGTATATCCATTGTACGTAGTATACATAAAGGGCAGTGGGCTTACTTCCCGCTGCGAGGGAACAATATAAAACAATAAATACGTACTTACCGCCATTTTGTTACTGATTGGTGTCACAGCCTGCTGTAGCTGCGAGGAGGTTTACGGCCAAGTGTACAATGATAACCGAAACTTTTCAAGCTCTATACATCGATTTCTGCGAACTGGATTATAATTTATTTTAATAACAAGTGATTCAAATTATTTCGAATAAATAAATTAATTATATTTTAATTAAACATACTGGCTGCCGAATTTTAATAGGCAACTCGGCAAAAATGTATTCAGTAATTCACAATTTTATGAAAAAATTGATTTTGTTCAAACACTCGATGAATGTAGTAATCTTGCAGCCGAATCTCGGACTATAAGGTATTACTCGGATGGATTAGGGTCGGTCAAAGGTTGCTCAGGAATCTTTCTATTTAGACTTGAGGTCAGTTTACGAGTTGGAAAATCTTCAGACTCAGGATACACAGCTTGAAGTACATCCCGGAGGACTTGGCCTTGGATTTTTCCATCGTAAAAATCCATCGACCCCGGCCGGGTTTCAAACCGCGAGTTTCGGGACAAGAGGCAAGGAACTTAACCACTAGATCACGGCGGACGACAAACGTAAAATGAACCCACTCTAGGCCTCAGGAGGCCTCTGGGGTAGTAGGAGGTTAAGGCTTGCACTTATTTAGACAATCAGCATGATATATCAGCCGGGTAATCAGCTGACGGCCGCCTTTACCCAAAGAAGAAGTGTCTGGTTCTCATTTTCGTTACAGGCTGACTAGACATCAGGGCAATAGTCCCCTCAGAAGTTTTAGATCAGTAACTCCAGTAGGAAAGAGTTGAGTGATAAATCTACTTATGAAATATATTCTAAAATATCAACAAGGAAAACCCAAGCTATAGCTTTTATTTTTTATGATTTTTTTTGTTGACCACTTTAATTTTATCCCAAGCGTGTTGGAAATTAAAATTATTTTTCATTTTTTAGTTCGGTTTTCTAATAAAGCGTGTTGTTTTAGTTTTTTAAAACTATTATTTATTTATTATTTTTTAGTTTTAATATTTTACAGAATGAGATAAAAATGTAAATATCTTTATAAATTCGATACTATTGTAGTATGAGCTAAAAGTAATACTCTTGTAAAAAAATCCTCCGGGCCGGATTTGAACCAGCGACCTAGGGATTACTGAAGTTATATATCACTACAGTCCACCGCTCTACCAACTGAGCTCTTATAACGATTGACTAAAAAGTTGATACCGGTTTTTATTTTTTTTTTCTGATGATTCTGGCCAGGATTTTAGAAAACATCTATAAAATTATTGTATTGTCATTGGTCCTTTACAAGTATACAAAGTTTCAAGACGATCCAATGTTTATAAGTGGGTGAAAATCGTGTTGAAAAATTCCGTTATATAAATACACAGGCACTTTTTTGATATCCTGATGATCCTGGCCAGGATCTTAGAAAACAATTTATGAAATTATTGTATTGTCATTGGTCTTTTACAAGTATACAAAGTTTCAAGTCGGTCCAATGTTTCGAAGTGGGTGAAAATCGTGTTGAAAGATTACGTTACATATATGGACAGATACAGGTCACGCTAATATAAAATGTGTAAAAACAAAACAAATTAATTGTAAATTAAATTTTTAAGAGAAGTAAAATGATGCTCATTAAAAGATCACATTAGAAGTGAAGATGTAAAGAATTGCAAATTATAGATAAAGTTAAAACTTACAGAACAAAATGGATTCAACATCTAGATAGAATGGAAGAGAGCCGAATACCCAGAAGAGCATGGAAATATGCACCTGTTGGCAAGAGATCTCAAGGAAAACCAAGAAGGCGGTGGAATGAAGAATAAGAATAGGCCAGGAGGTCTATACCGTGAAGTTCATGATGATGATGACCTATTTAAGAGTGAATTACAAGGAAAAATTAAATAGTTTTACATGATATATAAACTTACATGTTCGGTTCCTTCCATGATGGAACAATCCGTTGGTAACATTTTACAATTATTTTCACCTTATTAGAAAAAACCTAACTCTACAATTTACATTCTTATACAAACTGAGTAAAAAAAAAGAAATAAGTATGTAATAAAGACAAAAGAGAGTCTGTTAGTCTCACTATTGAATTTTCACAGATTCAAAATAAGAAACACAAAATGTAAATTTAATTAAACGCGGAGATAATTTATTTCGTAACGCGAATCTCGTGTCTCAAGTACGGACATATGAGATTTACAACGCGCTGGTCCTGCTCCTAGAGAACCAGTGATGCTGTTCCTAGCCAGAGATCGCAGGATGAGAGACGCGCATGCGCGAAAACTTTACATCCTATTTGTAACCTGAATGAGATTATTAATATAGTTCCAATCCCATTCATATTACAGCATTGTAACTCAATGATGTACAAAACTGATGTATAACTTTCTTGATCTTCTCTTAACTTCAAATTCATATCTACACTAACTAACTGACTCACTGGCACTATCGACACCGTAGGTTCATGGCCGCGCGGATATAAGCTCTCCATAAATCCCTATCTTGAGCTAATGTTTTCAAATCATTCCCTGTATAATCTACGTCCCTCAAATCATAGTTAATGTTATTCTCCCACCTCATTCTTGGTCTACCAACTGGGCGTTTTCTCTCTGGTTTTCTTACAAGAAGCTTCCATGCACATCTTTCATTCCCCATTCGTGCCTCATGTCCTGCCCATCGCAGTCTACGAGACTTAACTGTTCTTATTATATCTGGCTTCCTATAAAGACCATGTAGTTCACTGTTATGCAGTTTTCTCCATTCACCAGTCTGTTCATCTCTCTTTGGTCCAAAAAGTTTCCTAAGTACTTTATTCTCAAATACTCGTAATCTCCTTTCCTCCCTTAAATTAAGAGTCCGTGTTTCACACCCATATAATATAACTGGTAGAATAATAGTTTTATATATTTTCAGCTTAACGTTTTTTGAAAGGAGTTGGGACATCAAGAGTCTCTGTAATGCATAATAGCACGCATTTCCAGAATTGAGCCTATGTTTAATTTCTTTGTGCATCTCATTCCTATTTGTGATTATTGTTCCTAGGTATTTGAATTCAGCCACTTCCTCAAAATTTCCCTCATTTTTCATTAGCTGTCCATTTTCATTATACAAAGTATTCCTATGTGTGACCATATACTTAGTTTTATTGATATTTACTTCAAATTTACACTGCGATTTTTAATATATATATATATCACGCTGAGGTACAGACTCAGAGTTCCGGGTTCGAATCCCGTCCATGCATTTATTTTCTTACCATACCATATATATATTGTCGCGGATGGTAGCAGTTATGATGGAAACTCAGATTGAATTTCATTAATTTAACTTCATGAGTGTTTTCATAAAATTTTGCATATATATATATATATATATATACATATGTACGTATGTGTGTGTCTGTGAACTCTCTATCGGGCGGAAGTTTTTTTTATATTTTGAACCAAATTCAGTGTATAGCAGTAATTTGTGAAAAGTATGGTCGAGTTCATTAACCAGCAAATTTGATTATTAGAAGTGAAAAATTAACAAAACAAAAAAAAATAAAAATCGTTCTATCGGCAGCAATGTTCTATTTTTCGAAGCGAAACTCGGTATATGGCAGATAGCGACAAATATTAGGACCGAATTCATAGTTTTTGGGATCGTTAAGACAATTAGTGCCAACCCCGATGACATTTAAGCCAAATTTAACTCTTAGCACTCTAAAGATGGGCGAGGGATGAAAAGGTTGAAAATGGAGAAAAAAAAAGGATGGAGATTAATGTGGAATCCATAATTTTTGGGGTGGTTGATTGATTCCAAGAAGATTCATCATCATCATAGTACATTCACGAATTTAGGCCATTTGTTGACCTGTTTCGGCCTCAAGAGAAACACCATCCAGAAGTCTTTTGAGTGGACGTCTTGGGGTAAAGGCGGCCGTCACGCAGGGCTGACAACCCGGCTGACATCAAGTGCCGATTGTCTAGAAAAAGTGGGAGCCTTAACCTCCTACTACCCCAAA
Source organism: Diploptera punctata (assembly GCA_030220185.1). Lineage (NCBI taxonomy): Eukaryota > Metazoa > Arthropoda > Insecta > Blattodea > Blaberidae > Diploptera > Diploptera punctata. Next base: position 343,609 of record JASPKZ010008900.1, read on the forward strand.
GGCCTCCTGAGGCCTGTTGTGAGATCACTTCCAAGAAGATTGTGATAAATAAATACTTGAGCAACGCCGGGCAATCAGCTAGTATTCAATAAAATGGAACTTGAACATACGTATAGAATATGTTATAGTTGAAATCACGGTATCTATTCTGTTCTAATGGACTATCGTAAAAGAATTACAATAATGGACCTAGAGAAAGCAATTTGCGGGATTGCCAATTCTCTTTCACTTAGTATAAAGGGGAGTCTAATGTACCGCAAATTGAATTATTGGCTTGTTCCAACCATTCAACAAAATGGTGGAATGACAGAGGGAGAAAATCTTCTTTTATTTTCCTTCTTTCTTTAGATTCTACTAAAACAAATTTGGAGCATGTTTCAAAATTCTAAAGATCGGTAATTTGTATTTTTATTTACCAGTATTTGTCTTAAACAGTTAACGCCAACTGATCTTCTCTTTAATTCGATAATCTATTAATACTTGTAAGTAGGCATCTTAATAATTTTACAGATTCGGTAAATTCAACGATTTCATTATATATATATATATATATATATATATTATATATATATATATATATGACATGAAAAAATGCCTGAGTAGGGATTTATTTTTCTTTTCTTGTCATATATATATATGGTATGATAAGAAAAATAAATGCCTGGACGGGATTCGAACCCAGATCTCTGAGTCTGTACCTCAGTGTGATATCCATTACACCATCAGGCGAATCCAATTCAAGCATTCATTTTTTTTCCTTATATATGTATCATATTCTCCATTATTACTAGATGTCGCGAGAACTCAGTCTTCACTGCCATCTAGTAGCTGACTATAACAAGTAAGCAAATTAAAGAGAACATTTTTACTTTATAGCAGTGACGCTTTATCGATGTTATAATTAAATGTTTAACATTGAGCAATGCAAGCTTAATATGGTACGATAAGAAAAATAAATGCCTGGACGGGATTCGAACCCAGATCTCTGAGTCTATACCTCAGTGTGATATCCATTACACCACCAGGCGAATCCAATTCAAGCATTCATTTTTTTTTTCCTTATATATGTATCATATTCTCCATTATTACTAGATGTCGCGAGAACTCAGTCTTCACTGCCATCTAGTAGCTGACTATAACAAGTAAGCAAATTAAAGAGAACATTTTTACTTTATAGCAGTGACGCTTTATCGATGTTATAATTAAATGTTTAACATTGAGCAATGCAAGCTTAATATGGTATGATAAGAAAAATAAGTGCCTGGACGGGATTCGAACTCGGATCTCTGAGTCTGTACCTCAGTGTGATATCCATTACACCAACAGGCGGATCCAATTCAAGCATTCATTTTTCTTATATATGTATTAAACATTTAATTATAACATCGATAAAGCATCACTGCTATAAAGTAAAAATGTTCTCTTTAATTTGCTTACTTGTTATAGTCAGCTACTAGATGGCAGTGAAGACTGAGTTCTCGCGACATCTAGTAATAATACCATATTAAGCTTGCATTGCTCAATGTTAAACAATTAATTATAACATATATATATATATATATATATATATATATATGTAAAGTAAAGTAGCCCCACTACAGACCTCAGGAGGCCCTTGGGGTAGTAGGAGATTAAGGCTCCCACTTTTTCTCGACAATCGGAACTTGATGTCATACGGGATAGTCAACCCTGCGTGACGGCCGCCTTTACCCCAGAACAAGCGTCTGGTACTCATTTTCGTTAGAGGCTGAGTCGACCCCAGGGTCATAGTGCCGCCAGAATGTTTGCGTCAGTTTAAAAATCCTGACCCCACCGGGACTTGAACCCTCGACCTTCCGGCTTGTAGCGCGGTGCCTTAACCACTACGCTACGGCGTATATATATACTTACTCACTGGCACTATCGAACGCGTAGGTTCATGGCCGCACGAATATAAGCTCTCCATACATCCCTATCCTGAGCTAATGCTTTCCAATCATTCCCTGTATAATCTACTTCCCTCAAATTATAGTTGATGTTGTTCTCCCACCTCATTCTTGATCTACCAACTGGGCGTTTTCCCTCTGGCTTTCCTACAAGAAGCTTCCAAGCACGTCTTGCATTCCCCATTCGAGCAACATGTCCTGACCATCGCAGTCTACGAGACTTAACTGTTCTTATTATAACTGGCTTCCCATAAAGACCATGTAAAGTCCAGCCAGTGGATCTCCGGCCCTGACGTTCACGTTGTACGGGGGGTAAAGGGAGGAACTCACCCTCTACTGCCAATAGGGAAATAGTTTAGTGAGAGTAGATGTCTGCCACAACCAATCACTGCTCTTGACGCCGCTATAGCGCGGTAGTAAGGTTTGAAATTGCTGACCGCATACATAAAGCGGCCCCTCTCACTGAATATCCATAGCCTATCGGCAACACTGTCGTTAAAACGTCAGAGCCGGAGATCCAGTGGCTGCAGTATAGTTCATTGTTGTGTGGTGTTCTCTATTCACCTGTCTGTTCATCTCTCATTGGTCCAAAAATGTTCCTAAGAACTTTATTCTCAAATACTCGTAATCTCCTTTCCTCCCTTAAAGTAAGAGTTCATGTTTCGCATGCACATATTTTTTTTTTGCAAATGCCCCAGGTTGTCTTTCGACATTCCTGGTGTTCTCTCCTGGCATGGTGTACTTGTAACCCACTTCTGAGGTTGGGGCGCCTGGAAGGCGGGGTTACGTTGCCCCGATGATACGATGGGTGATGATGATGGTGCGCCAGGAGAGTCCCTAATCCTAAGCTTAATCTAAGATGAATATGAATGATGATGATTGCGATGGCCATATGATTTCGGGGACCGTTTGGGTCTTAAAGTCGTATGCATATAATATAACTGGTAGAATAATAGTTTTATATATTTTCAGTTTAACATTCTTTGAAAGGAGTTGGGACGTCAAGAGTCTCTGCACGCGTTTCCAGAATTGAGCCTATGTTTATGATGGGGTCATAACATAGACTATTTAAAATCTGAACACTTATATTACTTACACCCTTAGAATAACACCTTGAGAGGAGTGTACTTGCTCAATGAAAATTTCAGGCTGAAACAGCTGTAAAAGTCTCGTGTAACTGTTTATGATTCCATTGGCAGAGTGACGTTACTTTGCTGGTGCACAAAGTAAAGATATGATAGCTTTAATGCTGGAACACAGCGCATGAAAACGTTGCCAGATGAGGTCAGCTGTGGTAAAGTTAGTCATGGAGCTAATGATACATTTTATGCTTCATTTTATGGATAAACTTTTATACAACTCATATAACAGGCTGTTTATATCCTTGTAGCATAGCCAGTACACAGAACACATTTTTATGTCATATCGTTGCAAAAACTTTAGAATAATTATCGCAGAATAATCTAAAATATGAATATTTATAAAATTCATTATAATCGCAATTGAGGTTATGTATAATTAAATAAAACATTCTACCAGTTATATTAACCATCCATCCATAGTAATTCTGCCCGAAGGCAGGTCCTTCACTGCAATCATGGCATTTTCATACTATCCTAGCAGCTTTACTAGGGAATTAGAGGTGTGGAAGCTTCCCATTGCTTTCCACGCCGGTGAAAGATGATAATGATAAGGATGATGACGATGGCCATATGATTTTGGGGACCGTTTGGGCCTTAAAGTTTTCCTGACATTTGTCTTAGAGGTGAGGAAAACCCCCGATAAAAACCTCACCCAGAGAAACTGCCCCGACCGGGGATCGAACCCGGGCCCGCTGCGTGACAAGGCAGTACGCTACCTCGAGACCATAGGGGTGGACAGTTATATTATATGGATGCGAAACATGGACTCTTACTTTAAGGGAGGAAAGGAGATTACGAGTATTTGAGAATAAAGTTCTTACGAGATTTTTTTGGACCAAGAGAGATGAACAGGCAGGTGAATGGAGAAGACAACATAACAATGAACTACATGGTCTTTATAGCAGCCAGTTATTATAAGAACAGTTAGGACTCGTAGACTGCGATGGGCAGGACATGTGGCACGAATGGGGAATGAAAAACGTGCATGGAAGCTTAAAAAGAGGGAAAACGCCCAGTTGGTTGACCAACAATGAGGTGGGAGAATAACATTAACTATGATTTGAGGGAAGTACATTATACAGGGAATGATTGAAAAACTTTAGCTCAGGATAGGGATGTATGGAGAGCTTATGTCCGCGCTGCCATGAAACTACGGATTCTATAGTGCCAGTGAGTTGGTTAGGTAGTTATTATTATTATTATTATTATTATTATTATTATTATTATTTTAGGTGTCTACTAACAGGATCGGCGAATATCTGTAAAAATATTTGTAAAATATTTTTCTTGAGAACCACCTCAACAGTTTCATTCCTTCGGAATTCGGTAAAAGAACGCTGTAGCTGAAATTGCTTTATATTACAGTTTCCATACAACATGGTGAATTCAAATGGCTAAATTGTAGTAAACATAAATTTGATTGTAAATATGTGTATCATAACCAGGAAAGTCATTACATATCCCGATGGCATTGTAATTCTCATTGCAATAAACACATTAACCTATAATAATACAGCAGTATCCATGGAAACCATTTTTATGTTGTACTGAATTAAAGAGTTCGTGAATAAGTTATTCGGAAGAAATATTTAAACAAATCGGTCACAAATCGTGAGTTGTTATAAAAATAGAGTTTATCCCATTTTAAGTAGAAAATATTAGGCATATTAATGCGAGTGTATGTTAATATTTCATAATTTTGGTGGCTCCGTGGAGCAAGCAGTTTGACACTCGCCTGTCACCGCTGTGGTCTCGAGACTCGATCACTCCTTGTGGGTTTCGTGGCGGACGAAACGGAGCTTGGGCAGATTTTTCTCCTGCCACAAATTGCATTCTAACATTTCTCCACACTGTCGGTCGCGGTGAACTAGTGAGTATGCTTCTAGCCTCTGGTCTCGCCGGGGGTCGATGGATTTCTTTTAGAATTGAAAAATCCACGGTGTAAGTCCTCCGGGAGGGATTTTAAGTCGTGGGTCCAGAGTCTGACGATTTTCGGGCTCGTAAAATAACCTTAAGTCTGAATAAAGAGCTTCTAAGCAGAATTGGCCGATTTCCTTCTTCCTAGTAATAGATTAATCGTCTACCAGATGTCTCATTAGGTTGGTATGTTGACCTCATACCATTCATGACATATTTAGGTAACTGAATTAATTTGGTCTAGTAACCAATTTAATTGGTTAACTTTGAGAGAGCTATGCCGGCGGTAGCATTGCTGCCGATAGGGTTACCCATGCCGGACTGGTCGAAGGTGATAAGCCAAACGAAAAAAGTACCTTGGGCGAAAGAGTGACGATCTTTCACGTAAAAATACAACTGTCAAGAAATGCGGAACGGGTTCATCTGGGGTACAATTTTCCGGAGGTCAAATAGTCCCGCATTCGGTTCTCCGGGCGGTGACTACTTCAGGGAACCCATGCCAAAGACATGTTGCGCGTATGGGGAATGAAAGACGTGCATGGAAACTTCTTCTAGGAAAGCCAGAAGGAAAACGCCCAGTTGGTAGACCAAGAATGAGGTGGGAGAACAACATTAACTATGATTTGAGGGAAATAGATTATACAGGGAATGATTGGAAAGCATTAGCTCAGGATAGGGATGTATGGAGAGCTTATGTCCGAGCGGCCATGAACCTACGGGTTCGATAGTGCCAGTGAGTAAGTAAGTAAGTAACTTGAGCTGTTACGCCATTTTTTCTCCAATGCCACTAAATTGTCTTTTATGACATTTTTGGCTTCCTCCCCTGGCATTAGTGGAATTGTAGCTAATTTCTTAGGTTGGGGCACCTGCAAGGCGGAGTTACGTTACCCCGGTTATATGACTGGTGATAACTAATAATGAAGCGCCAGGAGAGTTCTTAACCTAAACTTCACCTTAATTCCAGACCATGGGCAACCATTAAAGAAAAAATCCTGTATTCTGACATCGAACCCGGGATCTCATGAACGCTGACCACTAGTACATGAGGCTTAGGTACATTTCTCATCTTTTTTTTTTTCGCCTATTAGTATAAAGCCAGAACGAATCCCTCTATTTGTTTGAGCAGTAGGAATTATTGCTTTACTCTTACTACATTCATTGCCAGTTCTAGCAGGGGCAATTACGATATTACAGACAGACTGAAATACGCCCCGGTAACGGTACGCCAAGAGTGGTCGGCCGGTAGCCTTGTCGTTTACAGACCTCTATATACTAGGTCATCGTATTCCAACATGTGGTTCGCGAACCCAGGGGTGTCAAGGGTTTCGCCAAAACTTTTCCCTAATGGCGGGTTTCGAGGTTAGGTTTATTATTGTTTCCTTCATTTCTGCGGCATTGTCATAATAATAATAATAATAATAATAATAATAATAATAAAATAATTATCATTATTACTATTATTCATCATCATCATCCGGTATCATGGCAGCTGCCGCCGTCTTCCGGAAACCAAACGCCATTCCTCTCTATCCATCCATTGATCTTCATCCATTCCTCTGATATTCATAGCTGCTTATACCCCTTCTATCCAAGTTTTCTTCGGTCTTCATCTCTTCCTCCTTTCCATTGGGATCCATTCCATAACAATTTTTGGCAATCTTTGTTCTGGCATTCTTTTGACATGACCATACCACTGCAATCTTTTCTTTTCTATGATGTCTATGATGTCCGGCTCCTCTTGTACACCCATAATATTATTATTATTATTTAAACATTAAATTAGCCCTATAATGACCTTCGTTTCATATGTATACCCCTATTTGTGTAAAAAGTCGTTTTCTTCATATGCCTACTAAAAAATTAATACAGAAACGGAATTTGTGCTAAAAGTGATTTGATACTTTATTTAACATCTGTGGTTCCTGACTTCAAAGCTCTGTGCCATGCAAAGCTGACGCACCTTCTCACAGAATTCCAAGGAAGAGGTGAGTAATTACATGAAAACTCTATTTAGCCTAGTCCTACACATTGTATCATTTTAAAGCTAGAGTAACTTTAGAATTGTGTATCGTAAATAAAAATACATAATTGACAAATTATTTACGATATATTAATACAATCCGACAAAAAATATTCTGTTCAAATATTGGTTCTTCCGCTCATATACTTTCCAAAATTTAACAAACTGCCAGCCAAACTCTTACGCCTAGTGAGTTGATATGTTTAAACGTATGGGTTTTAAAGAGGTTCCGTCAAATGCACTTCAAAAATTATTAGAAGGTACAAACCTAAATCGAATGCAAAGACTGTGTGGCGGAGATGAAAGTATTATGTATAAAAATTGGTACGACAAATCAATAGTGAGTACATTAGTTGAAAATATTCTAATATGAAATGCCAGGTTATAAAATTAAAGTGTTTTACCAATTCTATAAATGTGAATATATTTAAAGAGGTTAAAAATATATAATTAACTAATTATTTACGATATATTAGAATAATCCAACAAAAATTATTCTTTTTAAATTTTAAGCGATGGTTCTCCCATATACTGTCGAAAATTATAACAATCTATCTTCTCCCTTGTATAACAAGAGAAGGATATTGTATAACAATAAAAAAATGACGGTCTCTATGATCAGCTGATTGTAGATTCCGCCATTTTCTCTTGTTATTGTTGAATGTTTCCTTAAATTTGACTCAAAATGCAACACTTCCGCGACTGTACACAAGGCATAAATAATATTAATAATGCACTTGCTAGGAAAATAAAGCATCATAAAAATAATTTCATTACATTCCTTCTTCATGACAAATATTTTAAAATGGAGCATAGATTCACAAAATAATATGTTATGTATTAGTTTCTGTGAGGCAATATTTAACCTGAACGTAGTTTAAATGCTTCATAACATTGTGTTAACAAAACTTTCTTACATCATTCATATATGATATACATGCTGTTATAAAATATTTGTAGGCCTATCATGTATAAAAACTGGTATTACATATATATATATATATATCTGGCACATTCGTTGAATATTTTCTAGTATGAAATGCTAGGTTAAGAAATTCAAATGTTATACTAATTCAATAAATGTAAGGATATTTAAACAGATTTAATAACACTGTTCTGCATTTTAAAACTAATTTTTTATTTTTCAAAATCTGATAGGTGATTCTAAAATGATTTTTTGTGCTGAATTCGAAAATGATCTCCATTTTCTCCCATCACGTCAGGTTTTGAAAATATTCATAAATAACTAGAAATGAAATTATAGCTCTGTAAAACGTAAAAAAATTACTTTCAACAAGAATTTTGGGTGAAAAAGTAGGTCAGAATTTATTTGCCACTAATTAATCATTACTTAATAACGATGATTAATAATTATTAGCATACCCCACTTTTTGACTCATAGGGTGGATTTCTAACTTTTTAGAAAAAACGACGTTGGCACCTACCTGAAAACCGTATATCGGTCGCGCAGTGGTTTCTGTACTCAAGTAATGTTTCGCCGATAGTGACGTCATACACCGATATGACGACATACAGGCGGGAACAGGTACGTTTAAAATAACATATGGCAACGCGGTAAAAACGATTGCATTATGTTTTTCGATGCAAGAGCCAACTAGCGACAGGAAATTGAACTAACCATAGCCGAAGGAAACAACGAGAAACAGAAAGGTAAGAATATACTTTAAATACAACTACGAAAATGCTCATTTTGAATCTCATAATATAGTAGTACCTCAACGTACAAATAAAAAATATATAACGTCTATATTTTACAAAGAATTAAATGTAATTGAAAATAATAATATATTATATAGGTTATATTCTTATGTATATGTGTTGTATTTTAAGATTAACTTTCGTTTTTAACGTTTTAAGTTTTATTTATTAGAAAATTTAATTAAAGATAAACTTAAAACCTAACCTTTAAGGCTAACAATTCAATACGAGGATAACTTGTATAATTTCCAAAATATACCTGTATTTTTTATATGCCGGACTGGTCGAAGGTGATAAGCCAGACGAAATAAGTACCTTGGTCGAAAGAGTGACGCTCTTTCACCGTAAAAATACAACCGTCAAGAAATGAGGAAGAAATTAAACATAGGCTCAATTCTGGAAATGCGTGCTATTATGCATTGCAGAGACTTTTGATGTCCCAACTCCTTTCAAAAATCGTTAAGCTGAAAATATATAAAACTATTATTCTACCAGTTATATTATATAGGTGTGAAACATGGACTCTTACTTTAAGGGAGGAAAGGAGATTACGAGTATTTGAGAATAAAGTTCTTAGGAAAATTTTTGGACCAAAGAGAGATAAATAGACAGGTGAATGGAGAAGACTACTTAACAATGAACTACATGGTCTTTATAGGAAGCCAGATATGATAAGAACAGTTAAGTCTCGTAGACTGCGATGGGCAGGACATGTTGCGCGTATGGGGAATGAAAGACGTGCATGGAAACTTCTTGTAGGAAAGCCAGAAGGAAAACGCCCAGTTGGTAGACCAAGAATGAGGTGGGAGAACAACATTAACTATGATTTGAGGGAAGTAGATTATACAGGGAATGATTGGAAAGCATTAGCTCAGGATAGGGATGTATGGAGAGCTTATGTCCGTGCGGCCATGAACCTACGGGTTCGATAGTGCCAGTGAGTAAGTAAGAGTATTTTTATAGTTTAATTTTGATACACTTAAGTCTTGAATAATATTTGACAGAGCATCATATTTAGTATTTTTTACTGTTTTACTCGTTTTATTGAGACCTACCGGCATTTTTATACTGTCTGTAATACTGATTTTGATTAACTAATTTTATACATGCTCATAATAAATGTATCAGTAGATAATATTGTTTAGTTCTATTTTTAGGCACTGTGTTGAAATAAAGGCAAAAGAAACAAGGACTTTAAGAAGATTGTGTCTTAGCTGACAGTTGAATGGAGTTATTAACGTCTTGAGGTACGTTCATATTTATAATGTTTCTGACAAATAGTTAATGAACATCGAAAAAACTTTAGTTTGATTTCCACTTGATTTTCCATACTATATTCTTGTATTTCTGTTGCACTACATACTTCCTCTGTCTTTACTAACATTTCATACTATTTTAAAAGTTTAACAACACATCTTATAATTTTGTGGAAAAACTGCACTTAAACTAGCGTGAAATATTTTCAAAGTCCTATAGAACAACAGTGCGCATGCGCCAGAGTTCATAGAGCCAGCGATAACCCACAATCGAACCACATATCGATTATCATCCTCGATTACTATCCGTCGCTATGAAATTTAAATGACCAATATTTGCAATAAATCCCCAAATCTATGTTAAAAAATATGGTAATAATATTAAAATTACCAAACGTTTATTAAAAATGGGTGTACACTTGCTTATCACTCCCTAACGCTGATCCGACCCAAAACAGCGATAGAAAAATCATAGACTGAGTAATATACTCTGTGGAGGAAATAGCAGTTAGCATCACAATATTGTCTAACAGTGTCATAATATTGTGATTTGCATATTTAAATAAATACTTCAAAATTGTCTAATAATGTCATAAAATTGTTTGAAAAGGTTAAAAATATTAAATAATGTTACTAAATACAGAGGAATACAAATAGGAATGAGATGCACAAAGAAATTAAACATAGGCTCAATTCTGGAAATGCGTGCTATTATGTATTGCAGAGACTCTTGATATCCCAACTCCTTTCAAAAAACGTTAAACTGAAAATATATAAAACTATTATTCTACCAGTTATATTATATGGATGCGAAACATGGACTCTTACTTTAAGGGAGGAAAGGAGATTACGAGTATTTGAGAATAAAGTTCTTAGGAAAATTTTTGGACCAAAGAGAGATGAACAGACAGGTGAATGGAGAAGACTACATAACAATGAACTACATGGTATTTATAGGAAGCCAGATATAATAAGAACAGTTAAGTCTCGTAGACTGCGATGGGCAGGACATGTTGCACGTATGGGGAATGAAAGACTCGCATGGAAGCTTCTTGTAGGAAAACCAGAGGGACAACGCCCAGTTGGTAGACCAAGAATGAGGTGGGAGAATAACATTAACTATGATTTGAGGGAAGTAGATTATACAGGGAATGATTGAAAAGTATTAGCTCAGGATAGGGATGTATGGAGAGCGTATGTCCGCGCGGCCATGAACCTACGGGTTCGATAGTGCCAGTGAGTAAGTAAGTAAATACAGAGGAAGAGCTATAATTTACATCAATATAACTGAAAAATCAAGCGCTAGTAGAAGTGCAGTTGAGCCATTTTTTTTATAATTATTAAATATTTATTTACATATGCAATGATTTCTTTTCAAAGTTCTACAGAATTACAGTGTGCATTCTCGAATGCTTAATGTAACTTCACATTATGTCAGTAAAAGTAGAGTTACCAACATTTGCAATTAATTCCACACATAATTAATGAAATTAACTTGATTTTGTTATGTTCTGATGGGACAGGTTAGTGTACATCAGATTAATGTACACTTAATTAAATATTGTGCACATAATTTATTTTGTTACATTAGGAAGGGGAAGTTTGTGTAATCCATTTCTAATAAATATTTGGGAATTTATTGTGAAGGTTGATCCCATCAGTTTCATAGCTACGTGGTTCCATCTAGTGTCTACTTTTAAAAAAATGCACATGCGCAGTGTTATTCTGTAGAACTCAGAAAATGTATGGTGGAAATCAAATTTTCTAAGTCCAACGGAATAACTATGTACTGTATAAGCTTAAGGCTCAACAGCAACTTAACTCGCCCTTGATTTTTTCAGTTTGTTGTAAACTGTAATTCTTCTTCTATATTTACTAACTTTTTTAATATCTTAAACGTCTTTCAAACAATTTTTATAACATTATTTGACAATTTTTAAGTATTTATTTAAATATGCAAAACACTAACATTATGAATGATACTGATAGACAATAATGTGATGCTGATTGCTATTTTCTCCACAGTGTATATTACTTGGTCAGTTATTTTCTCTCTCCTTCCAATGTTGTTTCCACCGTTATTGCTGGTTGCAACGATGTTAGGAAGAGATAAGTTAGTCCATTTTTAATAAACGTTTGGGAAGTTGAATTTTATTAATATATTTTTTTAATAGGTTTGGGGATTTATTGCAAAGATTGGTCATTCAAATTTAACAGCGACGTTCTGCCATCTGGCAAAAGCTGTATAAACTTTAGTACAATATCGATAATAATCTATATGTGGTGAGCAGTGATAATCCACTAGGCAAGGATGATAATCGATATGTGGTTCAATGGTGGGTTATCACAGACTCTATAAACTCTGGCACATGCGCATTGTTGGGTAAGAAACTGCTGTTTCTGCTAAATACAAATATTTGCTAGACATTGTAACATGCTACTGAGGGATGTTTAATGGTCGTGGATTGATCCGAGACTTTTTTACTCTCAGTAATGATAATTAACTAATATAAGACAATATCAGAATTTAATAAAATTAATTTGTTTTCCAGGGTGTGTTAGTCCAATGAAGAGTGCTGATGCAGTAAAATGGATGACAGCTTTAAATTAATGTAATATTATTAAATATATTAAATATATAAATTTAAATTAATAGCCAATAGATATAATTGTAAAATATCAATAAATAAGTAAAAAATAATGGCATTTATTGGTAAATATGGAATTAGATAAAAAATTGTACTGGATAACAAAATAATAGAACAAATATCACATTTCCAATATTTAGGATGTGATATAACTTACAGAGAAAATAAAGATATAGAAAATAAAGTAAATAAAATCCAGACTATTTGTGGAACCATAAAAAGAACCTTAGGTCGGAAAACAAGGAAAGATACGAAACTTAAATTATATAAAACAATGGCTGTTCCTTTGTTGTTGTATGGAAGTGAAAATTGGATAATGAAATCAAGGGATAAAAGCAGGATACAGACTGCGGAAATGCTGTTTTTACGTAATGTGAAAGGATGCACAAGAGCGGATAGAATAAGGAATGAAACTATACGAGAAGAATTAGATATATATAAAATTGAAGATAAAATCAGCGAAAATAATAAGAAATGGACAGAACACTTAATGAGAATGAACAACGAAAGAATACCAAAAAGAACCTTCCTGTATAATCCCAGAGGAACAAGAGATGTTGACCGACCACGTAGAAGATGAACTCCACTTTTAACTTCGCCGGAACAGGCTGCATAGCCTAAACCTTGTAGTAGAAGAAGAAGAAGATTATTAAATAAAAATGGATGAAAGCATGTAATGTATATTATTAAAATCATTAAATTTATCCTCTCTGAAGATGTTCATATTTCATCACTAATTTTGCTTCTTTTTCATTAGTATTCTCGAACTGATTATCCATCACCACTTTTCGAATTTGTGGGCCAACGATTACAACAGCTTTAAATTTTTCATAGGATAATGAAGGGAATGTAGCGGAAAGGTATTTAAAGCAGTCACTGTCTTTATCTAGAGTTTTCACAAATTGTTTCATTGAACCTAATTTTACATGGAGAGGTGGCAACAATAATCTTGAGGCATCAATAAGAGGTTCACTTTTTATATTTTTTCGCCCGGTATTAAATTAGTCCTTTGTGGCCACTGTTCCCTTTCCCGGAGTTCTGACCTCGCTCTGCTATCCCATTCACATACGAAACAAGGGTATTTTGTGAAACCAGCTTGCTGACCAACTAATAGTCCAATTCAATTTCCACAGACTAGCATAGATGGTTTTTGTACTGCAGTTTTTGTAACAAAAACTTTACATTTTCACATGTCTCCTTTCAAAAAAAAATAGTGAGCCACAAGAATGGGAGGATGAATGTTTCCATTTTGAAGCAAAACACCTTTAAGACTTTATTTGAGAAGAATCTATGAAGAATCTCCACTCTTTGGAATTACAGTTTATGTCATAAAATATTAAGACAGCAGGGATGTCTTGGCAATACAGTACATTTTCTTCTCCAGCAAAAAAGGGACAAGTTCCTTCTCATGATGCCTGTAACATGAAAAATATGTACCCTCAGCCAATACATTCTTACTGTTAACCTAGAGTCTTGCAGTTCTGCTGATTTTTTAGGTAAATTTAAATCCCTCAGTAAATCATTAAGCTCAGTTTTATTAAAACATCTATCATGATCAGAATTATATGGTTCATCATCCACAGGAGATCCAGTCTCAGTGCTACTGGATGCAGACGGCAATATATCTGATTCAGGGTGTAAGGGAACCGGAATATCAGGACCATGAGGTACGGGCTGAATGGCAGAGGGAATGTTAGCATATACATTATCTTTCTTGTTTTAGGATTACATCCTGCTACCTTAACTGTGCAAATATAACAATCGTCTCCATGATTTGTAGGTTCCCTCCAAATCATAGGGATACCAAAGTGCAATGACTTCTTTTTTTCCATTTTTCCATCTCCTCAGCTCTGCAACAAAACTAGGACACACGTTTTGAGGGTACCACGATTTATCCTGATCTCCTAACTTAATGCCAAAGTATTGAAAGTACGTTTTCTTTACAAAAGCAGTTATATTCTTTGTTTTACTAACGTATATGACCCGCGTATATAAGAAAACAGATTAGGAACATTGATACAACCTCACATTTTTGTACGGACGAAGGGCGGATATAGTTAGTAGATTTTAATAAATATAAACATAATTTAAAATATGAAGATAATAATAGTTATATTTTTTTCACATTTTAAGTAACAAAGTTGAAATTGTACACTGTTGGGCCTTTCTAACAAACGATGAGCACACTGTAATATTAGTACAGTACGTATATTACGGAAAATATACAAAAAATTAAATTTAGATTTGCAAAAATTCTGACGTGGTACGCGAAAACGGATTTGATTTTTACAAACAGTGTGACATTGTGATTCAGAAACGTTCATATATTTAAAAAAAACAAAACCCATGCAGAACAGTGTTATTAACTACACTGCTCAAAAAAAATAGGGGATATTGTAGAATAACCTAATAAGACTATGTTTTTAGGAACAGTATTAGATGCAATCACTTTCTATTACTCCAAAAGAATGTCAACAAGAGTTTGAAGTCATTACGTAACCTCTGTACCACACCAGATGTCAAAGAGATCCTGATTAGGAATATGGCAAACAAACAAAGCAACATTAACATGGGTGAAAATGTTTCTTTAGTATGGTGTATGGTCTCCTCGAACGGCCAGCACTGCCTCACACCTGTGTGGCATTGATGCAATGAGGTTAGCAATGAGTTCTTGGGGGATACGTGGCCACTCTTCCATAAGAGCAATGTGCAGCTCTGGAACAGTTGTGGGAGGTGCTGGTCTGCCTGCAATGCGCCTGCCTAATGCATCCCACACATGCTCAATCGGATTTAAGTCCGGGGAGGAAGCTGGCCATTGCATACGCTCGATACCCTCCACTTCCAGCATGTCGTCCACCAAGCCAGCTCTGTGGCGTCGTGCATTATCGTCCATAAAAAGAAAAGAATCGCCTATGGCACCAGCATAAGGCACGACAAAAGGTCGGCGAATCTCATCTCTATACCTTACCGCAGTCAAAGTACCACCTTGGATGACGTAGAGGTCCGTACGTCCACCACTACAGACTCCTGCCCACACCATCAATCCACCGCCACCATACGGGGATCTTTCACGTACAAAAGCTGGATTGTTTCGTGTCCCTTTTTCTCTCCACATGAATACACGCCGACTATCACATTCCACGTTGAATCGCGACTCATCAGAAAAAAGAACTGATCTCCATTCAGCATGCCTCCACCCACGATGTTCCTCCACCCGATGTTCCTCCGCCCAGTTTCTCTGCGATCTCTACGGTGTTGTGGAGTTAACCTGGTACACACCATGGGCCTACGGGCATAGAGACCACTTCAATGCAGTCGATTAAGGACAGTTTGAGTTGACACCCTGCGTCCTGTTGCTGTTTGAAGTGTATTTCGCAGTTGAGTTGCATTCTGCTGTCTATTCCGACGGGCTGTTAACAAGAGGTAACGGTCATCCCTTGCTGTTGTTGCCCTTGGTCGACCTTGTCCGGCTCTTTTGTGAACAGTATGTTCTTTGAAAATGATTCCAAAGTCTGGAAATCACGCGTTGAGACACCCAAATGGCTTGTGCCACCTCTTGTTTTGTCTGTCCAGCTTCCATCCTTCCTATGGCCCTTCAAGCCATTGGTTCAGGTAAATCACGTTGTCGAGGCATCACTGTCCCTAAGGCAAGTCACTCACTAACTGAAAACTGGACTGGATTTAAAAACAGCAACAAAACATTCACCCCCACACCGCCCTTTCACATCAACAGTACAGACACTGCCCCCTGGTGTGGTACCGAGGTTATGTAACAACTTCAAACTCTTATTTACATTATCTTGGAGTAATAGAAAGTGATTGCATCTAATACTATTCTAAAAAACATAGTCTTAATAGGTTATTCTACAATATCCCCTAATTTTTTTGAGCAGTGTAATTATTTATGATGGTTTTCTATTATTCAACAAAAATGATTCTGTTTAAATATTAGTTATCAAATACTTTCGAGAATTTTAAGAAACAACCGGCCAAACTGCATCGGCTTTTGAGATGAAACGTCTAAATGTATGGATTTTAAGAAGCCAAGCCTCAAATCCACTTAAAAATTATTTAAAAGAAAAAATCTAAAATAATTTCAAAAATCGTGTAGCGAAAATAAAAGTATTATAATGTATAAAAATTGTTATGAAATCCTGGTTTATCAAATTCAAATGTTTCACCAATTCTATAAATAGGCCTATAATGATTTTGTTTCTGTTTAAATATTCATATACTTTCCAAAATTTTAACAAACTGCCAGCCGAACTCTTACTGCTGTTGAGATGATGTGTCTAAATGTATGGATTTTAAGGACGAGGCCTCAAATTCACTTCAAACATTATATAAAAGCAAAAACCCAAATCGATTCCAAAAACCGTGCAGCGGGAATAAGAGTATTATTATGAATAAAAATTGGTACAAGTCAATAGTTAGTACATTAGTTGAAAATATTTTAATATGGAATTCTAGGTTATCAGACTCAAGTGATGTTCCAATTCTGTAAATATAAAGCTATTTAAAGAGGTTAAAAATACATAATTAACTAATTATTTAAGATATATTAATATTACACAACAAAAGATATTCTGTTCTAATATTAGTTTTCTTACTATAAAAAATGTTAACAAACTTGCCAGCCGAACTCTTACCGCTGTTGAGATGATATGTCTAAATGTATGAATTTTAAGAAGGGCCCCTCAAATCAACTTTAAAAATTATTTAGGAGCATAAAGCATGAACTGAAATCGATTTCAAAACCCGTGCAGCGGAAATATAAGTATTATTATGAATACAAATTGGTACAAGTCAATAGTTAGTACATTAGTTGAAAATATTCTAATATGAAATGCTAGGTTATCAAACTCAAGTGTTTTACAATTCTATAAATATAAAGATATTTGAAGAGTTAAAAATACATAATTAACTAATTATTTACGATATATTAAAATAACGCAATAAAAAATATTCTGTTCTAATATTAGTTTTCTTCCTCTCAAATACTATCCAAAATTTTAACAAACTGCCAGCCGAACTGTTACGCCAGTTGAGTTTAAATGTCTAAAAAACGTATAGATATTAAGAAGCTACCCTCAAATCCACTTAAAAGTTATTTAGCAGCATGCAGCATGAACCGAAATCGATTCCAAAAACAGTGCAGAGGAAATATAAGTATTATTATGAATACAAATTGGTACAAGTCAATAGTTAGTGCATTAGTTGAAAATATTTTAATATGAAATGCTAGGTTATCAAACTCAAGTGATTTTCCAATTCTGCCAATATAAAGATATTTAAACAGGTTAACAAATACATAATTAACTTATTATTTACGATATATTAATATAACACAACAAAAAATATTCTGTTCTAATATTAGTTTTCTTACTATCAAAAATTTTAACAAACTTGCCAGCCGAACTCTTACCGCTGTTGAGATGATATGTCTAAATATATGGATTTTAAGGAGGGCCCCTCAAATTCACTTAAAAATTATTTAGCAGAATGAACCGAAATCGATTTTTAAAAAAAACGTGCATCGGAAATAAGAGTATTATTATGTAGAAAAATTGGTACAAGTCAATAGTTGGCACATTAGTTGAAAATATTCTAATATTAAATTCTAGGTTATCGAACTCAAGTGTTTTTCCAATTCTGTAAATATAAAGATATTTAAAGAGGTTAAAAAATACATAGCTATAACGGCTTGGGGACTCGACATGCTAACCACATGTCACCCCTACACTGGCTGTTGATCATCTACCTCTGTGATTGACACATGTGGATGTGTAAGGGCCAGCAGCCGGCTGGTAAAAGGGCAACCGCTGAAAAGTGGAAAGACCCTTAATCGGATCGGAAAAAATACATAATTAACTAATTACGTACGATATATTAATATTACACAACAAAATATATCCTGTTCAATTATTACTTAACTTCTTCCCATATACTTTCCAAAATTTTAACGATCTTGCCAGCCAAACTGTAATGGCTGTTGAGATGCGATGTCTAAATGCATGGATTCGAAGGACGGCCCCCTCAAATCCACTTAAAAATTATTTAGCAGCATGAACTGAAATCGATCTTAAAAATCATGCAGAGGATGTAGGTATTATTAGGTATAAAAATGAGTACGTCAAGTCAATGGTTAGTTCATAAGTTGAAAATATTGTAATATGAAATTCTAGATTATCAAATTGAAATGATTTACAATTCCATAAATATAAATATATTTGAAGAGGTTAAAAATACATAATTAACTAATTATTTACGATATATTAGAATAATCCAACAAAAATTATTATTTTAAAAATTTAAGTGATGGTTCTCCCATCTATTGTCGAAAATTATAAGAATATATATTCTCCCTTGTATAACAAGAGAGGGACTGTGTAACAAGAGAAAATGACGAACTCTATTGTCAGCTGTTTGTAGATTCCACCATTTTCTCATGTTATTGATGAACGTTTCCTTAAATTTGACGCAAAATGCAACACTTCCAGGACTCTATGATAAATACACAAGACATAAATAATATTAATAATGCACATGTTAGGAAAATAAAGCATTCTAAAAAGCCTTTCATTATATTCATTCTCCATGACAAATATTTTAAAACAGAGCACAGATTTACAAAAGAATATGTTATGTATTAGTTTCTGCGAGGCAAAATTTAACCTGAACGTAGTTTAAATGCTTCATAATATTGCTTTAACAAAACTTTCTTACATCATTCATATATAATATACATACTGTTATAAAAAAGATTTGTAATTATAAATATAATATTATTGCGACAAATCGTACGTTAGCCTGATAGTCTTGTGGTCAGAACTTCTGACTATAGTTTATGAGGTCCCTGGTTCGATTCCTGATAAAACTGTTGTTTTTTTTTCTTAAAGGGTTATTTTTTTATCGCCCATTGTCTGGAATTTAGGATTCATTTAGGCTTAAAAACTCTTCTGGTTATGTTTTATTATTATTTTTATGTTTGGTCCTTTCATAGCCCATTAAATTATTTGAATATTTTTATGTCATTTTATTTTCACAGTTTCGTTTTTTGCTAACATTTCCTTCCATTTTGAACGTTTAATAACGCTTCTTAAAACGCTGCTTATTTATTCATAAGTAACGGGATTTTTTTTTTTCAATTTCGCGAGAATTTTTTCAAGTTCCGTCTTTAGATGACAGCACATTATCTGTGAAACATATTCTACAATATATTTGACGTAGCCTTAAGTAAAATGTAAATAAATTAACACACATTTATTTTCTCCGAGCCTCACCAATTAGGGAATCTCTATGTATTCTTGTCCATACTCATTTCTTACACGATTAATCACTAGTTGATGTTGTTTTTTCTTTCTGTTACAAAACTGCTCGTAATATGTTCTGACATAATGATATGCGGCTACCGGTATTGTGTATGGGGGTATTCTTTTATTATACAGGATGCTCTAAAATTCCCCTTGCAACCTTCTAGGACGTGTAGAGGTGACTGAGTTGATAATATTCAGAATTGGAAACCATGTCTGGGAACTTACGGTTTCCGTGCTACAGCCGTTTGAAAACATGTTTTTAACGCGTCCACTTTTACTAGTAATTTATTATGAGGCGTGACACAGCACATCACTTGCTTTACAATTCAACTCATTAATAACCAAAGAAACAAAATGGAAACTGAATCATGACTTGCATTAATAATCCCGGATACACCCTCCACAATTACTTTTTGCAGTTTACAAAATTTCGAAAAAATTGGTCATTTTTTAAAAATACCAAGAATCGGAAAACTCGAAAGGGAAATTTTCGATTTATACGAATTGCGAAGTTATTACTTGTGAAGACACGTGACATACGTTCAGGCATACTTGTTTTGAAACAGCTGTAGCTCGGACACGGTAAGTTTCCGGACATGGTTTCCAATTCTAAATATTATCAACTATGTTCCCTCTACAAGTCCTAGAAGTTTGTAAGGGGAATTTTAGAGCACCCTGTATAGCTCTTGTACAAGGTTTATTAGTAGGGAATTTATTATTAAGGTTGTTACAATAGGTCCAGATGCACAGAAGAGACAATGTCCCCTAAATTCGAATTAATTTCATCTTCACTTAGAGCACTTCCCCTATCCGAGCTCTCTACATTTATTACACTTGTACATGAAGCTGGTAGATATAGGTAGATTTCTCATCAATTTTTTTTTTCACCCGCCCAAGTAACCGTGCGTCAGATAGGCTAGTTGTTCACAAACCTCTATATACTAGGTCATCGTTTTCCAACATGTGGTTCGCGAACCCCCAGGGGGTTCGCAAAATATGTCAAGGGTTTCGCCAAAACTTTTCCGTAATGGCGGGTTTCGAAGTTAGGCCTATTATTGTTTCCTTCATATCTGCGGCATTATTATTATTATTATTATTATTATTATTATTATTATTATTATTGGGGGCACGCCGTAGCGTAGTGGTTAAGGCACTGTACTACAAGTCGGAAGGTCGAGGGTTCAAGTCCCGGTGGGGTCAGGATTTTTAAACTGACCAAAACCTTCTAGCGGCACTATGACCCTGGGGTCGACTGAGCCTCTAACGTAAATGAGTACCAGACGCTTGTTCTGGGGGTAAAGGCGGCCGTCACGCAGGGCTGACAACCCGGCTGACATCAAGTGCCGATTGTCTTGAAAAAGTGGGAGCCTTAACCTCCTACTACCCCAAGGGCCTCCGGGCCTGTTGTGGGATTACTTTACTTTATTATTATTATTATTATTATTATTATTATTATTTTTATTATTATTATTTAAACATTAAATTAACCCTATAATGACTTTGTTTCATATGTATACCCCTATTTGTGTAAAAAGTAGTTTTCTTCATTTTATTTATATACAGAAATTTAATGTTTACAAATCTTTCTGTGCCTAAAGTTTTATTTTTATTCTCCACTCGTCTCTCTCCATCCAATCCATGTCCTCCAGTCCCCTTGCTCTCATTCCAGTTCTTATTTCCTGCATCCACGAGTTTCGAGGTCTTCCTCTCCTCCTTCTTCCAGGTGGACACCATTCCAATGTTTTCCTGGGTAATCTTTCTTCTTGCATTCGTCGTACGTGCGCATACCAATTTAATTGCTTATACCGTATATAATCTACTATTGAATAACCAATATTCATTTTTTCTCTTATGACAGTATTTCTTATTTTGTCTAATTTTGAACATCTTGCTGCTCTCTCCAAGAAATCCATTTCCATCGACATAAGTTTTTGTTCCAAGTTTTTGTTGAATTCTCAAACTTCAGCTCCATATGTGACAGTACTTCTCACTATTGAATTATATATTTGTAACTTATTTTTCCTGGTTATATGTCTGTTCCATAAGACTCCATTCATCATTGCTGTTAATGCTCTATCTTTATTTATTCTGTTCTTAACATCACTTTCTTGTTTATCCTCTTTATCTAATTTTACTCCCAGATACTCAAATTCTTCACATCCTCTACTATACCCCTTTTCATCTTCTAATATCAAATCTTCCGTTTCGGCTCCACATCCCATATAAAATGTTTTTTTCTAAATTTATTTTCAAACCCCAGTTATCGTATTCGTCCAATAATTTTCTGAACATAAACTCCATGTCTTCATATTTTTGAGCAATTATCATCTGCTCATCCGCAAATAACAGTGCATATATTGTATCTGTTGATCCATCTCCAATTGGTACTCCCATTCCTGAACATTTTTTGCTCCAATTTGACAGCGCTTTATGTATAAATATCTTAAATAATGTTGGTGATATGCTATAACCTTGACGAAGGCCTTTTGTTACTTTAATTTCTTCTGATATATATTTTCCAATTTTAATTTTAGATACTGCATTTTTATACAAATCTTTTATTGCATTAATAATTGTATCATTTATGGTCATATCTTCTATTGCTTCGTTTTCTTCATACGCCTACTAAAAAAATTAATACAGGAACGGAATTTGTGATAAAAATGATTTGATACTTTATTTAACATCTGTGGTTACTGACTTCAAAGCTCTGTGTCATGAACGCAGACGGATCTTCTCACTGAATTCTAAGGAAGAGGTGAATAATTACAATGAAAACTCGTATTTAGCCTATAATTGCAACTAGGCAACTAGGCCAACACATTGTATAATCCAACGGCGGGGGCACGCCGTAGCGTAGTGGTTAAGGCACTGAGCTACAAGCCGGAGGGTCGAGGGTTCAAGTCCCGTTGGGGTCAGGATTTTTAAACTGACCCAAACCCTCTAGCGGCACTATGGCCCTGGGGTCGACTCAGCCTCTAACTGAAATGAGTACCAGACGCTTGTTCTGGGGGTAAAGGCGGCCGTCACGCAGGGCTGACAACCCGGCTGACATAAAGTGCCGATTGTCTAGAAAAAGTGGGAGCCCTAACCTCCTACTACCCCAAGGGCCTCCGGGTCTGTTGTGGGATAACTTTACTTTACTTTACTTTACTTAATGATTTGCATGCAGGTGGTATTTAACTGGCGCAGCCTTTTAACTCTGACGTAATTAAGGGAATTTAGAAGCGTCATAGGCCTCTGAAACTTTGCCAACATATACATTAGAGTACAGGCTATTTTTAGTACAAAAAACAAAAAAATACCAATTTTGATCTCAAATGGTCAATTTTTCACCCATCACCCCCCTTAAAAGCTAGGGCTTAAATTGAATTTAAGAATTGTGCATCGATAATAGAACTATTATCATGTATAAAAATGGGTACTGCAAATCAGTAGCTGGTACATTCGTTGAAAATATTCTAGTATCAAATGCTAGGTTATGAAATTGAAATGCTATACTAATTCAATAAATGTAACGATATATAACACATTAATAATACATAATTAGCTAATTATTTACGATATATTAGTATAATCCAACAAGCATTATTCTGTTTAATATTAGTTATCATACACTTCCGAATATTTTAAGAAACTACCAGCCGAACTGCATCGGCTTTTGAGATGATATGTCTAAATTTATGGATTTTCAGGAACCCTCCTCAAATTCACTTAAACAATTATTTAAAAGCAAGAGATTAAATCGAATTTAAAAACTGTATATAAAATAAAGGTATTGTCGTGTGTAAAAATTGCTACTACAAGGCAATAGCTGGTACATTCGTTGAAAATATTCTAATATGAAATGCTAGGTTATCAAATTCAAGTGTTTACCAATTTTATAAACATAATAATATTTAAACAGGTTAAAAATATATAATTAACAAATTATTTACGATATATTAATTTTACACAACAAAAAATATTCTGTATAACTGTAGGCTTTCACGGCCGGCGTCTTGATCCCTATTAGGTTCGTCTTCCGGGCATATAGGCCGTGGTCCAGTCGTTCTTCTACTCGACGTTTCGTCTACTGCTGCGGTAGACATCTTCAGGAGATACTGCGTGCTCTCTGTGAACTCCTCAACAGTCGGCTGCAGACTGGCTGGTCGTTGGAAACTCCCTCCCTATTTATAGGCACGCCCCTGGTGGAGAGGCGGTTTTCTGCGCGGTCCGTGTTGCGTGCTGTTTTGTCCAGGCTGTCGCTAGCAGAAGTCATAGGCTTCGTTGTCGTATTGTGCAGTGCCGGGATCCAGATTTTGTTTATCTTCATGGTTTCTTCTTTTTTGTTAAAGGAATTTTTGTGTTTATATATTTCAATGGCTTCTCTGTACAGTCTGGTGTAATAATGTGATGTTTGGGACAATACCTGTGTTTCTTCGAATCTTATTATATGTTCTTGGTTGTTCATCCAGTGTTCCGCTACGGCTGATTTTTCCTTTTGTTTTAGTCTGCAATGCCTCTTGTGTTCTTGCAATCTTGTGGTAACCATTCTTTTTGTTGTGCCGATATAAACCTGTCCACAACTGCAAGGGATGCGATATATCCGGCAGTACTTAACGGATCTCTTGTATCTTTGGCTGGGCGCAGTATATTGCTGATTTTTTGTGTTGGCTTGTAGGTTGTAGATATGTTATATTTATTTAATATTCGACCAATTCTCTCCGTTATTGTCTTGATATATGGTAGGTACACCTTACCCTTAGCCTCCTCCTTGTTCCCGTTTTCGGATTTGTATTTATTGGGATTTATGGCTCGGCGAAAATCTGTTTTGCTGTATCCATTGGATTGAAACGCTGCTTGGAGATGATTAATTTCTTCTTGTAGATACTGTGGTTCCGAAATCCTTTTGGCTCGTTCCACCAGGGTTTTAATTATTCCGCGTTTTTGTCTGGGATGATGGTTGGACTGCTTATGTACGGGTGGTGAGATGATATGTCTAAATGTATGGATTTGCGTCGCTAAACCCACTTCAAAAATTATTTAAAAACAAAAACTCAAATTGATTTCAAAAATCGTGTGGCAGAGTTGAAAGTGTTGTTATGTATAAAAATTGCTACGACAAATCAATAGTGAGTACATTAGTTGAAAATATTCTAATATGAAATGCTAGGTTATCAAATTAGAGTGATTTTAATCTACTAATATATGGATATTTAAACAGGTTAAAAATACATAATTGAAAAATTATTTACGATATATTCATAGAATCCGAAAAGCAAACTTACGGCTGGTGAGATGGTATTTCTAAATGTGTGAATATGCAACGCTTAAATCCACTTAAAAAAATTATTTGAAAGCAAAAACTCAAATCGATTTCAAAAATCATGTGGCAGAGTTGAAAGTATTATTCTTCTTCTTCACTTCCTGGTTTAGGCAAGAGTTGCCTGTTCCGTCTTCACTAATAGATCTAAGACCATCTCTTCCGAGGACGTCCGACATCTCTTCTTCCTCTTGGAAAATAATGCAAGATTTTATTTGGTAATCTTCTTTCTTCCATTCTTTCTACATGTTCTTTCCACTGTATCTTGTTGTTAAATATCTTTTCATTTATGGAGTAGATCTGCAGTTCTTCACGGATATCCTCGTTTCTTATCTGGTCTATTCTAGTGCAGCCTTTTACTCTTCTTAAAAATTTCATCTCGGCTGCTTGGATTTTACTTTCTTGTTTGGTAGTGGTAATCCAAGATTCACTCCCATACAAAAGGACAGGGACAGCCATTGTTTTATAAAATTTTAATTTTGTTTGTTTACGGGCTTTATTATTCAATGTTCTATTTATTGTACCACAAATAGCTTGAAACTGATGTGTTTTGTGTTCAATATCTTTATCATACCCATAGCTGATGTCACATCCTAAATATTTAAAGTGGGATACTTGTTCAATAATTTCGTCTCTAATTACTATTTTTGCACGCAGAGTATTTCTTCCACAAAATGTCATTACTTTTGTTTTACTTATTTAAATTTTAAAATTATAATCGCTACATATTGCATTTAGTTTGTAAGCAGCCAATTGTAACAGATCTTCATCATGATGTAGTAAGACCAAATCATCGGCGAAAAGTAAGTTATTAATACTTGAGTTATTGTTCAATCTAAGGCCATTGTCTATTATAATTTTCCATTGTTTCATAATGTCGTCCGATATATATATATTAAAAAGAGTGGGTGATAGACTACACCCTTGTCTAACTCCTTGATTTATTAAAATTTCTTCTGACCTTTTTCCATCAGTTTTTATCACAACTTTAGTATTATTATGTATAATAATTGCTACGACAAATCAATAGTGAGTACATTAGTTGAAAATATTCTAATATGAAATGCTAGGTTATCAGATTAAAGTAGGCCTACTTCTGTAATTCTATAAATATATGGATATTTGAACAGGTTAAAATACATAATTGAAAAATTATTTACGATATATTAATAGAATCCAATACGCAAACTTACGGCTGGTGAGATGGTATTTCTAAATGTATGAATTTGCATCGCTTAAATCCACTTAAAAAAATTATTTGAAAGCAAAAGCTCAAATCGATTTCAAAAATCGTGTGGCAGAGTTGAAAGTATAATAATAATAATAATAATAATAATAATAATAATAATAATAATAATAATAATAATAATAATAATAATAATAATAATAATGATAATAATAATAATAATAAGTTGGTAAGAGGCACTCGAAAGAGCATTAAGTTATAGGTTTATGATTTGTCTTTTATGAGTTCGTTCAGTGATCCTGTCCATATTCTGCATTGTTTGTAATGGTATCGCTCACACTTTTGGTCGCATATCTTGCATTCACACGAATCACTCGGTTGGTGGAATTTTTTATTTTTGCACATTTTGTGATGATATCCGTGAGTTGCTAAACCTATGATTCTGTGCCTTTGTGGTTGGTTACTTCCAGTCCAATCTCTGTTTACCATGGCATCTGAGGCGTAGAAATCTTCGTCAATCTCTTTTTCTCTCTGTTTCTTTTTTTCGATGACTTTCTTATATGGCTCCGTTGCTGACAGTAGTATCCTTTGCCTCAGGTCCTCTAGGAAGAAGGTTTCTCTGGCTAGCATATAGGTCATTCTATTTGGTGTGTATTTGCTTGCACCTAATGCCTTTTTGATGAATCTTGGTTTTACTTTTTCTAACCTCTCGAAATCGCTGGTCGATAGTTTCTCCCACATCAGTTCTATCCCGTAGGTGACGATCGGGGTGATCACTGATGCGAATAATTTCATGGCTGTGACTAATTTTAACGATGTGATGTCTTTGATACTGCACATAGCTCTTATAGCTGCTGCTGCTCTCTCCTGCAGATGTGCGCTGAAAGACTTTGTTGTTGGCTGCAGTGTTATGCCTAAATATCTGAATTTGTTGACCATTCTTATCGGTTCTTCTCCTAGTTTTAGATTATCACTTGCCGCTGTTCTTCCTCCTTTCTTGAAAACCATTTGTACGGTCTTGTTGCTGTTTATCTTGAACTCATTTTTCATAGCCCATCGTTGTATCGAAATTATTATTAAATATAATAATTGCTACGACAAATCAACAGTGAGTACATTAGTTGAAAATATTCTAATACAAAATGCTAGGTTATCAAATTAAAGTAGGCCTACTTCTGTAATTCTATAAATATATGGATATTTAAACAGGTTAAAATACATAATTGAAAAATTATTTACGATATACTAATATAATCCAATAAGCAAACTTACGGCTGGTGAGATGGTATTTCTAAATGTATGAATTTGCATCGCTTACATCCACTTTAAAACAAATATTAGAAAGCAAATACTCAAATCGATTTCAAAATTTGTGTGGCAGAGTTGAAAGTGTTATTATGTATAATAATTGCTACGACAAATCAATAGTGAGTACATTAGTTGAAAATATTCTAATATGAAATGCTAGGTTATCAAATTAGAGTGCTTCCCTTAATCTATTAATATATCGATATTTAAACAGGTTAAAAATACATAATTGAAAAATTATTTACGATATACTAATATAATCCAACGAGCCACACTCTTAAGGCTGGTGAGATGGTATTTCTAAATGCGTGAATTTGCATCGCTTAAATCCACTTAGAAAATTATTTGAAAGCAAAAACTCAAATCGATTTCAAAAATCATGTGGCAGAGTTGAAAGTGTTATTATGTATAAAAATTGCTACGACAAATCAATAGTGAGTACATTAGTTGAAAATATTCTAATATGAAATGCTAGGTTATCAAATTAGAGTGCTTCCCTTAATCTATTAATATATCGATATTTAAACAGGTTAAAAATACATAATTGAAAAATTATTTACGATATACTAATATAATCCAACGAGCCACACTCTGAAGGCTGGTGAGATGGTATTTCTAAATGCGTGAATTTGCATCGCTTAAATCCACTTAGAAAATTATTTGAAAGCAAAAACTCAAATCGATTTCAAAAATCATGTGGCAGAGTTGAAAGTGTTATTATGTATAAAAATTGCTACGACAAATCAATAGTGAGTACATTAGTTGAAAATATTCTAATATGAAATGCTGCTAGGTTATCAAATTAGAGTGCTTCCCTTAATCTATTAATATATCGATATTTAAACAGGTTAAAAATACATAATTGAAAAATTATTTACGATATACTAATATAATCCAACGAGCCACGCTCTTAAGGCTGGTGAGATGGTATTTCTAAATGCGTGAATTTGCATCGCTTAAATCCACTTAGAAAATTATTTGAAAGCAAAATCTCAAATCGATTTAAAAAATCATGTGGCAGAGTTGAAAGTGTTATTATGTATAAAAATTGCTACGACAAATCAATAGTGAGTACATTAGTTGAAAATATTCTAATATGAAATGCTAGGTTATCAAATTAGAGTGCTTCCCTTAATCTATTAATATATCGATATTTAAACAGGTTAAAAATACATAATTGAAAAATTATTTACGATATACTAATATAATCCAACGAGCCACACTCTTAAGGCTGGTGAGATAGTATTTCTAAATGCGTGAATTTGCATCGCTTAAATCCACTTAGAAAATTATTTGAAGGCAAAAACTCAAATCGATTTAAAAAATCATGTGGCAGAGTTGAAAGTGTTATTATGTATAAAAATTGCTACGACAAATCAATAGTGAGTACATTAGTTGAAAATATTCTAATATGAAATGCTAGGTTATCAAATTAGAGTGCTTCCTTAATCTATTAATATATCGATATTTAAACAGGTTAAAAATACATAATTGAAAAATTATTTACGATATACTAATATAATCCAACGAGCCACACTCTTAAGGCTGGTGAGATGATATGTCTAAATGCGTGAATTTGCATCGCTTAAATCCACTTAGAAAATTATTTGTAAGCAAAAACTCAAATCGATTTGAAAATCATGTGGCAGAGTTGAAATGAAAGTGTTATTATGTATAAAAATTGCTACGACAAATCAATAGTGAGTACATTAGTTGAAAATATTCTAATATGAAATGCTAGGTTATCAAATTAGAGTGCTTCCCTTAATCTATTAATATATCGATATTTAAACAGGTTAAAAATACATAATTGAAAAATTATTTACGATATACTAATATAATCCAACGAGCCACACTCTTAAGGCTGGTGAGATGATATGTCTAAATGCGTGAATTTGCATCGCTTAAATCCACTTAGAAAATTATTTGAAAGCAAAAACTCAAATCGATTTAAAAAATCATGTGGCAGAGTTGAAAGTGTTATTATGTATAAAAATTGCTACGACAAATCAATAGTGAGTACATTAGTTGAAAATATTCTAATATGAAATGCTAGGTTATCAAATTAGAGTGCTTCCCTTAATCTATTAATATATCGATATTTAAACAGGTTAAAAATACATAATTGAAAAATTATTTACGATATACTAATATAATCCAACGAGCCACACTCTTAAGGCTGGTGAGATGATATGTCTAAATGCGTGAATTTGCATCGCTTAAATCCACTTAGAAAATTATTTGAAAGCAAAAACTCAAATCGATTTCAAAAATCATGTGGCAGAGTTGAAAGTGTTATTATGTATAAAAATTGCTACGACAAATCAATAGTGAGTACATTAGTTGAAAATATTCTAATATGAAATGCTAAAATATATATACAGTCAATATGCCCATATTGACTGTATATATATTTTAATATTGTATCACCAAGAAGATCAATTGTGTATTAAATGAAATGCTAGGTTATCAAATTAGAGTGCTTCCCTTAATCTATTAATATATCGATATTCAAACAGGTTAAAATATGAAAAATTATTTACGATATACTAATATTATCCACACCCTTACGGCTGGTGAGATGATATGTCTAAATGCGTGGATTTGCATCGCGAAACCCACTTCAAAAATTATTTGAGTACAAGCACTCAAACCGATTTCAAAAATCGTGTGGCAGAGATGAAAGTATTATTATGTATAAAAATTGGTACGACAAATCAATAGTGAGTACATTAGTTTAAAATATTCTAATATGAAATTCTAGGTTACCAAATTAAAGTGTTTTACCAATTCTATAAATGAGAAGATGTTTAAAGAGTTTGAAAATATATAATTAAGTAATTATTTACGATATATTACAATAATCAAACAAAAATTATTCTTTTTAAATTTTAAGCGATGGTTCTCCCATCTACTGTCGAAAATTATAACAATCTATCTTCTCCTTTGTATAACAAGAGAAGGATATTGTATAACAAGAAAAAATGACGATCTCTATGATCAGCTGATTGTAGATTCCGCCATTTTCTCTTGTTATTGACGAACATTTTCTTAAATTTGACGCAAAATGCAACACTTCCGTGACTGTTTGATGGGTACACAAGACATAAATAATATTAATAATGCACTTGTTAGGAAATTAAAGCATTATAAAAAGCATTTTATTACATTCATTCTCGATTGCAAATATTTTAAAATGGAGCACAGATTCACAAAATAATATGTTATGTATTACTTTCTTCAGGAAAGATTTAACCTGAATGTAGTTTAAATGCTTCATAATATTATTCTAACAAAACTTTCTTAAATAATTAATATATAATATACATACTGTTATAAAAATGTTTGTAGTTATAAATGTAATATTATTGCGATAAATTATACATTAGCCTGACAGACTTGTGGTCAGAGCTTCTGACTGTAATTAGTAAGGTCCCAGGTTCGATTCCCCATCAAACTACTGATTTTTTTCTTAAAGTGTTATTCTGTTGTAGCCAATGGTCTGGAATTTAGGTTAAATTTAGGCTTAAAGACTCTTCTGGTGATTTTTATTATTATTTTATATTTGGTTCTTTCAAAGTCCATTAAGTTAATTAAATATTGGATATAATTTAATTTTTACAATTTCGTTTTTGCTAATACTTCCTACCATTTTGAACGTTTTATAACGCTTCTTAAAACGCTGTTTTTTGTTCATAAGTAACGGGATTTTTTTTTTTAATTTCCCGAGAATCTTTCGAAGTTCTTGTCTTTAGATGACAGCACATTATCTGTGAAACATATTCTACGATATATTTGAGGTAGCGTTGAATAAAATACAAATACTTATTTTCTCCGCGCCTCCCCAATTAGGGAAAATCTACTAATTCTTGTCCATACTCATTTCTTACACGATTAATCACTAGATGATGGTGTTTTCTTTCTGTTACAAACTGGTTGTAATATGATCTGAAATAATGATATGTGGCGTACCGGTATTGCGTATAAGGACCATATTGTTATACAGGGTGTTTCGAAATTTCCCTTAGAAACTTCTAGGACTTGTAGAGGGGACTGAGTTGATAATATTTAGAATTGGAAACCAAGTCTGGAAACTTACCGTTTCTCTGCTACATCCGTTTGAAAACACGTTTTTAACGCGACCATTTTACAAGTAATTTATTATGAGGCGTGACACAGTACATCACTCGCTTTACAATTCAACTCATTAATAACTAAAGAAACAAAATGTAAACCTAATCATAACTTGCATTAATAATCCCGAATACGCGCTCCAGAATTAATTTTCGCAGTTTTCAAAATTTCGAAAAATGTTGGACATTTTTTTGAAAAAAAAAACACATAGTCTTGGAAAACTCGAAAGGGAAATTTTCGAATTTGACGAATCGCGGAGCTATTACTTGTTGAGACACGTTCAGGCAATGCTTGTTTTCAAATGGCTGTAGCACGGAAACGATAAGTTTCCGGACATGTTTTCCAATTCTAAATATTATCAACTCAGTCCCCTCTACAAGTCCTAGAAGTTTGTAAGCGGCATTTTAGAGCACACTGCATATCTATTGTACAACGTCTATTTGTAGGGAAATTATTGTTAAGGTTGTTGGAATATGTCCAGATGCGCAGAAGAGACAATCGCCCCGTGAATTCCAATTAATTTCATCTTCACTTACAGCACTTCCCGTATCCGAGTTCTCCACATTTATTATAATATTGTCTTTAATTCCATCATCCCTCACTCAACATGCTTCTGTACACGGTTACACGCTTTCTTTCTTGTCTCCTGCACTTACAGATGAAAACACTGCTTGAAAAAATGTTTTTACACAACTTGTATTAAATAATCAATTGAATTGGCCTTTACTTGATGAAAATCCATAATTTATTTAATCATCAACATCAACAAGGATTAAGCCCAATGGCCTGTTCCGATCTCATTATAGGTCGAATTGGTCCTTCCATCTCTTCAATGCCCTTCCCAACATTCTTCTCCCTTTTGGTTTATAATTATACATTCTTCTTGGTATGCGCTGTTCATTCATTCGTAATCTATAAATATATGGATATTTGAACAGGTTAAATATACATAATTGAAAAATTATTTACGATATATTAATATAATCCAATAAGCAAACTTACGGCTGGTGAGATGGTATTTCTAAATGTGTGAATTTGCAGCGCTTAAATCCAATTTAAAAAAATTATTTGAAAGCAAAAACTCAAATCGATTTCAAAAATCGTGTGGCAGAGTTGAAAGTGTTATTATGTATAAAAATTGCTACGACAAATCAATAGTGAGTACATTAGTTGAAAATATTCTAATATGAAATGCTAGGTTATCAAATTAGAGTGCTTCCCTTAATCTATTAATATATCGATATTTAAACAGGTTAAAAATACATAATTGAAAAATTATTTACGATATACTAATATAATCCAACGAGCCACACTCTTAAGGCTGGTGAGATGATATGTCTAAATGCGTGAATTTGCATCGCTTAAATCCACTTAGAAAATTATTTGAAAGCAAAAACTCAAATCGATTTCAAAAATCATGTGGCAGAGTTGAAAGTGTTATTATGTATAAAAATTGCTACGTTAAAATCAATAGTGAGTACATTAGTTGAAAATATTCTCATATGAAATGCTAGGTTATCAAATTAGAGTGCTTCCCTTAATCTATTAATATATCGATATTTAAACAGGTTAAAAATACATAATTGAAAAATTATTTACGATATACTAATATAATCCAACGAGCCACACTCTTAAGGCTGGTGAGATGATATGTCTAAATGCGTGAATTTGCATCGCTTAAATCCACTTAGAAAATTATTTGAAAGCAAAAACTCAAATCGATTTCAAAAATCATGTGGCAGAGTTGAAAGTGTTATTATGTATAAAAATTGCTACGTCAAATCAATAGTGAGTACATTAGTTGAAAATATTCTAATATGAAATGCTAGGTTATCAAATTAGAGTGCTTCCCTTAATCTATTAATATATCGATATTTAAACAGGTTAAAAATACATAATTGAAAAATTATTTACGATATACTAATATAATCCAACGAGCCACACTCTTAAGGCTGGTGAGATGGTATTTCTAAATGCGTGAATTTGCATCGCTTAAATCCACTTAGAAAATTATTTGAAGGCAAAAACTCAAATCGATTTAAAAAATCATGTGGCAGAGTTGAAAGTGTTATTATGTATAAAAATTGCTACGACAAATCAATAGTGAGTACATTAGTTGAAAATATTCAAATATGAAATGCTAGGTTATCAAATTAGAGTGCTTCCCTTAATCTATTAATATATCGATATTTAAACAGGTTAAAAATACATAATTGAAAAATTATTTACGATATACTAATATAATCCAACGAGCCACACTCTTAAGGCTGGTGAGATGATATGTCTAAATGCGTGAATTTGCATCGCTTAAATCCACTTAGAAAATTATTTGAAAGCAAAAACTCAAATCGATTTCAAAAATCATGTGGCAGAGTTGAAAGTGTTATTATGTATAAAAATTGCTACGACAAATCAATAGTGAGTACATTAGTTGAAAATATTCTAATATGAAATGCTAGGTTATCAAATTAGAGTGCTTCCCTTAATCTATTAATAGATCGATATTTAAACAGGTTAAAAATACATAATTGAAAAATTATTTACGATATATTAATATAATCCAATAAGCAAACTTACGGCTGGTGAGATGGTATTTCTAAATGTGTGAATTTGCAGCGCTTAAATCCAATTTAAAAAAATTATTTGAAAGCAAAAACTCAAATCGATTTCAAAAATCGTGTGGCAGAGTTGAAAGTGTTATTATGTATAAAAATTGCTACGACAAATCAATAGTGAGTACATTAGTTGAAAATATTCTAATATGAAATGCTAGGTTATCAAATTAGAGTGCTTCCCTTAATCTATTAATATATGGATATTTAAACAGGTTAAAAATACATAATTGAAAAATTATTTACGATATATTAATATAATCCAATAAGCAAACTTACGGCTGGTGAGATGGTATTTCTAAATGTGTGAATTTGCAGCGCTTAAATCCAATTTAAAAAAATTATTTGAAAGCAAAAACTCAAATCGATTTCAAAAATCGTGTGGCAGAGTTGAAAGTGTTATTTTTGTATAAAAATTGCTACGACAAATCAATAGTGAGTACATTAGTTGAAAATATTCTAATATGAAATGCTAGGTTATCAAATTAGAGTGCTTTTAATCTATTAATATATGGATATTTGAACAGGTTAAAAATACATAATTGAAAAATTATTTACGATATATTAATATAATCCAATAAGCAAACTTACGGCTGGTGAGATGGTATTTCTAAATGTGTGAATTTGCAGCGCTTAAATCCAATTTAAAAAAATTATTTGAAAGCAAAAACTCAAATCGATTTCAAAAATCGTGTGGCAGAGTTGAAAGTATAATAATAATAATAATAATAATAATAATAATAATAATAATAATAATAATAATAATAATAATAATAATAATAAGTTGGTAAGAGGCACTCGAAAGAGCATTAAGTTATAGGTTTATGATTTGTCTTTTATGAGTTCGTTCAGTGATCCTGTCCATATTCTGCATTGTTTGTAATGGTATCGCTCACACTTTTGGTCACATATCTTGCATTCACACGAATTACTCGGTTAGTGGAATTTTTTATTTTTGCACATTTTGTGATGATATCCGTGAGTTGCTAAACCTATGATTCTGTGCCTTTGTGGTTGGTTACTGCCAGTCCAATCTCTGTTTACCATGGCATCTGAAGCGTAGAAATCTTCGTCAATCTCTTTTTCTCTCTGTTTCTTTTTTTCGATGACTTTCTTATATGGCTCCGTTGCTGGCAGTAGTATCCTTTGCCTCAGGTCCTCTAGGAAGAAGGTTTCTCTGGCTAGCATATAGGCCATTCTATTTGGTGTGTATTTGCTTGCACCTAATGCCTTTTTGATGAATCTTGGTTTTACTTTTTCTAATCTCTCGAAATCGCTGGTCGATAGTTTCTCCCACATCAGTTCTATCCCGTAGGTGACGATCGGGGTGATCACTTATGCGAATAATTTCATGGCTGTGACTAATTTTAACGATGTGATGTCTTTGATACTGCACATAGCTCTTATAGCTGCTGCTGCTCTCTCCTGCAGATGTGCGCTGAAAGACTTTGTTGTTGGCTGCAGTGTTATGCCTAAATATCTGAATTTGTTGACCATCCTTATCGGTTCTTCTCCTAGTTTTAGATTATCACTTGCCGCTGTTCTTCCTCCTTTCTTGAAAACCATTTGTACGGTCTTGTTGCTGTTTATCTTGAACTCATTTTTCATAGCCCATCGTTGTATCGAAAGTATTATTAAGTATAATAATTGCTACGACAAATCAATAGTGAGTACATTAGTTGAAAATATTCTAATATGAAATGCTAGGTTATCAAATCAAAGTAGGCCTACTTCTGTAATTCTATAAATATATGGATATTTAAACAGAATAAAAATACATAATTGAAAAAATATTTATGATATACTAATACAATCCACACCCTTACGGTTGGTGAGATGATGTCTAAATGTGCGGATTTGCAGCGCTAAATCCACTTCAAAAATTATTTGAGAGCAAGCACTCAAATCAATTTCAAAAATCAGACGGCAGACATGAAAGTATTATTATGTATAAAAATTAGTACGACAAATCAATAGTGAGTACATTAGTTTAAAATATTCTAATATGAAATTCTAGGTTATCAAATTAAAGTGTTTTACCAATTCTATAAATGAGAAGATGTTTAAAGAGTTTGAAAATATATAATTAAGTAATTATTTACGATATATTACAATAATCAAACAAAAATTATTCTTTTTAAATTTTAAGCGATGGTTCTCCCATCTACTGTCGAAAATTATAACAATCTATCTTCTCCTTTGTATAACAAAAGAAGGATATTGTATAACAAGAAAAAATGACGGTCTCTATGATCAGCTGATTGTAGATTCCGCCATTTTCTCTTGTTATTGACGAACATTTTCTTAAATTTGACGCAAAATGCAACACTTCCGTGACTGTCTGATGGGTACACAAGACATAAATATTATTAATAATGCACTTCTTAGGAAATTAAAGCATTATAAAAAGCATTTTATTACATTCATTCTCGATTGCAAATATTTTAAAATGGAGCACAGATTCACAAAATATTATGTTATGTATTACTTTCTTCAGGAAAGATTTAACCTGAATGTAGTTTAAATGCTTCATAACATTATTCTAACAAAACTTTCTTACCTAATTAATATATAATATACATACTGTTATAAAAATGTTTGTAATTATAAATGTAATATTACTGCGGAAATTATACATTAGCCTGATAATCTTGTGGTCAGAGCTTCTGACTGTAATTAGTAAGGTCCCAGGTTCGATTCCCGATCAAAATACTGATTTTTTTTCTTAAAGGGTTATTCTGTTGTCGCCCATGGTCTGGAATTTAGGATAAATTTAGGCTTAAAGACTCTTCTGGTGATTTTTATTATTATTTTATATTTGGTTCTTTCAAAGTCCATTAAGTTAATTTAATATTGGATATAATTTAATTTTTACTGTTCCGTTTTTGCTAATATTACCTACCATTTTGAACGTTTTATAACGCTTCTTAAAACGCTGTTTTTTGTTCATAAGTAACGGGATTTTTTTTTTTTAATTTCCCGAGAATCTTTCGAAATTCTTGTCTTTAGATGACGGCACATTATCTGTAAAACATATTCTACGATATATTTGAGGTAGCGTTGAATAAAATACAAATACTTATTTT
Organism: Diploptera punctata; assembly: GCA_030220185.1. Lineage (NCBI taxonomy): Eukaryota > Metazoa > Arthropoda > Insecta > Blattodea > Blaberidae > Diploptera > Diploptera punctata. The sequence goes on from JASPKZ010008900.1 coordinate 381,183, forward strand.
CTCCGCGCCTCCCCAATTAGGGAAAATCTACTAATTCTTGTCCAAACTCATTTCTTACACGATTAATCACTAGATGATGGTGTTTTCTTTCTGTTACAAACTGGTTGTAATATGATCTGACATAATGATATGTGGCGTACCGGTATTGTGTATAAGGATTATATTGTTATACAGGGTGTTCAGAAATTCCCCTTAGAAACTTCTAGGACTTGTGGAGGGGACTGAGTTGATAATATTTAGAATTGGAAACCAAGTCTGGAAACTTACCGTTTCTCTGCTACATCCGTTTGAAAACACGTTTTTAACGCGACCATTTTACAAGTAATTTATTATAAGACGTGACACACTGCATCACTCGCTTTACAATTCAACTCATTAATAACTAAAGAAACAAAATGGAAACCTAATCATAACTTGCATTAATAATCCCGAATACGCGCTCCAGAATTAATTTTCGCACGTTTTCAAAATTTCGAAAAATGTAGGGCATTTTTTAAAACAAACACGTAGTCTTGGAAAACTCGAAAGGGAAATTTTCGAATTTGACGAATCGCGAAGCTATTACTTGTTGAGACACGTTCAGGCAATGCTTGTTTTCAAATGGCTGTAGCACGGAAACGATAAGTTTCCGGACATGTTTTCCAATTCTAAATATTATCAACTCAGTCCCCTCTACAAGTCCTAGAAGTTTGTAAGCGGAATTTTAGAGCACCCTGTATATCTATTGTACAACGTTTATTTGTAGGGAAATTATTGTTAAGGTTGATGGAATATGTCCAGATGCGCAGAACAGTAAATCTCCCCGTGAATTCCAATTAATTTCATCTTCACTTACAGCACTTCCCGTATCCGAGTTCTCTACATTTATATAATATTGTCTTTAATTCCATCATCCCTCACTCAACATGCTTCTGTACACGGTTACACGCTTTCTTTCTTGTCTCCTGCACTTACAGCTGAAAACACTGCTTCAAAGAGTGTTTTTACACAACTTGTATTAAATAATCAATTGAATTGGCCTTTACTTGATGAAAATCCATAATTTATTTAATCATCAACAACAACAAGGATTAAGCACAATGGCCTGTTCCGATCTCATTATAGGTCGAATTGGTCCTTCCATCTCTTCAATGCTCTTCCCAACATTCTTCTCCCTTTTGGTTTATAATTATACATTCTTCTTGGTATGCGCTGTTCATTCATTCGTAGTACGTGCTGAAGTTAAGCATTTTGATAATATTTTATTCTTTCACAGAGATTAAATATATTAAGTTCTGTTCTTATATCTTCATTTTTCTTTTTATCGGTTCTTTGGTATCCTGCTATTGCTCTGAATATCTTCATTTCAGCAGCCTCTATTTGTTTACTATCTGCCTTTGTTAATGTTTATTTAATTAAATAAAAATAAATTGTATTAAAGTTTAGATTATGTTCAGCTCCACAATGTCTCAGCCGAACCCAAATGAATTCAATTGCTTTCAACTGGCATAAGTATGGTGGCGACACACAATGAAGTGGCCACGTAGTTCCGAGATTATGACTATTTATTTTTATTCAAAGCCATTTTTTATCTTATGTCATACAGAACAGGTTTGGTTTGTTGATTTTTTTACCATTTGGACTGAAACAAAGAAGAACACACTGAATAAAGGGTGTCCCAATATTAACGCCGGATTTGAACTGGCAGCCAATTTTTTACTACGAGGTTGGCAGCACTCTACCTACACTTTTTGTTTTCTATATTTGTTGCAATTACTGGATATGGAGTGTTATACTGCTGAACAATGATTTTTAATTGTGAAAACTCATTACCAGAATGGTGTGTGTTATGTTCAAACTGTCCGAAGGCTTCGTGCTCTTAGGCCGGAATCGCGCAGAGGTGACTAAAACTGGCCACCAAGGTCATGTGACTTCTTTCTTTGGGGGTTTATCAATTCACAGGTTTATGAACACAATCCCCGAGCCATACAAGGCCTGAAGCAGGAAATTAGACGTGTCAGCGCAAGACTGCAAAAGTAATCACAAATTTCACAGACAGACACACTAGCTGTAGAGCGTCTCGTGATGGACATGTCAGATGTCATTTTCCATACTTAAATCGGAACGTATAGCCTTTGTGCTAATGTAAAAATATATGCCATTTCTTTGAAATATAGTTTATTTTGTGCATTATTAAATCCGGCGTTCTTATTGGGACAACCATTATAACATATTGTAGTTCCAGCATGAACTATTGTGATTTTTGTAATTTTGCGGGAGGAACTTTCAATGTCATATTAAAATGTATATTGCTATCACCATCGGCCGCGGTGGACTAGTGGTTATGCTCCTTGCCTCTGGTCCCGAGGCTCGCGGGTTCAAACTCGGCCGGGGTCGATGGATTTTTTTAGGATGGAAAAATCCAAGGTGCAAGTCCTCCGGGTGGAACTTTAAGCCATGGGCCCCGAGTCTGAAGATTTTCAGGCTCGTAAAAGATCCTTAAGCCTGAATGAAAAGGCCTCTAAGCAAAATTTACCGAATTTTCCCGTCTTAGTGCTACCTTGGTTTCCTAGATGTCAGTATGAGGCGGAACGCTGACCACGGACCACTCAAATTACATCTATACGAAAACAAGTGTAACTAAATTAGTATCGTTCAAATTTTTCCCTATAGGAGGAGAGCACCTAAATCTCTTTTAAGGGAAAACATAGGCTTATAAGAAGAAGAAGAAGAAGATTGCTATCACCTTCTAAATATTTCTAAATCTTCTTCGTGGTGAGATTTACATGTAGGAAGATTTAATCTACATATATACAATATGTAGAATCTTTCTTAATTGTTTTATTTTCTGCACGAAGTAAAATATTTTTGTTACTACATCTGGCCTTTTCAATAAGAATTTTCTTAGGAAGTTATTTTCATATTCGAAGTTAAATTGTTTAGTGTCTTTAGACGCTTCCTTGCATTGATGCTTCTGGTGTTAAAACTTTGTGCAGTGTCAATTAAGCTTGGAATGTATGGCGTTGAACATATCGAATGCACCTGCAGCTGCAGGACATGAGTTTGTGTATTTTTTCTTCCATGTTTTAGTAGTCTATTTTTTACCGACAGTTAGTAATTTATTTTCTGATGTACTTGATTTTTCTTTTCGATGTTACATCCATAGTATTACAATGGGACAAATCGTTTGCATTTATCGCTTTCTCTTTTTCTTCTGCTTCAGTTGTTGAGCATTTCTGCCTGTTTCTGTCCTAGAAATACTGCATGCTGTTATCCATCTACCTTGTCAATGCTCATCCTTGACTCCTTTACCCTTTGACTTTGTGTAACAGATGGTGTTTTAGTTATCTATTGGTTTAACAGTTTAAATGGTCTGTTCATTTTGTCCTATTTTTTATTTATGTTAAATATATTTAATGCTTGCTTTATCCAGTTATTTCTTTTCTTATCCATTCATATATAACCTGCCACTGCTCTCAGAAATTTCATTTCGGCAGCTTTTATTCGTAGTTAACTTCTAAGTTTCAATTCCGCACAACAATGCAGACGTTCCCATCACTCTGTAAAATTTTAACAGAGTGACTCGACGAGTTTTTATTTTTAAAGTTGTTAAAATTGTGTCACATGAATTTTGAAATATTGAAATTTTTCTTTCTAATTAAAATTTAAAGTTATAGCTTATTTGATATCCTAAATGACTGAAAACATGAACTTGCTCTATTGCCATATTATGTGAACAATTTTGCTTCTAATAGGATGTTTCTCACAGAAAACTATTTAGTTAGTTTTGTTAGTTGAAATTTCAAAGTTATTCTTCTTAATTATAATGTTTATAATATAATAATCATAAAATAATGATAAATTATGATAATAGTAATGATGATGAAAATAATAATAATAATAATAATAATAATAATAATAATAATAATAATATACCTTAGTTTATTTTGCAAGAGTTAATGTCAGAAGTTCTTCCCTTCCACTCAACCACCAAACTAAAGAAAAAATAAGATTTAAAATAACACTATGTACAATATACAAATTACAATAAAAAAACAAAAATTTGCATTAAGCTTATAAAATTAGTATACGCTAATCGTTACTTTAATAAAATAAGGCATTTTGTCATATTATATAAATTATAAAATGTTTGAAGGGGACACATGGGGACTCATCTCATGAGCACCATCCTATACCCGCATTACGAAGTCTTGAGCAGATAGCTGTGTCAAGATGATCCTCAGTGAGGATAGTTGACCGGTACATAATACAAACCGGCAACAATGAGCAGGAGGCTTCCTGTGATACCCGTTCCATTGTTGTTACATCTACTGTAATAACAATGGACTTAATGCAGCTTTCTTCTTAAACAGTTACAAGAACAAAGCTGGGGGACCGGAAGCTATATTATGTACCAGGTTATTGTATATTGTACATCTAGTATATCTTCATCTAAATCAATGTTAGTTTTAGGTGCTATAAAGGTCTGTCACCCAGTAACTAGATGAATAAATTATTATTTTTTATTTGTAATACAATTAAATATGATTTAATCGAAAATAGTGGTATATGTAATTTTGCTTTTTTAAAAAAGTCTAATAGAAATAATAGGCTTAAAAATATATGTTTTTGTTATTTCGGAAATTATCAACAGTACAATGGTTTTCCGACACCCTCAAGAAAGTTTCCTTCTGAAATTGTAGCAGTCCTGAACATCATCATCTATAAGTCCCAGTTCACTCATACTTCTTCTCACACCATCCATCCAACCTTCTTCAGGTCCTCCCTGTCTTTAATAATAATAATAATAATAATAATAATAATAATAATAATAATAATAATAATAATAATTATGACTGAGAGAGACGTAGCATTCAGGAAATACAGGAGGAACAAAGAACTGACAGACTTACAGACATACAAACATCTGAGGAATAAAGTCAACCAGACTATAAGGAATGCAAAACTAAGATATGCCCATACTATTATTACACAATCTATGTCCAACTCAGCTGACATGTGGAAAATTTTAAAATCAATAGGCCTCTGTCAAAATAAACTACAGGTAGAAACAGCTGATCTACCACTAGATGAGTTGAATGACCATTTTACCCGCCTCCCTTCTGACAACACCTTCACAACACAAACGACAGACAATAGATGAACTAATGTCATATTCCCAACCTACCCGAGAGAAATTCTTTTTTTCCTATATCTCACGTGATGACGCCAAAAAGAGCAGTATTACGTATTAAATCTAAAGCACAAGGAATAGACAATATAACAATAACTCTCCTGCAAAAAATAATAGACATTATTCTCCCAACAATAACCCACATTTTTAATGCCTCTATAATGACTGGGACTTATCCCAGACTCTGGAAAATGGCTCTAGTTCGTCCTACACCGAAATCAAACACTCCCACAACACTCGATGATTATAGACCAATTAGTATTCTTCCCTGTTTATCTAAAGCACTGGAACACATAATACACTCACAGTTAACAGACTACCTCACCACACACGACTTACTTAATGAACATCAGTCTGGTTTTAGAACAGGACATCACACAAGTACTGCACTACTTGACATTGTAGAGGACATAAGAGACTCAATGGACAAAAGCAAACTCACCGCAATAGTCCTACTCGACTACAGCAAAGCCTTTGAGACAGTAGATATAGACTTAATGCTAGCGAGACTAAAGACACTACATCTGTCGGAAAACTGCCTTGATTGGTTTGCATCTTACCTCACTAATCGTCAGCAATCAGTTTCTGTTAATAATCGCATTTCTTCCTGGCGCTTGGTGAGGAAAGGGGGTACCTCAAGGCGGCGTCCTCGCTCCTCTTCTCTTCTCGATTTATATTAATGACGTGACCAAGAAACTACAAAACTGCAAGCATCATCTTTACGCCGACGACCTACAGATTTACACACACTTTAGGCCTGACGAAATTAATGAATATATTGACAAAGTAAACACTGACCTCAGGCATATATCTTCATGGTCCAGACAATATGGGCTGAAACTAAATGTAAACAAAACGTAAGCAATAATTATCGGACATCCAAGGCTATTACACCTCATAAACAATGGCAATATGCCGGCTGTCATATTAGATAATGAACAAATTCCTTATACCGACGTCGTTAAAAACTTGGGATTTTACTTAGATTCTAATTTAAAATGGCATGAGCAAGTAAAACAAACATATAAAAGGATCTTCTCCATAATGCATTCCCTAAAGCGACTTAAACATTTTCTTCCTACAACTCTTAAAAGAATTTTAATCCAAACTTTAGTGATGCCGCATTTTGACTACTGTGACGTTCTATTAACTGACATAAGTGACGGGTTGTCGGACAAACTACAGCGTATCCATAATATGTGTATCAGATTCATATTTAATGTTCGAAAATACGATCACATTTCTCCATTATTCCACGAACTGTCATGGCTACATCTAAAAGAGAGAAGAAAATCGCACTGTCTAAATCTCCTATTTAAGATCCTACATACCTCGATTCCTAATTATTTATCATCCCGTTTCCAGTATCTATCCTCAAACCATAACTTAAACACAAGATCACAACATAGTCTCTTACTTAATATACCGCAACATAGGACATCACATCACTCCATGTCATATACCATCTCCACTTCTCGCAACTGGAATTTCCTACCACAAGAAATAAGGGGCTGCCGGACATTGGCATCTTTTAAAAGAAATCTAAATTTATATTTGCTCTAAACTCGACTTCATTATTATCCAGTGTAAGATATATATATATATATATATATATATATATATATATATATATATATATATTAATTGGTGTTTCCCGTATAATGTATCATATTTATATTATTATTATTATTATTATTATTATTATTATCGTATCATTATTGTTATTACACTATAAAATGTTGTTTGTACATGACATTTACATTGCTACATTTATTGTATCTTTAACTGTTTATAATTAGTATAGTGTATATCTATATTTGTCGAATATTTATTTGTATTTGTGCTGGTTGAGTGGAAGAGAGGGCCTTATGGCCTTAACTCTGCCAGAATAAATAAAGTATTATTATTATTATTATTATTATTATTATTATTATTATTATTATTATTATTATTATTATTATTATTATTATTATTATATTATTATTATTATTATTATTATTATTATTATTATTATTATTATTAATACATGGACTTTATAGGAAGCCAGATATAATAAGCACAGTTAAGTCTCGTAGACTGCGATGGGCAGGACATGTTGCACGTATGGGGAATGAAAGAATTGCATGGAAGCTTCTTGCAGGAAAGCCAGAGGGAAAACGCCCAGTTGGTAGACCAAGAATGAGGTGGGTGAATAACATTAAGTATGATTTGAGGGAAGTAGATTATACAGGGAATGATTGGAAAGTATTAGCTCAGGACAGGGATGTATGGAGAGTGTATGTCCGCGCGGCCATGAACCTACGGGTTCGATAGTGCCAGTGAGTAAGTAAGTAAGTGTTGTTCTTAGGCTTCAAATTTTGCAAAGAACCCCTTGAAGTTTGAAGTACCCACATATTATTGTTAATAATGTGAATGTTAATAAAGTTAAAATGTATCTTCTTAGGTCAGAGCCATCGTCTTCAACGTATAAAATATGCATGCTCTTTTGTCTGAAGGCCTTTCAAAATCTCCATTCCATCTTCAGCAGGTCTTTCTTCACTGCATTACTTGATGTTCTCGGTGCTGGTCCTAATGTAGTGTTGTATATGACCAGCACCGAGAACATAAAGTAATGTAGCGAAGATAGACCTCCTGAAGATGGATTGGCGATTCTGAAAGGCCTTCAGACAAAAAAGTATATTTTTTTAAGTTGAGGACGACGGCTCTGACTTAAGAAGGTACATGTTAAGTTTATTTCATTTTATGATTATCCACCTCAACGTTAAACAATGATTTGTATTAGCATTTATTCCTTCTTTTTCTTCTCCTTCGTCACGGTTTAGGCTTATTTACTAGCCTCTTCCGGCTCCAAATTGCCGTTCTTTCCATATTTTTCTTTGTTCTTCCCAAAGTTCTTCTTCCTCGAGGTGAATAGTTGTATGCTGCTTTTGCTAGTCTCAGTCATTCTTGCTAAGTGTTTTTGCAGTTCGTTTTGTGTTTCACTATTGCTGTCTTCAATTCCTCTACTCTTAGTTGTCTTTTTTCTGTGTTGTGTTTTTTGTCTGTTCTTTAATATGCTGCTATTGGTCTGAGGAATTTCATTTCAGCAGCTAGTATTCTGGCAGATTGTTGTGCCACTGTCCATGTTTCGGGTCCATAGATAATAATAGGAACTGTCATTGTCCTGTATAATTTCATTATAGTCTTTCCTGGCTTTATTATTTAAAGTTCTTTTTAGTGTTCCTGCTATATAATTAAACTTATTTAGTTTGCTATTTATATCTGTTTCCGCTGCGTATGATATTTCGCAACTTAGGAAGAAATATCTTACCACTTGTTCTATTGGTTTATTTTCTAATATTATCCGAACTGGATGAGCGCCCTTGAAAGCCATTGTTTTTTATTTTTCTGGTGATATTTCGATATTGTATTTTTTATATTTCATTTAATTTATATATTATCCTTTCTTATTCGTCTTCTGTTTTTGTTATTCCTACAAATATTAATTGTTGATTATAAAGATGTATACATAGAAATCAACAATGTACTTCGACAATGTTGCCCTCTTTCGCCAATACTTTTTAGACTATGTTATTAGTACATGGCAACCTCTCTTAGATGAACATTTTATGATAAACGGTATGAAAACGAACTGTCTTTCATTCGCAGATGACCAGGTCATTGTAGCTTCCTAAGAAAACCAACTACAAATTTTTTTTTAATAAATTATGGAAACTAATAAAAGATTATAATTCAAATATATCATCAGAGAAAAGTCAATGGCATTTAATGGAACTCAGCATAAAAGGACAAAAATTGTAATTGGAGCAAACATCATTGTACAAGTAACTTGTTTTAATTATCTGGGATGCATGATGTCGTGCCTGTAAATTTTGGACATGGAGAAGAAATTAGGGAAATTTCAACAGATGTGCGATTAGTAAGAAGATATTTGAGAAATAAGACCACATGGGATACTCAATTGAAATTTTACAACGTTAACATACGGATCTAAGGGTCGGTTTCACCAACAGTGGTAACTGCATTACGCCAGTTTTCCCCATATATAATGCATAGCTTAAACTGGCATAATACAGTTACCTCTGTTGGTGAAATCGACCCAACGATCTCTGATAAACATAAAATTGGGACAATAGAAATGAGATTTCCAAGATCCGTTGCAGGTGTATCTTCAATAGATCAATAGACAAGTCAAGATATCAGAGATGAATTACAAATATATAATATAAACGAGAGAATACTTCTTCTTCTTCTTCACTTTCGGGTTTAGGCAAGAGTTGCCTGTTCCGTCTTCACTAATAGATCTAAGACCATCTCTTCCGAGGACTCCGACATCTCTTCTTCCTCTTGGAAAATAATGCAAGATTTTATTTGGTAATCTACTTTCTTCCATTCTTTCTACATGTTCTTTCCACTGTATCTTGTTGTTAAATATCTTTTCTTTTATGGAGTAGATCTGCAGTCCTTCACGGATATCCTCGTTTCTTATCTGGTCCATTCTAGTGCAGCCTTTTACTCTTCTTAAAAATTTCATCTCGGCTGCTTGGATTTTACTTTCTTGTTTGGTAGTGGTAATCCAAGATTCACTCCCATACAAAAGGACAGGGACAGCCATTGTTTTATAAAATTTTAATTTTGTTTGTTTATGGGCTTTATTATTCAATGTTCTATTTATTGTACCACAAATAGCTTGAAACTGATGTGTTTTGTGTTCAATATCTTTATCATACCCATAGCTGATGTCACATCCTAAATATTTAAAGTGGGATACTTGTTCAATAATTTCATCTCTAATTACTATTTTTGCACGCAGAGTATTCCTTCCACAAAGTGCCATTACTTTTGTTTTACTTATTGAAATTTTAAATTTATAATCGCCACATATTTCATTTAGTTTGTAAGCAGCCAATTGTAACAGATCTTCATCATGGTGTAGTAAGACTAAATCATCGGCGAAAAGTAAACGAGAGAATACACAGAAATAAATGTAATTGGTTTGAACATGTACAAAGAATGCCAAATAATCGTCTATTAAAACAGATGCTTGATTATAAATCTCAAGGCCGAAGAAATGTAGGAAGACCAAAACAACGTTGGAAGGACGACGTATAGCATATTGCGCATCGGGGAGCGGAAGAGGCCAACAGGCCCATACCTTGAAGATGATGATGATGATGATATCTGCTTAGAATGTGCATTGTTAAAGTGGTTCTATTTGCGTTCTAACTCAAGGTGTTAATGAGCTTCATGATTCGGTGTGACGGGGGGAGGGAGGGGTTGAATCGGGTAATTGGATGTGTGATGGAGGATGATGGATATTCAGTACCCCACATGAGTAATTACTTACCTACGTGATGTGACAGTACCATTACTATGTATAGACCAAATGATTCCATGTCACTATTTTTATAACAGTCACCACACCTCACCCTTTTATTCTATAAATTAATTATATGGAAGTTCGGGTAATGTGGGCCCTTCTGTTTGAGTGGACCCTGTTAATATCTTATTTAATTGGTGCTGCCCTCGAACAGAAAATATTTTAACTTCTTCCCCTCATCAACTTTGATGGGTTTAAGGCCATTTTATTTTATTCTTTATGCAAAGAAGGGTTTATTAGTGACATTTATGAAAATTACCACTTTAAAAGTTTTTCAAGTTATAAAATCAATTCTTAATTTCTGCTGTTGAATATTACAAAAGTTGAAAAAACTCCTAAATATATTATGTAGATGCTGTTTTAACATACTGACGGATTTTGTTTGATATTATGTGACATGGTGGCTGCATAAAATAATTAAACATAACAAAGGGATTTGGTTAATGTGGACCCTCCAGGTCGACTTTACACGAATACGTATATTTTATCAATGAGGATGCTATCTGTAAAATCCATTCACTTAATTAATTTTATCTAATATCTTTGTAATTTTACTAAACCGTCGCCTTCTGCAGTTGAATGACGTGTGAATGTTATAATCAACAATAATTTTTCAAAACATTAAATAAATATCAACGCTTTTTAATTATGATCAGTCATAAATATTTTCAGACTAATCTGTGCCTGTCTGTATAAATTTATAGAGTAAATATATTTAAGAATAGACTAAAACCTAAGTGGACACTGGGAAGAAAAACGACAAATTCAAAACAGGGGTCCAAAATGCCCGAAGTTCCTCTACTTGTTTTAAATCCATTTACAATAATAAATAGAGGTGTAAGACAGGGATGTCCGCTTTCATCCTCCCTTTTTAATATTTACATTGGCGATGTTATATATAATTGGCAAATAAATTTGAACTCACGTTTCAAAATAAGAAATACGATCTTAGACTCCATTCGTTTTGCAAACGACCAAGATATAATGTCTAGTTCAGAAGATGGTCTACAGAAATCACTCTTTCAATTAAATAACATTATACAGAATTATAATTTCATAATATCAATAAGTAAAACGAAGATCATAGCTTTTAAAGGATCAGATACCGTAAGAGCTAAAATAATTCTGGAGAGGAACAAGTGAACCATTTTAAATACCTGGGTTATTAAATCTCCTATTTTAATAATGAAGATTTTTTAACAAACTTGATAAATGTAATTATATCTGTGGCACAATTACGATAATATTATAAATACGCTATACAAGACAATGGCAGTGCCTATTATTACTTATGGATCCGAAACATGGACCGTGACAACACAACAATCTGCCAGAATACAAGCTGCTGAAATGAGATTCTCCGGACCAATAGCAGGATATCAAAGAACAGACAAAAACATAACACAGAAGTAAGACAACAACTAAAAGTAGAGGAATTAAACACAACAATAGAGAAATACAGAATAAACTGGAAAGAACATTTGGCAAGGATAACTGAGGATAGAATACCAAAAGCAGCATATAGCTATTCACCACGAGGAAGAAGAAGTTTGGGAAGACCAAAGAAAAGATGAAAAGAGCAGCAATTTGGAGCCGGAACAGGCTAGTAAATAAGCCTAAACTGTGAAGAGTAAGAAGAAGATTTTAAAATACGAGAAAGGAAACAAAACTAAAATTTTATAAATCTGTAGTAGTCCCCTTACTATTGTATGGTAGTAAATTTTGGGTTTTAACTAAAAGAGAAGATCATAGAAGCAGCTGAAATGAGAAGTGCGGCTGGCTGCAAACTTCTAGATAAAAGAAGAAGTGAAGATATTAGAAATTAGCTAAATATTTTTAAACTTTTAGATAAAATAAAAGAATCTAGAAAAAACTGGAAAGAACATGTTCAAAGAATAAAAGATGAACGCATACCAAAAATTGTACTTCATTACAAACCAAAAGGAATATAAAATTATGGAATATTCACCTGAAAGGTCTGCCTCCTCAACTTAATTAGTTATTTAAATGTAGCGCTTTCGGGACTTGTCCCATCATCGGCAGGATTCAAAACTGGGGTTTCACTGAAGATCTGGTAGAGGGGGTTACATGTACTGGGTTCGTTTTCATTTATCAGATGGTCGATGTTGTGAGCTGCTTTCATGATTTCCATCTCTTCGAGTACGTTTATCTTCGCTGGATTACTGTTAGGGCGTTTTCAATATTTAACATGCGATCTCCTACATGGATAACGTGTTTTGCATAGCTTGATTTTCCTTCTGCGTAAATAAAGTCTCGAAAATGTTCTTTATTCACACAGAAGGAAAGTTATGTATTACGTAATCCACCTAAATAGGACCATAAATTCGACTTGTTCAGTAATTCTGTTAGTTTACGCAGTTCCTGTGCGACGACCTTCAACTAGTAGTAATCTATCAAAACATTTTTGGACCAAAGAGAGATGAACAGACAGGTGAATGAAGAAGACTTCATAACAATGAACTACATGGTTTTTATAGGAAGCCAGATACAATAAGAACAGTCAAGTCTCGTAGACTGCGATGGGCAGGACATGTTGCACGTACGAATGAAAGACGTGCATGGAAGCTTCTTGTAGGAAAGCCAGAGGGAAAACGTCCAGTAGGTAGACCAAGAATGAGGTGGGAAAATAACATTAACTATGATTTGAGGGAAGTAGATTATACAGGGAATGATTGGAAAATATTAGCTCAGGATAGGGATGTATGGAGAGCTTATGTCCGCGCGGCCATGAACCTACGGGTTGGATAGTGCCAGTGAGTAAGTAAGTAAGTATTATTATTATTATTATTATTATTATTATTATTACTATTATTATTATTATTATTATTATTATTACTATTTCTCTTTCTTTCCCTTGTCAACTCTATATTGTGTCGCCGATATAATTATATTATGTAAAATTAATCAACAAGATAATTCATAATTGTTATTATATGTATATTTTAACCCTGGTGAAGTGGAAGAGAAGACCTTACGGTCTTAACTCCATTAGGTAAAATACTTTTTCACTGGCACTATCGAACCCATAAGTTCATGGCCGCGCGGACATAAGCTCTCCATACATCCCTATCCTGATCTAATGCATTCCAATCATTCCCTGTACAATTTACTTTCCTCAAATCATAGTTAATAGTATTCTCCCACCTCATTCTTGGTCTACCAGCTGGGCGTTTTCCCTCTGGCTTTCCTACAAGAAGCTTCCCCTTTAGGTAAAATAAATAATTCTGTTAGTTTACGCAGTTCCTGTGCGACGAATTACAAATTATAACTACTGGTAATCTATCAAATTACAACTATTGAGAGTTTACGTAATCAAGTTTATGTTGGTAATACAGATTGTGTCAGGAATGACGCAAGCCGCAAGAGTCTAGTAGTGACCGGAATAATTTCACAAAACTCCTCGCCTTCTGCTTGTGTTTCACAAACTTGTGCAGTCATCAACCACTACTTGGTAACTCTAGCACGTCCTTCCCACGTCTCGTCCTCGCTCTTCACTGTTATACCCTCGTCCTTAGCGGTCTTATTACCAGTAATAACTCAAACCTAACTTTCCTCTCTCGTTATTTACCTCCGTTTAACCTCTCTCTTTACACTCATTTTACATGCTCCATAATTCTGAGTCATCCTACTTCATTATTTGAAACGATGACTATTTTCAACTAACTAACTCACTGGCACTATCGAACCCGTAGGTTCATGGCCGCTCTGACATTCCTATCGTGAACTAATGTTTTCCAATCATCCCCTGTATAATCTACTTCCCTCAAATCATAGTTAATGTTATTCTCCCACCTCATTCTTGGTCTACCAACTGACTGTTTTTCCTCTGGTTTAACTACAAGAAGCTTCCATGCACCTCTTTCATTCCCATTAGTGCCACATGTCCTGCCCATCGCAGTCTACGAGAATTAACTGTTCTTATTATATCTGGCTTCCTATAAAGATCATGTAGTTCACTGTTATGTAGTTTTCTCCATTCACCTGTCTGTTCATCTCTCTTTGGTCCAAACATTTTCCTAAGAACTGTATTTTCAAATACTCGTAATCTCCTTCCCTCTCTTAAAGTAAGAGTCCATGTTTCGCATCCATATAATATAACTGGTAGAATAATAGTTCTATATATTTTCAGTTGAACGATTTTTGAAAGGAGTTGGGACGTCAAGAGTCTCTGTAATGCATAATAGCACGCATTTCCAGAATTGAGCCTATGTTTAATTTATTTGTGCATCTCATTCCTATTTGTGATTACTGTTCCTAGGTGTTTGAATTCAGCCACTTCCTCAAAAATTTCCCTCATTTGTCATTAGCTGTTCATTTCCATTATATAATGTATTTCTATGTGTGACCATATATTTAGTTTTATTGATATTTACTTCTAGTCCCAATTTCTTAGTGCTACACAATAGTGTGTGCATGTTGGCCTTTAGTATCTCCTCGCTAGAAAATGGAAACTATGAAAAAGGGATTAACGAGATTGGAAGCAGCACAACATAATAATAATAATAATAATAATAATAATAATAATAATAATAATAATAATAATAATAATAATAATAATAATAATAATAATAATAATAATAATAAGTAGGTTAGTGGCACTCGAAAGAGCATTAAGTTTTAGATTTATTTGTCTTTGATCAGTTCGTTCAACGATCCCGTCCATCTTGTGCATTGTTTGTAATGGTACAGCTCGCATTTTTGTTCACATATCTTGCATTCACACGAGTCACTCGGTTGGTAGAATTTCGTATTTTTGGACATTTTATGGTGATATCCATGTGTTGCTAGGCCTATGGTTGCGTGCCTTTGTGGTTGGTTGCTTCTGGTCCACTTCCTGTTCACCATGGTGTCTGAGGCGTAGAACTCTTCGTCGATCTCTTTTTCCTTCTGTTTCCTACTTCCTAGAGGACCTGAGACAGGGGATACTATTGCCAGCAACGGAGCCATATTAAATATAATGCAGGAAACTAAAGAATACCAACAAAATTGGCTACAGCATTTAAGAAGAATGACCTTTGGCGGCCTTTAAACTACAAACCGAGGGGTAAACGAGACATTGGACAACAACTGGCCAGATGGAGATTACAGACTCATCTAGAGGAAAGAGGAACAGCCTATTAAAAAGCCTAAACATTAACTGTTCATGATAAATGATGATGATGATGATGATTATTTTCAACTAATAATAAAGTTATTGGAAATTTGTACCTCATGTTTGGATCATAATCAGGAATGGTCACCCGTTCTTTCAGGAAGCTTGTACCGATCGGGAATCGAATCCGGGCCCGCTGCGTGACAAGCCAGCGCGCTACCTCGAGACCACAGCGGTGGACTTTTTAGTGACAATCTGTAATTTTTCTGTGATTCAATGTTTAACTTATTTAACCTCCAGTTAATAACTAACTCACTGGCACAATCGAACCCCTAGGTACATGGCCGCGTGAACATAAGCTTTCCATACATCCCTATCCTGAATTAATGTTTTCTAATCATTCCCTATATAATCTACTTCCTTCAATTCATAGTTAATATTATTCTCCCACCTCATTCTTGGTCTACCAACTGGGCGTTTTCCCTCTGGTTTTCCTACAAGAATCTTCCACAAGTCTTTCATTCCCCATTCGTACCACATGTCCTGACCATCGCAGTCTACGAGACTTAACTGTTCTTACTATATCTTGCCTCCTATAAAGACCATGTAGTCTTCTCCGTTCACCTGTCTGTTCATCTCTCACTAGCTTTAATTGAACTTTTTCTTCTCTCTACGAATCGTTTCAAATTCTCTTTACTTATCATTTGGTAAATATAATGTTATTTTGGAAATTCTTTCCAAGAACAATTTAAATAGAAGTACACATGCGTCAATAAAATATTTTATCTTGAAAAGATGTGTCTACATTGTGAACAGAATTTCTGTTGCATTATTCAGCGACGTGTCAACTCCACCTCGACACAAGGGCAAACACTCATATTGTAGGCCTCCTGCTGTTCTCTTTATTGTATCACACATTTATACTGTATTTGTTGTGGATTCTGCGTCAAATACGTGTCACAGATATTATTACTTACAATTTCTATCTTGAGCAAATATCTTTGGAAAATAATTCTTCTTGTTCTTCTTCTTCATCATCACGGTTTAGGCTTTTTACTACCCTGTTTCGGCTCCAAATTGCTGCTGTTTTTCATCTCATTTTTCCTCGTAATAATTGTATTCTAGATATACTATATAATAATTTTAGTTACTGTAATAAAAGGACAACATGCACACACTATTGAGTAACACTAAGAAATTAGGACTGGAAGTAAATATCAATAAAACTAAATATATGGTCACACGTAGAAATTCATTATATAATGGAAATGGACAGCTAATGACAAATGAGGGAAATTTTGAGGAAGTGGCTGAATTCAAATACCTAGGAACAATAATCACACATAGCAATGAGATGCACAAAGAAATTAAACATAGGCTCAATTCTGGAAATGCGTGCTATTATGCATTGCAGAGACCCTTGATGTCCCAACTCCTTTCGAAAAACGTTAAATTGAAAATATATAAAAATATTATTCTACCAGTTGTATTATATGGATGCGAAAAATGGACTCTTACTTTAAGGGAGGAAAGGAGATTACAAGTATTTGAGAATAAAGTACTTAGGAAAAATTTTGGACCAAAGAGAGACGAACAGACAGGTGAATGGAGAAGTCTACATAACAATGAACTACATGGTCTTTATAGGAAGCCAGATGTAATAAGAACAGTTAAGTCTCGTAGACTGCGATGGGCAGGACATGTTGCACGTATGGGGAATGAAAGACTTGCATGGAAGCTTCTTGTAGGAAAGCCAGAGGGAAAACGTCCAGTTGGTAGACCAAGAATGAGGTGGAAGAATAACATTAACTATGATTTGAGGGAAGAAGATTATACAGGGAATGATTGGAAAGCATTAGCACAGGATATGAATATATGGAGAGCTTATGTCCGCGCGGCCATGAACCTACGGGTTCGATAGTGCCAGTGAGTAACCTAAGTAAGTAAGTACGAGTAATTTAGATGTAACAGTAATTTTTGTATATTTTATATGACCTGGTTAAGTGGTAAACTAGGCCTTAAGGCCTTAACTCTGGCAGGTAGAATAAAACTATTATTATTATTATTATTATTATTATTATTATTATTATTATTATTATTATTATTATATTATTATATTTTGGGTTTAGTTTTGGAAGATGGAATGGGAGGTATCAAAGGACGTAAAGAATATAATTAACATGGGGATGAAAATTAAGTCAAAATGTACCCAAGAAAATGGCATAAAACATAGAATTAATAAAGCAGTTCACTAATAGCAATGTTAAACAGAGTTTTGTTGGAAAAGAACATAAAAATAGATATCAAATTACAAATGTATAAATCCGTAATTCGAAGCACGCTAACATAGGTACAAAAACTTGGTAGTTGAATAAAAATTTCAGTTTAAAACTTATGTCTACTGAAATGATAGACGCTCAACTAGACATTCTAAATTTAAAAAAAAATCAGATAGAAATCATCAGACAACAAATAAAAGTTCAAAATTCAATATTAGATTTTGTGAGATACAGACAAGTAGAATGGTATGGTCATATACGTAGCATGCCACAGAAAAGATTGCCCAGACAAGCTTTGGAATGGATTCCACCTGGGAAAGGAAAGAGAGGTGGACCTAGATTTAAATCAATGTATAATATAAGAAGTGGTATGAGGGAGTCTGGAAGAACTGAAATGGGAAGATAGAGAAGAATGAAGAAAGAAGATAAAAATTTAAATAGCTTTGGGCACACGAAGATATTTTATTAGGCCCTACATTGTAAACCTGTTTATAAATAAATAATAATAATAATAATTATTATTATTATTTTATTATTATTAATAATTATTATTATTATTATTATTATTATTATTATTATTATTATTATTATTATTATTATTATTAAATTCAACTTGCTAGGGAAATCCAATAGTTTACAAAGTTCCTGCATGACAGACTATTATAAATTTATATTGGCAACTTGTACAAACAGCTATTTCTTTTATTATGTGTTTCCAACTGTGCAGTAATGCTACTTCCAATAAATCTGAATGTATTCGAGCTCACAGTTTATATAATCACTTGGGCCAGGAATTTTATGTAATAAAAAGTAAGGTTGCAATACAGATAGCATACAGGGTGTATCAAAAAGGATGGTGCAAACTTACATGATTGAAAGTACACGATAATAGAAGCAACAATGTCCCAGTAAACATGGGTCCGCAAAACGAGCCGTTTGCGAGATAATTACGAATGTATGGTTACAAGCCGCCACTGACGTCACTGTTTGTAACATCGTACGGTTTACTCCTTGCGCACTTGAAGCCGTCCTATGTTCTTTGTTTACAAAACTGAACATTGCCGAGAGGTGGAGCTGTAATCAAACCATACAGGACGGATACAGTACACAGTCTCAAAAGGTATCAGTCTCGTCTGAGGAGTGCCACTTGTGCTGTGCTGTAGTTACAATGGAGCCTTACAGTAACGAAGAGTATGCGGATATGCATTTCATGTACGGTAGGGCTAATGGCAATGCACGGGAGGCTGCACGCTTGTACCAAGAAACACATCCTGATCGAAGACACCCCGAAAGTCGTACATTTACAAGGGTCCATCAGCGCCTGAGAGAAAATGGGGGTTATGCACATGGCAGAGCAATAGGTAGGCCTGCTCGCATTACGCCTGAGGTTGAGGATATGGTGTTGGAAGCAGTACAGCTCTCTCGGCGAAAAGAATTGCCACACAAGTGCCTGTACTAAGCCACAGTAGTGTATAGATAATTTTACAGCGTAATTTACTGTACCCTTACCACCTCCAACGAGTTCAATATCTCAATGATGCGGACTTTGTTCCTAGAGTGATGTTTTGTCAGTGGATGCAACAACAGACTGTAGTCAACCCTCGTTTCGCATGTAGCATTTTATTTACAGACGAAGCAGGATTCACACGCGATAGTGTTTTTAATTATCATAAAACACATTTTTGGTGTGATATAAACCCACATGCTGTTCATGAGTCACCACGTCAGCACCGTTTCTCACTGAATGTGTGGTTAGGGGTACTAAGGTGATCGTCTCATTGGGCCACACATTCTTCCACGAAAACTTAATGGACGGAGGTACCTTAGGTTTCTGCGGCGTCATCTTCTAGGATTGCTTGAGGATGTTCCCCTTCAGCAACGTCGGAGTTTGTGGTACATGCAAGATGGAACTCCAGCACATTTTGCTGCTGCTGTGAGACGGCATCTAACGCGCAGATGGATAGGTCGAGGCGGATCTGTACCTTGGCCTCCAAGATCACCTGATCTAAATCCTTTGGATTTTTGTGTCTGAGGTCACCTTAAAAGCGAAGTGTACAGCACACCCGTTAACACGGTTGAAGAACTGGAACAGAGAGTTGTACGTGCTTGTCAAGAATTCATAAATGATCCAGGGGTTTTCGAAAGAATTCGACATTCATTGCAGAGATGAGCACAGTATTGCATCCAGATGCAAGGAAGACACTATATACACCTCCTTTAACAGGTTACCCACAAGTGAAGTGAACTGTGAAATGTGGAATGAACTAAATGAGATGAAAAATTAATAGTAAAGTCTAAATTCAAATTAATTTGTACTAACTAGGACGATGTTTACAATGAAGTCAGTGGCGGCTTCTAACCATACATTCGTAATTATCTCGCAAACGGCTCGTTTGCGGACCCATGTTTACTGGGACATTGTTGCTTCTATTATCGTGTACTTTCAACCATGTAAGTTTGCGCCATCCTTTTTTATACACCCTGTATATTATTCAAAACAAAAGACAGTCATAAGTCTAACTTCTCATTATACTATTCAACTGTTTGTGTGTGGAACCAAAACAAAATACAGTCAGAAGTCTAACTTCTCATGATACTATTCAACTGTATGTATGTGAAACCAAAACAAAAGACAGTCATAAGTCTAACTTCTCATTATACTATTCAACTGTGAAACCAAAACAAAAGAGAGTCAGAAGTCTAAATTCTCATTATACTATTCAACTGTTTGTGTGTGGAACCAAAACAAAATACAGTCAGAAGTGTAACTTCTCATGATACTATTCAACTGTATGTATGTGAAACCAAAACAAAAGACAGTCATAAGTCTAACTTCTCATTACACTACGTTTCAATCTTAACTTTTAGTACAAAAAAATATCCTGCCTTTAATTTACAGGAGTGGTTGTTGTGCTTTATCACATCTGGAACATAACTTTAATGGTTACTGTTCTTTAATTATCTACAACCTGTTGTTAATGTTCCTATAAATACTGTAGCTCTTTCCATCCCCTCTACTGTGCAATTTAGCAAACAATTTTGTTTGCACAAACACTCGTTTATCATGCAGAAATAATCACTGCTTCTCGTTAAGTGGAAGTTACAGCTTAATTGATCAAACTAAAAAAAATCTGCTGGAAGTTTGTTAAGTGAAAAAATACGATGTATGAAACAAAACTGGATAAACAACACCGAGCGAATGGTTAAAACATTAGTCTAACGTTCGATTCAGAGCTCAGATACATTTTTGCAACTAAAGTCACAGAAATAAAACTACAAATTGATTCTTCAAAAATCAGCGAAGTCATGACATTGGCACGTGAGATCATGTCGAAACGTCGGAATCAGCGGTCAGAGGCCAACCTTGAATAACGACTCGGAAAACCTAAGAAAACGTTCTTAATCATGTGTATATATATATATATATATATATATATATATATATAATATATGTGTGTGTGTAATGGGGCACGCCGTAGCGTAGTGGTTAAGGCACTGAGCTACAAGCCGGAGGGTCGAGGGTTCAAGTCCCGTTGGGGTCAGGATTTTTAAACTGACCCAAACCCACTGGCGGCACTATGACCCTGGGGTCGACTCAGCCTCTAACGGAAATGAGTACCAGACGCTTGTTCTGGGGGTAAAGGCGGCCGTCACGCAGGGCTGACAACCCGGCTGACATAAAGTGCCGATTGTCTAGAAAAAGTGGGAGCCTTAACCTCCTACTACCCCAAGGGCCTCCGGGTCTGTTGTGGGATCACTTTACTTTTATATATATGTAATATATGAAAGTAAAGATAAATGCCTGAGTCGGGATTTGAACCCGAAATCTCTAACTTTAAACGTTAGCACTCTAACCAGCCGAGCTACTCACGAATCCTAACAAAAACATTTATTTCTTTTATATACATTATTCTCAAATTGTCCACCTCTGTGGTCTCGAGGTAGAGTGCTGCCTTGTCACGCAGCGGGCCCGGGTTCGATCCCTGGTCGAGGCAGTTTTTCTGGGTAAGGTTTTTATCGGGGTTTTTCCTCACCTCTAAGACAAATGTCAGGAAAACTTTAAGGCCCAAACGGTCCCCGAAATCATATATAGCCATCAACATCATCATCACCCTTATCATTATCACCATCATCATCCTTCACCGGTGTGGAAAGCAACAGGAAGCTCAGAAAATGGTGTGTTTCATTTGTCCTTTTTTTTTCGTTTTTCGATGTTGTTATTGTTATTGGTCCTTTTAAGCCATTTTTTAGGTCTTAAAGGCTTTTTTTTTGTTGCAACTTTGCCTTTTCCAATACTGTTATTTTAACACAGTTCCAATAGTAGTGTAGTGGGCTGCACACTAGTCTGGAGAGCTAGAGGTCCACGACTCGATTCCTGGTTCAGATATTAGTTTTTCTTTTCACAATATCATTATAATATTATAATAATAGAATAAATGCGTACAAGTTGTGCAGAAAATATACGTTACATAAGTTTTGTCATTAATTTGATTCTCATAGTTTGTTATTTGCAGAATTCTACCAGGGATATCCCTCGTTTTTTGCAGGTGGTTACATGGTAACTGTCGCATGCTTTCTCGCTCAGTTCACACACACACACACACACACACACACACACAGTTGTCTAGTCTTAATTCCAACTTCTTTTAAAAATACTGTCTAGTTTTACATTCCAGTGACTTTTCACATTGCAAACACTTTTTTTTTCTGCGAGAAACTATTGAAACCTCACAAAATAACCCCTTATTTTTAACGACCAGCGTATTGAGACATGAACTATTGTATTTTGGATTAAATTTTCTACGAAGTTCCCACTTTGTTAAAAATAGCTCGAGCAGAGAGTGAATGCAACGAAGTTGTCTTCATCCACTCGTTAGCAACTGTAACATATTTTACGTCTTTTTCCCAGTTTTTATGTCTTTTGTAGGACATCTTTAAGGGTCGTATCTATGAACGCATTAGACCGTAAAAGTCGTTCTCTGCTGAGAAAGTTGCATCCAAAGACGTTTTTGCGTACTCAAAAATCTGTTCATGCGATAATAATTGTCGAAATTCCTAAGCTACCTGGCGAGGTGACTTAGCAGAGAACGAATCGTGAGCAACCCGATGGGAACCGAAGGTAACCGATGTAGTTTGAAACCTTGCTGCCTACCTTACTGCTTCGTCCAAGATGTCGGACCTTGAAGATTCGATCATGTTTTCCATATACGCGGAGAAGAGGAATTTGATAGAGTATACCAAAGAATTCAACTGGAAGAACAGGAGAATCGGCGTAATATCGCGCGACGCAGACGTCGTCGTATACGGTTTTATTTGCGAAACGCAAGCGTAAATGCGTTCCTCTAGCAGACGAAAATAACGGAAGTGGTTTTATCGATGAGAATTCTGGGTAATTTCTTGCTAATATTACAAAAAAAACTACTTTCATGCATGACCAGTCAGCGACTCGCTAATTCGAACTTTGCACGTTCTCACGGAAAACTCAGCTCACCAGAGACTAATGTATTTTATAGGCATTTTAAAGGACCTCAACTTCCGACCCATATCAAAGAAGTATGCATAGTGCAGTTCTGGCTTCTTTAGCCACTTTTGAGGGGTCTATGGTGTATGGAGCGGAAAGGGGGGGGCGAGTTACAGGTACTGTACAGGTACACTCAGTTTTAAAACATAATAGTTGCTACACGTTGAATTTTATTATCAACTAGTTCTGTGTTAGTGAATAGTTTTAATATCTAATAAAGTTCTTAGGAAAGAGAGATGAACAGACAGGTGAATGGAGAAGCCTTCATAACAATGAACTACATGGTCTTTATAGGAAGCCAGATATAATAAGAACAGTTAAGTCTCGTAGACTGGGATGAGCAGGACATGTGGCACTATGGGGAATGAAAGACGTGCATGGAAGCTTCTTGCCGGAAAACCAGAGGGAAAATGCCCAGTTGGTAGACCAAGAATGAGGTGGAAGAATAACATTAACTATGATTTGAGGGAAGTAAATTATACAGGGAATGATTGGAAAGCATTAGCTCAGGATAGGGATGTATGGAGAGGTTTGTCCGCGCGTCTGTGAACCTACGAGTTCGATACTGCCAGTGAGTAAGTAAGTAATAAGTTTGAAGTGTTTATTATAGAATAGCGTTGTTTTTGTAACAATTTACTTTATTACCATTATCATTATTATTATTATTATCATCATCATCATATCATAGTACATTCACGAATTTAGGCCATTTGTTGACCTGTTTCGGCCTCAAGAGAAACACCATCCAAAAGTCTTTTGAGTGGACGTCCTGGTCTTCTTCTTCATGCAGGTTGATATCTTAACATTTGTTTGGGTATCCTGTGATCTTCCATTCGATGAATATGTTGCATCCATCTTGACTTATAATCAGACATTTTATTTTCTAAAGGTTCCATGTGTAATTCTTCTAAGATGTCTTCATTTTTTTTTTTTGTGATCCAGTAGTGTGTATCCTGCAGTCCTCCGAAGGTATCTCATTTCAGCAGATCTAAGTCTCTGTATATCCTTCTGTTTCAAGGCCCATACTTCGCTACCATACAAAAGAGTTGAAAGAGCCAGTGTTTTATACACTTTTAGTCTTGAATGTTTTTGGACTAACTGTGGCTTGAAGATAGAATTTATTAACCCTAAAATTCTTTAAAAAATTAGACATTTTTGCGTATACATCCTTTTCTTCTTAGATAGATAGATCATCGGTTGATTAATGTCTCTGACATCGTCCGATTCCTAACAGTCAATTTTGTCGGTCCATCAACCCCCAGCATGGAGGACCAGCATTTTTTCAGATGTCCATCCTTAGATCAGTTGGTTTCACTGCAGCTAAGGGCCTGATCTGTCCTTTAGGAAGAATTTTACAGAAAAGATAAGATAAAATGATCCCCTCGGCCTCGAATACTCTAATACCATCGGGGTCGGAAAACAACAAGTGTTCAGTCCAGAGACACTGGAAAGGAAAGTTAAAAAGAGATATGGTATGGAAGTGGAAGTAATACCATATCGGACAATATCTCACCATGCTGACCAGTGCAATTGGTGAGTGGCCCATCCCGTCCGTTCACCACATAAGTTATACGTATAAGTTATATGGTTACCAACAGCTGCACCACGTGAAGGTGGGATTGGACACTAGGAAGATGTGCAGGTCGATTCCTTTAAGTCTTAGAATTTAAAGCAATTAGAGGCTCTCCTTCCTCTTAACATCTTCCCTTTTACAACCCTTTTTCTTTATTATTATCATTATTATTATTATTATTATTAATATTATTATTATTATTATTATTATTATTATTATTATTATTATTAAAAGAATCTTGGCGACAGAAATGGATGGATTACGGAGAAGTATGAGAATATCCAGGCTACAACATATTCGAAATACATATATCAGACAAGAAATGGAAGCACAAGAAACTGTTATCGATAGGATAACAAAGAGAGCTTCACAGTGGTATGGACATGTACAACGGATGCCGGAAGACCAGTGGCCTAAACAGGTGTTGGATTGGATGATACCAGGCAGAAGGAATCGGGGGAGAAGTAGAAGAGCATGGTATGAGGGAATATATGATGCCATGATGAAGAGGGGTATGGAAGATGGACAATGGGAAGATAGGAATCTCTGGAAAGCTGGAATCAAGGGCAAACTGCTGTAAAGTGGAAACCCTTTATTAAGTGTTAAGTAAGTGTTAAGTATTATTATTATTATTATTATTATTATTATTATTATTATTATTATTATTATTATTATTTTATTATTATTATTATTATTATTATTATTATAAGAACATATTTTTTGCATTTACTAGTTCTCTCCCCACTCGGCAATGTTCCCTCCTGCAGCACGCCTTTGATTTCTTAAGACGGCTACAGTTACCAGAACTGGACTGTACTGTATGCGATCCACAGTTAACAAAGTCTGTCCTTGAGGTCGTGTACCTGTAAGAGACGGGAGGAGCATGGTCGCACAAGTGTATCTACAAAGGGAGAGGTTAAAGTAAGACAAAGAGGGGTAGATAGATAATCAGGTGTGGCACTATGTGTTTAATTAGGGTGATGTTGCTACGCTGTACAATAAGTGAACACGCTCTAGTAAACACAGCTCAGGAGCACAATCAATTACTTGCTATCTCACTACCTGTTATTCGCTCTACCAGCACTGATACCAACCCTCCTGATAAATTATATTTTAATTGCGCGCTCTGTTCTTACTGTTGTATATAATCATATCATTAGCGAATTCTCAACAGCAAAATAAATATGGTAAATTATTAAAACACGTGACATTTTTTTTAATATCTTGGGGGAATAATTGCATGTTCAGGTGCATGTGAAAGAAATGTACAAACTAAAATTGCAATGGCTAAAATGCAACTAAGACATTACATGAAATAATTTGGAACAAAAATATTACAATGGAAATTAAAATGACTGTTTAACTCATGTGCTGTTAGTTTATGCTGATGATGTAGTACTATTGGCCGATAGCGAGGAGATACTAAAGGACAACACGCACACACTATTGAGTAACACTAAGAAATTAGGACTGGAAGTAAATATCAATAAAACTAAATATATAGTCACACGTATAAATTCATTATATAATGGAAATGGACAGCTAATGACAAATGAGGGAAATTTTGAGGAAGTGGCTGAATTCAAATGCCTAGGAACAATAATCACAAATAGGAATGAGATGCACAAAGAAATTAAACATAGGCTCAATTCTGGAAATGTGTGCTGTTATGCATTGCAGAGACTCTTGATATCACAACTCCTTTCAAAAAACGTTAAACTGAAAATATATAAAACTATTATTCCACCAGTTATATTATATGGGTGCGAAACATGGACTCTTACTTTAAGGGAGGAAAGGAGATTACAAGTATTTGAGAATAAAGTATTTAGGAAAATTTTTGGACCAAAGAGAGATGAACAAACAGGTGAATGGAGAAGACTACATAACAATGAACTACATGGCCTTATAGGAAGCCAGATATAATAAGAACAGTTAGGTCTCGTACACTGCGATGGGCAGGACATGTTGCACGTATGGGGAATGAAAGACTTGCATGGAAGCTTCTTGTAGGAAAGCCAGAGGGAAAACGCCCAGTTGGTAGACCAAGAATGAGGTGGGAGAATAACATTAACTATGATTTGAGGGAAGTAGATTATACAGGGAATGATTGGAAAGCATCAGCTTAGGATAGGGATTTAGCGGCATAGCTTATGAGTTCCTGCGAAGGCCATTGGAACGGCTATGGCGGGTTGGCGATAGTGCGCATTGAGTAAGTAAGGTATTTAACTCATGTCCGCAAATGGTAGTCAACGACCAATCAACTTTCAATGAATTCTGTTTTACAACACAATGACAGTCGTGTTTTTCACCTCGCTCTTATTCGATTTCTCTTTATCAGCACTCCAGCTGTTTTGTGATAAAGAAAGCTCCTCCTTTTTTTAATATCCTGAACAGGTTAGATCCCATTATTTTTCTCCAACAAATACATTGACTATAGGGCAATACATGAATAGATTCAGTGATTTTACTGAGTTGTTTATTTTCCAAAATATAATTATTTAATTAACCTATGCTCATCCCATAGTAATTCTGCGCGAGGGCAGGTCCTTCACTGCAATCATAGCATTTTCATTCTATGCTGTTGCAGCTTTACTAGGGAATTGTGTAGGTGTGGTAAGCTTGCCCTGCTATTGGTCTTTCGCAGTCACCGGGTGAAGGATGATAGCGATTTATGATGAAGTATGATAATGATAAGGAGATGATGGGGTGCTGGAGATTGATGGTCCATAGTGATTCTCGGGGATCTTTGATTAAGCTATATTGTTGATTATAACAGTTTGATGTGTTTAATTATTTCTGCACTAGAGTGCATTCTTACAATATTGCGATTACATTTTGGCAATAAATAATATGATCGAGTTGCAGTGAATATACATAACCTCACATTTCTAATCTGTTTTCAAACATCGCCGTTTACATTAACTATATAAAAATTTTAAAACACCGGTAACTATTTTTAAATAATTATTTTTTAGTAAAGAGCTTAATTTTATTCGTTAAATAGTCCTAACAAATGCTACTCTTTATTTCCAAATTCTCTAGATAAATACACTCCTCGCTTCGTGAGTCGTTAATTTATCGTTAATTTGGAAATCACTCGTGGCATTACTTATGAAAATTTATAAGAGCGTAATACAGAATATTTTGTCATATGGAAATGAAACTTGGTCTTTTACGGATTTACAAAAGAATAAAATATTAGAAAAGTGGAATCTGATTATTTTAGAAGAAGCCTTCAAAAAACAAGACAAGATAAAATAAGAAATGAATAATTTTGGAAAGAAATGAATGTCACCACATCTGTTGTTAAGAGGATTGAAAATCAAACTCTTAAATGGTATGGCCATGTACAAAGAATGGAAAATGAAAGATGGCCAAAAAATATATATATATATCAATGGTCACCCCCTGGAAGAAATAAACGTGGCAGACCAAGATGGAAATGGAAAACTTATGTCAGAACTATAATGGATGATAGGAATTTGGAAGAGGGAATTGGAATGATAGAGATAAATGGAAACTGAAGACGGCAAACTTATAAGTGGGGGAAAGCCGAAGAAGAAGTTTTTGAAACAAATATAGAAATATTATCATAGTTAAAGTTGAACTGATTTGGGCGATAGCGAGGATGTACTAAAGGCCAACTACTGAGTAACACTAAGAAATTAGGACTGGAAGTAAATATCAATAAAACTAAATATATGGTCACACATAGAAATAGATTATATAATAGAAATGGACAGCTAATGACAAATGAGAGAAATTTTGAGGAAGTGGTTGAATTCAAATACCTAGAAACAATAATCACAAACAGGAATGAGATGCACAAAGAAATTAAACATAGGCTCAATTCTGGAAATGCGTGCTATTATGCATTACAGAGACTCTTGTTCTCCCAACTCCTTTCAAAAAACGCTAAACTGAAAATATATAAAACTATTATTCTCCCAGTTATATCATATGGAAGCGAAGCATGGACTCTTACTTTAAGGGAGGAAAGGAGATTACGAATATTTGAGCGTTTCTGTATCAAAGAGAGATGATCAGACAGGTGAATGGAGACACTTAATAACAATGAACTACATGGTCTTTATAGAAATCCAGATATAATAAGAACAGTTAATTCTCATAGTCTGCAATGGGCAGGACACGTGGCACGAATGGGGAATGAAAGACGTGCATGAAGTAAGAAGAAAGGCTATAGTATTTTAATAATAAATTTAACAAAAAATGAAACTTTTTTTAGTGACACGTACTGTAACTGAAAGTAAATTGAATGACGATCTTTCACCGTAAAAATACAACCTTAAAGAAACGCGAACATGGGGTTCCACTGGGGTAAAATTTTTCGGCCGGAGGAAAGATAGTTCCCCATTCGGTTCTTCGGACGGGAAATGCTTCAAAGGAATCCGTGCCAAAGGCTCAAACGCAAGAACGTGGAATGTGAGGTCATCTCGTGCTATCTTCTCTCTTTCAAAAAAAAAGTTAAACTGAAAATTTACTTGTATAAAACAGTTATATTGTATGGAGGGAGGAGAAAATATTACGAGTATTTGAGAATAAAGTTTTTAGGAAACATTTTGGACCAAAGAGAAATGAACAGACTACATGAAGTAGAAGACTTCATAACGCAGTGAGATACATATCTTTATAGCAAACCAGATATAATAAGAACAGTTATATCTCCTAGACCGCGATGGGGCAGGATATGTGACACGAATGAGGAATGAAAAAATAATCATGGAAGCTTCTTGTAGGAAAACCAATGGGAAAACGTCCAATTGGTAGACCAAAAATGAAGTGGGAGAATAATATGAACCATGATTTGAGGGAAGTTCCTCAGATACGTTTGCAGGATATACTCTAAGAGACCATATTCCTAGTGAAACAATTAGGCAAGAACTCAAAATGTTTAATCTAAATGAAAAAAATACAGAACTATAAACAAAAATGGCATGAACACATTTTAAGAATGGACTCTTCTAGGCTAACAAAACAAGCACCGTTGTACCAACCTCAAGGCTATAGAGGTGTGGGACGTCCTAGAAGACGATGGGAAGATGAATTCTGAGAGCGGAACAGGCCGACAGCCTACCATGAAAATAATGATGATTTGAGGGAAATACATTATACAGTGTATGATTAGAAAACATTAGCTATGGATAGAGTTGTATAGAGAGCTAATGTCCGCGCGACCATGAACCTATGGCTTCGATAGTGCCAGTGCCAGTGAGCTACACTCAGATTCAACCCAGGAAGTTACTGTGTGTTTGGAATAGGGAACTGGCAGTCAAAGGGAGAAGACTTCTGGATCTTCAACTATTTTTTTGATAAAATTGAGACTAAGCCTATTCTGTTATTATCCATCCTAGATGATTAATTAATGAATATGTTAAGATTTTACGAATTGAAATTTGCCATTTTAACAGTATTTTCTTGAGAGAAATCCTTAAATAAAACTGAAGATTGCAACACAGCAGGTACATAGTTGTAAGTTGTAGCCGTCCAAGTCACCCTCTTAAAAAAAAACAGTTACCACTTTTACAAGATTCATGATGTGTTCCGTTGAGGTATTATTCAAAATTAAAATATAAAATTATAGAATATTCACCTGAAAGGTCCGTCTCCTCAACTTAATTAATTATTTAACTGTAGCGCTTTCGGGACTTGTCCTATCATCGGCTGGAGTTTTGAATCCTGCCGATGATGGGACAAGTCCCGAAAGCGCTACAGTTAAATAATTAATTAGTTGAGGAGACGGACCTTTCAGGTGAATATTCCCTTAATTTTACATTTTAAAGTTACCACTTGTCACTGAGCTCTTGCGGATCTGTACTATACTGTGTGCAATTTTCGACTCTCATATTTACTATAAAATAGCTTGCATGCCTTAAAAGTAAAACTATGTTTTTTAAATGTATAGTACATAGATTTGGAAAAAGGTACAGTTAACCTTGCCCCTCCATCTTCCTTAACAAACAAATATCGTTATTATGAGTTTGGCAACATCTACCCTCTGTAGATAGGGGGACACTGGCGTAGCCCATAAGGTCTGTAGTAACTTCCTGGGTTAAATTAGAGTGTAGTTAACTGGAATTAAATTGAGGAAAGCGCAGCGTACATAAAGGTAATGAAAGTAAAATGTAGAATGGAATTAAACTAAAATTCTCCTTTGAACATTACAGTGGTTGAAACATTTCCAACAAGCGAGTCTGCTTAATATATAAATATAGAATTTCAGATGAATGTGAAAGAGGAAAAGTTCACGTCTTCCTGGCATTTTATGAGATTTAGAGTTAAAAGTGAGAAGAGGAATGACATGTATTTTCTCTCTTTCATCCTACCAACTTATCTGCCTTTCAATCTTCTACACGTAACTGGATCACGAGCTTTCTTCAAAAGATTAGACTATATCTGAAAAATGATGCTCTCAAGAAAGAAAAAGCGCCTTTTTTTACAGTCGCTACAGCAAAGAAAAATAAGTAGAGAAATAGAGGATATATAACCAAGATTCATATATCATCATCAGAAACAACAATGGGTTTATGCTGTTAATGTAACCATGGTAACAAAATCATTGACATTCGGTGACAATATTTATGTAATTCACTTGTTTATTTTATATTTTAATCTTGTATAATATGATATGCTAATTTCAAAATTAAAAACTAAAGTAATGGCGTTCCATGGAAAGTACAGTAAGAACAAGAATACCCTCTGAAGATATTGTCGCAGAGAGCACGAAACCCTTGCACACGTCCTTGGGGCTTGTCCGTTTGGAGAATCACTGAGAAACATTCGGCACCACACTATTCGAAATATGATGACAGACGTCTTGCGAGATTATGGATACACAGTTTATGAGGAAGTTCATGGTGTGGCCACTACTGGAAGTAGCAGATGAATAAATATTATTGTATTTAGACCATCTTCTAAAACTGGTATGATATTACATCCCACAATCCGTTTTGAGACTCATAGTGGTCAACCTGAGGAAGTTGACTCTGAAAAGAAAGCCATATATGAGCCAACAATTGACTATTACAAAGATAGATACCAACTACATAGATAGTATAATTGTCACAGGATTGATGATCGGGGCAAGAGGTACTATACCAGGATTCTTAGCTAAATTTTGGAATTCCTTAGATATGGAGAGGGTGTATTTATCTAAAATTGCAATCGCTGCCATTAGAGGATCAATGTAAATTTTAAGAAACCATATTTACAAAATTTCTACTTTATAGTATGTATACTTCAATTACAATTTGACATTTTTTAATGTATTTACAAAATGTATTTCATCAATTTCAAAAATTAATTGTCTGTATCATCTAGGAAGCTACTTACTTTATTTTATATCATTTTAATTTTATTATATTCTATGTTTTTGTTAGTATTAGCTAGTATTAGATTACATCATCATTGTATTTTGTTTAGTCTGTATTTTAATAATAGCTTAAAATTGTAATATGTATGTAATTTTTGTATAATTCTACTATTCGCTGGTTGAGTAGAAGAGAAGGCCTTATGGCCTTAACTCTGCCAGCTAAAATAAAGCATTATTATTATTATTATTATTATTATTATTATTATTATTATTATTATTATTATTATTATTATTATTATTATTATTATTATTTGTCCTTGAGGCAATCCTCTAATGAGGAAAGTAGTATAAAAAAAAGATAAAGTGTTGGAACAGGTTTCACACTTCCAGTATTTGGGCTGCGATATAACTTAAGAAGGAGAACAAGAAATAAATCAATAAGAAAATGCAGAAATTTCAACATGTCCACAGGAACAATCAGACGAACACTGAGGAACAAAGTAAGAAAGGATACGTAGCTAAGATTTTACTCAACGATGGCACTGGAAGAAAAAAAAAAAAAAAAACATGCAGCGGAAATGAGTTTGCTACGGGCTGTGAAAGGTTGTAGAAGAGAGAAGAACATATTAGAAATAAGAATATCAGAGAGGAACTAAAAGTACAACCACTTCTTCAACAAATAGAAGAACACAGGAACAACTGGATAGAACATCTGCAAAGAATGACAGAGAATACGATCCAAAGATGGTACTGATGTATAATCCTGGAGGACGAATATCGGTAGGAAGACCAAGAAAGCGCTGGTCTAAACAGATGTGAGATCGGAACAGGCCTAATCCGTGAAGTTGATGATGATTTTATATTTTAAAGGCAACTTTCAACAGCTGAGCTAATTTTTCTATGAAAAAATCCTTTTTGCGCGATAGTGCGTTTTGTCGTACTTACAGCAATGGAGACCATGGTTGAAAGTTCAACTTCCTACAATTCGGGGTTGCCAACCTAAATAACTATACTCTTATATTACATATTACCTACCTTGTGCGGGAAGTAAAACACTGCCCTTTATGTATACTTACTTACTCTTACTTACTCACTGGCACTATCGAACCCGAAGGTTCATGACCGGGCGGACATAAGCTCTCCATACATCCCTATCCTGAGCTAATGCTTTCCAATCATTCCCTGTATAATCTACTTCCCTCAAATCATAGTTAATGTTGTTCTCCCACCTCATTCTTGGTCTACCAACTGGCCGTTTTCCTTCTGGCTTTCCTACAAGAAGTTTCCAGGCACGTCTTTCATTTCCCATACGTGCAACATGTCCTGCCCATCGCAGTCTATGAGACTTAACTGTTCTTATTATATCTGGCTTCCTATAAAGACCATGTAGTTCATTGTTATGTAGTCTTCTCCATTCACCTGTCTGTTCATCTCTCTTTGGTCCAAAAATTTTCCTAAGTACTTTATTCTCAAATACTTGTAATCTCCTTTCCTCTCTTAAAGTAAGAGTCCATGTTTCGCACCCATATAATATAACTGGTAGAATAATAGTTTTATATATTTTCAGCTTAACGTTTTTTGAAAGGAGTTGGGACATCAAAAGTCTCTGCAATGCATAATAGCATGCATTTCCAGAATTGAGCCTATGTTTAATTTCTTTATGCATCTCATTCCTATTTGTGATTATTGTTTCCTAGGTATTTGAATTCAGCCACTTCCTCAAAATTTCCCTCATTTGTCATTAGCTGTCCATTTCCATTATATACTGAATTTCTACGTGTGACCATATATTTAGTTTTATTGATATTTACTTCCAGTCCTAATTTCTTAGTGTTACTCAATAGTGTGTGCGTGTTGTTCTTTAGTATCTCCTCGCTATCAGCCAGTAGTACTACATCATCAGCATAAACTAACAGCTTATTAATACCATTCAGTTGTAAGCCTTCCTCATTCTCTAAAGATTTAATGGCATGCTCTAGTACAAAATTAAATAGTGGAGGAGATAGTGCATCTCCTTGCTTCAACCCATTCTGGATTTCAAAAGTGTCTGAAAACTGTTTGCCTACACGCACCCTACTCTTTGAGCCATTTAGACACATTCGTATAAGTCTAACTAACTTTTTAGGAATTCCGAACTCCAGCAGGATACTATACTCTAATATTACATATTACCTACCTTGTGCGGGAAGTAAAACACTGCCCTTTATGTATACTACGTACAATGAATATACAAAAATATATCCAAAAGCTAGTGTTAATAAACATTATATGAAACAAACCACTGTATTTTAAATTAACTGAACTTTATTTGAAACAATATAAAATAATGTATACGTACTTGCCGCCATTTTATCACTGATTGGTGTCACGGCCTGCTGTAGTCTAAACTAATAAACTTATTGGCCACATTGTCAACGTTAGTCAGTTGTTTATAATGAATGCAAATATTTCCAACAAAGGTGTCATTATTTTACTATTATTTATTATTTTTGAAAACACCGTCGAGCAAAAAATAATGTACAACGCACGTTCGTGAAGTGTTTTAGAGAATCTCGGAAATTAAAAACCTCGCTATCGTTCGGTTTTTAAACATTTCCTCGCTTCCGTAAAAATCACTTTCCAACCTTGCATCGTATATGTACTGTTTCCCAATTGGTGAATATCTTTGCCCGTCCCATAGAATGGCGTATAATAACATGTTTGTAACACAAAACGGAGAGAAAGCAAATTTAGCGAATAAAAATGAAGTAAAATCTAGAAACTTCGATTTAAATATATATATCCAATCGGCCGCGGTGGACTAGTGGTTATCCTCCTTGCCTCTGGTCCCCCGAGGATCGCGGGTTCAAATCCGGCCGGGGCCGATGGATTTTTTGGGATGGAAAAATCCAATGAGCAAGTCCTCCGGGAGGGACTTTAAGCCGTGGGTCCCGAATCTGAAGATTTTGAGGCTCGTAAAAGATCCTTAAGCCTGAATGAAAAGGCCTCTAAGCTAAATTTTACCGAATTTTTCCGTCCTAGTACTACCTTGGTTTCCTAGACGTCAGTATGAGGCGGAACGCTGACTACGGACCACTCAAAATGACATCTATACGAAAACAAGTGTAACTAAATTAGTATGGTTTAAATTCTTCCCTGAACGAGGGATAGCGCCTAAATCTCTGTTAAGGGAAACATGGGCTTACAAGAATATATATATATATATATATATATGGTATGATAAGAAAAATAAATGCCTGGACGGGATTCGAACCCGGATCTCTGAGTCTGTACCTCAGCGTGATATCCATTACACTACCAGGCGAATCCAATTCAAACACTTATTTTTCTTATATATGTATTATACTCTCCATTATTACTAGATGTCGCGAGAACACAGACTCAGAGATCCGGGTTCGAATCCCGTCCAGGCATTTATTTTTCTTATCCTACCATATTAAGCTTGCATTGCTCAATGTTAAAGATGTAATTATAACATATATATATATATATATATATATATATATCCAATTTTATAATAATAATAATAATAATAATAATAATAATAATAATAATAATATATTAGTAAAGTAAAGTGATCCCACTACAGGACTCGGGAGGCCCTTGGGGTAGTAGGATGTTAAGGCTCCCATTTTTTCTAGACAATCGGCACTTGATATCAGCCCCGGGTTTTTCAGCCCTGCGTGACGACCGTCTTTATTCCCAGAACAAGCATCTGGTACTCATTTCAGTTAGAGGCTGAGTCGACCCCAGGACCATGGTGCCACCAGAAGGTTTGGGTCAGTTTTAAAAATCCTAACCCCACCGGGACTTGAACCCTCGACTTTCGGTTTGTAGCTCACTGCCTTAACCACTACGCTACGGCGTGCCCCCATAATAATATTATTATTATTAATATTACTTACTTACTTACTTACTCACTGGCACTATCGAACCCGTAGGTTCATGGCCGCGCGTACATAAGCTCTCCATACATCCCTATCCTGAGCTAATGATTTCCAATCATTCCCTTATAATCTACTTCCCTCAAATCATAGTTAATGCTATTCTCCCACCTCATTCTTGGTCTACCAACTGGGCGTTTTCCCTCTGGCTTTCCTACAAGAAGCTTCCATGCAAGTCTTTCATTCCCCATCCGTGCAACATGTCCTGCCCATCGCAGTCTACGAGAGTTAACTGTTCTTATTATATCTGGCTTCCTATAAAGACCATGTACTTCATTGTTAAGTAGTCTTCTCCATTCTCCTGTCTGTTCATCTCTCTTTGGTCCAAAAATTTTCCTAAGTACTTTATTCTCAAATACTTGTAATCTCCTTTCCTCCCTTAAAGTAAGAGTCCATGCTTCGCACCCATATAGTATAACTGGTAGAATAATAGTTTTATATATTTTCAGTTTAATGTTTTTTGAAAGGAATTGGGACATCTAATTATTATTATTATTATTATTATTATTATTATTATTATTATTATTATTATTATTATTATTATTATTATTATTATTATTATTATTATTATTATTATTATTATTATTATTATTATTATTATTATTATACTATTATTCCTCTGAGTTGGTAATCTCATAGGAATTCTTTGTATTTATATTCTTAGAAGATGTTTGAACTAATTAATTACCCTATACATTTATCTGTTACACATTCGTAATTATAATCTCTACATTTAGTTATTTTTTATCTGGATTAAATAAATAAAAATAACTTTTCGCCATGAACTAAAAATTTAAAGTAGTAACTTAGGACGTCAGCGATTCAAATATAATATTGGTATCATGACTGTAAAATTGTAGACGTAAAACAGTGAAATTAGACGTTATTAGGCCTGTATAACCTTGCGCGCGATAATTGCATGGCCATCATTGTGACATTAACATGATACTGTTGTGGTTCCCGTACATTCACAACAAAACAAATCTCTACTTACACGTTTCTAATTAGACCGGCTCATGGTATCAAAATGGATATCACGTGTCAGATACCAACATTACAAGGGTACAACTTGTTTGATTAACCACAAAGGTTTCATATGGGTGTCATTCCCAGCTATACCACACAATTCTTTCTTTCAATACAGTGTCTGTCTACCCCTGTGGTCTAGTGATAGCTTCGCACAGAGAGGAATATGCGCAGAACATGGCAGAAAGGCAAAACATGAAAGTGTACTATATCTTATCCGCTCTTAAAGTGATCCTAACATAAACAAACACCAATTGTATCCTTCCACCGTTCGCGTCACAATTACTGTCACATTTTGACAGGGAGATGGCGACACAGCAACAGAAGATTAGACACTTTCAGCCATTTTGTTTCAAGAAAATCGACTGAAGCATGACTCAAATGCTTCACCCGTATATCTCTTCTTCTTTGGCTTCCCCCCCCCATTTATAAGTTTGCCGTCTTCAGTGTCCATTTATCTCTATCATTCCAATCTCCCTCTTCCAAATTCCTATCATCCATTATGGTTCTGACGTAGGTTTTCCATTTCCATCTTGGTCTGCCATGTTTATTTCTTCCAGGGGGTGACTATTGGTAGCCTATATATTTTTTTGGCCATCTTTCAATTTCCATTCTTTCGCCCGTATATAATAAACTATTATAAGTTGTAATTATTGATTAGGTTTATTTTAGAATATTTTCTATGTTCTGAATATTATTATTTTTCATTCACGAAGAATAACAAATTTATTCAGAGGACATATTTTTTTAATTTAATGAAGGGAACTACTTTTTCGAGTATTTATGGCTTCTACATCGTACGTAGGTGTTCATAACCATTGAAAATTGAGCAGGTCACATGGTTTTGTTTTGATGATGAACGCTTTAAGAGCGGATAGCCATTAGGTCTTTCATCTCGCGTGTCACACTTTAATAACCTCTCTTGGCTCCATCTTACTGACAGACGTAAACTGCACTCTCTTTCACTTATTTTCAAGTTTCTAAATTCCTACACTCCTAGTTACCTGAAGTCCAGATTTGAGAAGTTATCATCTTACCACAATATTGACACTAGATCACAATATAACAGTCTGCTAACAGTCCCTCTTCATAGCACTTCCTCTTATTCTACTTCTTTCACAGTAGTCTCTGCCCGTTCCTGGAATTCACTTCCTCAAGATATCAGAGGTTGCCACACACTTCGTACTTTTAAGTCACTCTTACACAAATACATGTTGTTAAATAACTAATTCTTCTATTGAGTTACATTTATTCTATGTCATTGATATATTTTTTATAATTTTTCTATATTGTACATTTTATATTTCAATTGTTAAATCTAGATTAAATCAAAATATCTTGTAAATAATAAATATATTGTAGACATACCATGTAATATTTATTTTCCTTGTAACTAGATGTAAGAATCATTTTTGTATTTTTTTAACCTGGTTGAAAAACTCAACCTCGCGTTACATTTGGAGTGACTTTTTAGCGAATAATACAACATCAGAAGTTAAAAATAATTATAGGGCCTAATGTTTATGTTTACCAAATGTGAGATTATGTATTCCGATATTATTTCCGGGCGATCTGTAAGCCGGCTTTATTGTTATAAATAACATATCTTTACTGTTAAATCTCTTTGGGCTTGGGAAAAATCAATAACAGATGATTGTATGACAAATAACACTATTAACAATAATGCAGACTCATTTTACAACGTTTATTAATATTTTTAGAGCAACAGAACTTTTTTTTTTGTAATTTTTGAAGTTGCCTTCTTTTAGCATTTCTTGCTGTGCCACATCGATCGTACATTGTTGAACGTATATTGATGTCAAAAAAGTTAATTTGCGGAGATATCTCTCATAAACCGGAAATGATACGATTATCAACAGGAAAATGCACGATCATCGTTCTATGAGTTAAAGTCAATATAAATGCATGTCAGTAATTGAATTGTCCATTAAAAAAATACTTGTAACTTATAGTAACAGACTCCCTATCACTATCGATGCCGTAGATTTATGGTCGCGTGGATACTAGCTCTCCATAATTCTCAATCATGAGCTAATGTTATCCAATCTTTCCCTGTATAATCTACTTACCTCAAATCATGATTAATGTTATTCTCCCACCTCATTCTTCATCTATAAATTGGGCGTTTTCCCTCTAGTTTCCCGAATAGGAGCTACCATGCACACTTGCATCCCCCATTCGTGTCATATGTCCTGCCCATTGCAGTCTACGAGACTTAACTGTTCTTATTATATCTGGCATCATATAAAGACCATGTAGTTCATTGTTATGTAGTCTTCTCCATTCACCTGTCTCTCTCTTTGGTCCAAAAATATTTTCCTAAGAACTTTATTCTCAAATACTGACAATCTCCTTTCCTCTCCTAAAGTAAGAGTGCATGTTTCGCATCTATATAATATAACTGGGAGAATAACAGTTATATATATTTTCAACATGTCCACCGCTATGGTCTCGAGGTAGTGTGCTGCCTTGTCACGCAGTGGGCCCGTATTCTATTCCCGGTCGGGACAGGCTCCTGGGTGAAGTTTTTTCGGGTTTTTTCCCTCATCTATAAGACAAAGTCAGGAAGCATAGGGCCCAACGGTCCCCGAAAATCATTCGGCCATCATCATCATCATCATCCTTATCATTATGATCCTTCACCGGTGTGCAAAGCAAAGGGGAAGCTGCAAAGCATAGCATGAGAATGCTATGAGTGCTGTGAAAGACCTGCCCTCGGGCAGAATTACTATGGAATGGAATATTTTCAGCATGAAACAAAGCAAAAATTTATTTCTGCCTGTTCTTAAATGTTTTCGATGCAATTCTGCACATCCTGTTTACTGAAATCGTAAGAACTTTGTGTGTTTATATACGCATATCCCCAAAAGGAAAGTAATAACACGTCTATAAAAACTTTACACTTTCCATTAAAACATGTTTTTATTCCAATAGCCA
Source organism: Diploptera punctata (assembly GCA_030220185.1). Taxonomy (NCBI): domain Eukaryota; kingdom Metazoa; phylum Arthropoda; class Insecta; order Blattodea; family Blaberidae; genus Diploptera; species Diploptera punctata. The sequence goes on from JASPKZ010008900.1 coordinate 421,483, forward strand.
AAAGCGACTTTATCCATACAAACTATTAATCAGTTCTCTCTTTACGTTGTGCAGACCTCTCGTTTGAATAAGAAAAGAGAATGTTTTAACCATCTGTATTGATTTCAAATCTAACTTACTCTAGTGGAAACTGTGTATATCGGTAAAAGGTACAGAACTTTTATAAATCCTCTCAGAAAGTTTACTTCCGAACTACCTGCAGGAAGGCACAAAGTTTAATATTATTCTTTCATAAATAACTCCAAACTCACAAAACAAGTTTACTGTTTGCCTTTCAGACTCATCAAATTATGAGTCACTTTTTCTTTCGAGTTTGTTAATACTTTATCAAACAAACATCATTTACTTTGCTACATCTAGCATAACATTTCCCGCAAACGCTAAAATTCCCTTCTCTACAAATGTATATCTTTCTCTAAATGCATAACTTTGCTTGCAAAATATGAACTAAGGCTCTTATTTGTCGCCAAAATATGAAAACCTCACTGCCACAAAGTATTGTCCTCCTCCGATGAGTTTAGTGCTGGGAGGTAGGGTATTCTTGCCATTCGGTTCACTACTCTTGCAGGTAGTTTCTTTTGTTCCTACAGCCGAGTTGAAAGGAAGTATTATTCATTCACAAATATGCAGTTTTCAGTTTGCGGTTTTCTGTGACTGTGTCTTTCGTAAATATGGCGAATGTTTTCATAAGTAATGCCACGAGTGATTTCCAAATTATCGATAAATTCAATCTAGAGAATTTGGAAATCGAAAGTGGCATTTGTTAGGACTATTTAACGAATAAAATTAATCTGTTTACTCACAAATCATTGTTTAACTATAGTTATTTTAAAATATTTATGTATTTAATGTAAACGGCGATGTTTGAAAACAAATCAGAAATGTGAGGTTATGTTCATTCACTGCAACTAGATCATATTATTTATTGCCAAATAAGATCGCAATATTGTAAGAATGTACCCAAGTGGAGAAATAATGAAACACATCAAACTATATATCATAATCAACATTACGGGTTATTCATTTTTTTTAGTAAACAACTCAGTAAAATCAAGGAATCTGTTCATTATTTGCTATATTCAATGTATTTGTTGGAGAAAAATAATGTTCTGCCCTGTTCAGAACATTAAAAAGGAGGAGCTTTCTTCATCACAAAACCAGGAGCTGATAAAGATAAATCGATAAAGAGCGAGGTGAAACACGACTGTCATTGGTGTAAAACATAATTCACTGAAACGTGATTGGTCACTGACTACCATTTGCGATATGAGTTAAATAGTCAAACACACATCATTTACTTTGCTACATGTAGCATATAATTTCCCGCAAACGCTAAAATTCCCTTCTCTTCAAATTTATATCTTACTCTATATGTATAACTATGCTTGGAAAATATGAACTAAGGCTCTTATTTGTCGCCAAAATATGAAAACCTCACTACCACAAAGTACTGTCCTCCTCCGACGAGTTTAACGCTGGGAGGTGGGGTATTCCTGCAATTCGGTTTAATAATCTTGCAGGTAGTTTATTTTGTTCCTATAGCCGAGTCGAAGGGTAGTATTATTCATTCACAAATATGCAGTTTTCAATTTGCGGTTTTCTCTGACTGTGTCTTTCGTATATAGGACGAATGTTTTCAGTATGACTATGCGTCTTTCCTGACTGGTGTCGTCACCCAGTATCCATCCCCACACTACATTCCTTAGAGCGCTAAACTCGTCGGAGGAGAACAATACGTTCCGTAGCTCTGCGCCAAAACATCATACCTTAAACCGCTCGGTTATGGCGTGGAACAAAATACAGTATATTTTATTGAAAAATGTTAATCATATAATAATACTTCATACTCTTCAACTCAAATATCCTACTCTACAGAAAAGTGATAACTTCGGATTTTTTTTTTTTCAAATTCAAAGTACGTGATTCATAGTTCAAAATCCTCTCGTGAATTCTCGAGCCTTCTAAGGTATGTAAAGTACCTACAAATAAAAAATAAGTTTTTTTACTTTTTGTTGAATCCTTCAAAGTTTCCTGATGTGTTATAATAATAATAATAATAATAATAATAATAATAATAATAATAATAATAATAATAATAATAATAATAATAATAATAGCTTTATTTTACCTGGCAGAGTTAAGGCCTTAAGACCTTGTCTGCCACTCAACCAGGTTTTAAAAAAATACAAAAAAATAGTCTTACATCTAAATTACAATAAACATAAACAATTACATGTTATAAATACAATACAATTAATATTTATAATGTATTTTTATTTACTCTAGATTTAACGAATTTAATGTATAATACGTACAAGATATGTAAAAAAACGAGAAAAATTACTAATGACATAGTATAAATTTAAATATATACAGAAAAAATTAATTATTAGACAACAGGTAACTGTATAAGAGTGACTTAAAAGTGTCAAGTGTGCGGCAAGCCCTGATATCTTGAGGAAGGAAATTCCAGGAGCGGGCAGAGGCTACTGTGAAGGAAGAAGAATAAGAGGAAGTGCTATGAAGAGGGATTGTTAGCAGACTGTTATCTTGTGACTTAGTGTCAATATTGTGGTAAGAGGATAACTTCTCAAATCTGGACGCCAGGTAAGTAGGAGTGTAGGAATTCAGAATCTTGAAAAGTAGTGAAAGAGAGTGCAATTTATGTCTGTCAGTAAGATGGAGCCAAGAGAGGCTATCAGCAGGGTTACAGACACCTACGTTATTTTGATTGATTCTTAATGTATTTTAGTGGAGTCCCAGGAGTTTAAGGCGCTAGTGTACCAAAATGCTTATACTATTGAGCCTTGTTGCTCGCTGTTCCCACAACAGTGACAGGACATGTCACTGGATGGTGGACATTGGGTATGGTCGGTGGATCTGCTCGTCAGTCCTCCCGGAAGTCCGATGGATTTCGTGGACCATTAGTGGGGTCAGGAGGAGACGAGCTCCCTGTCGTATTATGTTCTCTGTTGGAGCTTGCGAGCTCTGTGCTGGACTCACAGCAGCAGCAGAACTCATCTCCGGCTGGCGGATCGGGGCTCGGCCTGGATCAACACAGTTTGGTTTGACTCTCGGCTCATTCTAGGGACTCGTGGATCATCTGTGGGATCGCCAGGGGTTGAGAGAAGGTTGGTGGATCTGCGACCCATTTTCATGCCTAGCAGTACTCCCGGCTAAGTCTGATGGACTCGTGGACCAACTGTGGGGTCCTGGCATACTATTAGCTCAAACCATTTTATCGAATGTTCTGTATAATACAATGGTGAGTCACGGATAGCTTACCTGAGGTGAAAGACACTTGCCTAGATACTCGTGGGTGGTCGTAGCGTCCAGTTGGCCATATTATCTAAATGGCAGAGGACGACAATTCTATTAAAAACTCACACTGCTTATACCTAAAGGAACTAGGAGAAAAGGAAGATCAAAACTGTGATGGTTAGATGGAATAAAAAAAGAGCTTAAGATTGGTGTTAGAGGATAGAGAGGGAAGGCATTGGGCAAAGGTGAATGGAGGGAGATCTTGTGCGTGGCCAAGTGTCAAAATTGGCTGTAGTGCCACCAATGTTGATGATAATATAGGAATTGTTTAATGTTTTAATAAAATAGGTTTATGTTATTTTAATTTATTTAAAATCACTTTCAAATCTTTCTTTTCTCCTTCTGTCTCTGTCTGTCTCTCTCTCTCTCTCTCTCTCTCTCTCTCTCTCTCTCTCTCTCTCTCTCTCTCTCTCTCTCTCTCTGTCTCTCACTGTTTCCCTCTGTCTTTCTCTTTTAAAACGTGGTGTAATGAAGTAGAAATTTTAAAACTCAGCAACAAGAATTTATTGCCAGTGACTTACATTGAAGGAAAGAAAAAACACTGAAATTTCAATTTAAAAAGGCCGGAGAGGGGTTGAAAGGAAATGGAAGAAGGAACATTTCGATCACGTGGGACTACTGCAAAAAATGGCAATATTTATTAGAAGAATGTAAGTAGGGAGAAGGGTGACGAAAATTACTAACCTCGAGTGGAAGCTTTTGTCAGGATATACACACCAGCAGATAAACTTGCACAAAGAGGAAACCTGAATTCTGGACAATCTAATTATATTATCAGTGAGCCAGAAATCTCTTGAGCTGAACACTTGAAGGAGTTAAGAGGAACTCATCCCTTTAAACTGCGCTAAGAACATTAAATTCATGTAATGGCGACTACTGCTTGCTCAGATTCTGTTGTTCATGAAATTACATCATGAATAAAACATATTTCACTCATTAGAAAGAGGAGAAATCAAAACTAGTTTGAACTGACTATTAACATGTTGTGATGTATAAATAGACAGCAGTTTTCTTTGATATACAATTCAACAAGTGTGTAAAGATTGTAATTTAAAAACATTCAAACTTTCAATTACAATAACAATATTATTCTGAATATTATTGACTCTTCCAACTCTTTTGTATAGTAGCGAAGTGTGAACGTTCAAACAGAAGGATATACAGAGACTTAGATCTGCTGAAATGAGATTCCTTCGGAAGACTGCAGGATACACACTGCTAGATCACAAAAAAAAGAAGACGTCTTAGAAGAATTGCACATGGAACCTTTAGAAAATAAAATGTCTGATTATAAGTCAAGATGGATGCAACATGTTCATCGAATGGAAGATCATAGGATACCCAAACAAATGTTAAGCTATCAACCTGCAGGAAGAAGAAGACCAGGACGTCCACTCAAAAGACTTTTGGATGGCGTTTGTCTTGAGGCCGAAACAAGCCAACGAATGGTCTAAATTCGTGAATGTACTATGATGATAATGATGATGATGATGATGATGATGATGAATAATATTGTTATTAGATGGAAGAATAATCATAGGTACGTTGAACTCAGTGCTTTGGAATAGAGACAGGCTATATACAGAAGAAGAAAATTATATTTCAAGTTTTGTTACAAAGCATTTTATTATATGGGTCCGAAACGTGGATGGTAAGTATAAAACAAGCCAACAAGCTGTTAGCAGTAGAAACGGATTTTTGGAGGCGATCGACAAGAATTTCAAGAAGGGATAAAGTCAAAAACAATAAGGGAAATTATGCAAGTTGAAAAATGGTATGGACAACTTCATAAGAATTGAAGAAGATAGAATGCCAAAGAAGATCCTTGATTAGAAAGGTAGAAGAAGTGGAAGAGGCAGACCTAGAGAACGTTGGATAGATGGAGCGAGGAGAAGTATGGAAGCTTAGAGATTTGAAGGAAGAAGATGCTTTAGACAGGAACCTTTGTCGTCAAATCACTTTAGGTTGAAGGAGAAACACTGTATTGTGGAATATTCCTTACAATACAATTAATTACACAACTTTGACCATTATCAACACAAACATATAAGTATCTTTTAGCAACTGAAATGACAGAACTTTGACCATTATCAACACAAACATATAAGTATCTTTTAGCAACTGAAATGATTTTATACGAAGGGTAGCAAGAATTTCAAGAAGAGAAAAAAATAGAAACTCGGTTATAAGGGAGAAATGAAGATTGAAGACAATGTTTTATATTATATTAAAACTCAGCAATTAAGATGGTACAGACATATCCAGAGAATGGAAGAGGATCGGCTACGAAAATGTGTTTTCGAATGGAAATCTGACGGAAGATGAGGCAGAGGAGGACCTAGAACTTCCCAGAGTTAGGGAATATATTTATAGACTACAGAAAGGAGGAACATCTACTACCAGGAGGTTTGATGGACCGACAAAATTGGCTATAGGAATCGGATGATGTCAAAGACATTAGGCCTAAACAACCAATTATTATTATTATTATTATTATTATTATTATTATTATTATTATTATTATATATTCCATCCATAGTAATTCTGCCCGAGGGCAGGTCTTTCACTGCAATCATAGCATTTTCATGCTGTGCTTTCAGCTTTACTAGGGAGTTGTAGGTGTGGTAACTTCCCGTTGCTTTCCACACCGGTGAAGGATGATGATGATGACTATATGATTTCAGGGATCGTTTGGGCCTTAAAGTTTTCCTGACATTCGTCTTACAGGTGAGGAAAAACTCCGATAAAAACCTCATCCAGAAGAACTGCCCCGACTGGGGATCGAACCGCTGCGTGACAAGGCAGCACGCTACCTCGAGACCACAGCGGTGGACTTATTATTATTATTATTATTATTATTATTATTATTATTATTATTTATTATTATCTTTATAGGAAACCAGATATAATAAGAACAGGCAAGTCTCATACACTGCGATGGCAGGACATGTAGCACGAATGGGGAATGAAAAAGGGGCATGGAATCATAAGAAAACCATAGGAAAATACCAAATTTGTAGAGCAACAATGAGGTAGGAGAATATCGTTAACCATGGTTTGTGGGAAGTAGATTTTACAGGGCATGATTGGGAAACATTAGCTGAGGATAGGGATGTGTGGAGAGCTTACGTCCGCGCGGTCATAAACCTAGAAGAAGAACAACAACAAGAACAAAAAGAACAAGAAGAAGATTACATAACAGTGTGCTACATGATCTTTATGGGAAACCAGATGCAATAAGAACAATTTAGTTTGGCTGACTGCGTTGTAGGATATGTGGCACGTTTTCCCATCCATTTTTCCTTACTATCGCGTATTTCAGGTTATGTCTGTGTATAAACCTAATAATCTTTTCGCTATTTCCCCTACTTCATTCGTACCAAAAACCACATATAAATTCCTTATAGAGTTAATCATATTTTACTACTAATTCGGCCGTTTTTTATATATTTTAATAAATTAATACCGATACGAACTAAAATTGTTATTAACAACAATATAATAGAACAAGTTAATAACTTTACTTAGCTTGGCTGCAATCTTTCCTACGACACATGTAAAGATATAGACATAAAATTGGTCAAATTTCAAAATAACTTATAGGAACAATAAAAATCATTCTTTTCCGAAAAGTACGCCGAGATACAATTCTAAAATTTTATAAAACAATGGCTCTTCCAACTCTACTTTATGGTTCTGAAACCTGGACTCTTACTACAGGTAAATTAAATAGGACTATTTAACTCATGCCCCAAATGGGAGTCAATGACCAATCACGTTTCAATGATTTCTGTTTTACAACCAATCAGAGTCGTGTTTCACCAAATATTTATCAGTGTTATAATTACCATATTAAAGAAAGCTCCTCCTTACAATATTGCGTTCCTTTGGCAATAAATAGTATGATCTGGTTGCAGTGATAAACAAAAGAAGCAGTAGAAGCGTACCTATCGTTTCTCATTTGTTTTCAAACATCGCCGTTTACATTAAATATATAAATATTTTAAAATAACTATAGTTAAATAATGATTTGTGAGTAAACAGCTTAATTTTATTCGTTAAATAGTCCTAACAAATGCCACTCTTGATTTCCAAATTCTCTAGATAAATTCACTCCTCACTTCGTGAGTCGTGAATTTATCGATAATTTGGAAATCACTCGTGGCATTACTTATGATAATAGCTGCAAAAATGAAGTTATTAAGACCTTTAGCGTGTAATACGCTTTATGACCACATGTGTAATGAAGCTCTCAACACACCAGCAATAACTGAAACCATTCAAAAATATCAAAATAATTGGCATTAACACCTTCTTAGAATGCCAAACAATAGACTACCTCTGCAGCTATTGAATTACAGACCCACAGGGCGAAGAGACGCAGGAAGACCTAAGAAGAGATGGAAGGATCAATTTCTATCCTGAGGCGGAACAGGCCAATGGCATAATCCATGCCTGCAATTGATGATGATGATGACGATGATAATATTATTCAGATATATGCACTACAATCCCATTTTACAATAAAAATTACGTTTTAGGATAGCGTTGGAGTGAACATACATAAGTGTGAATTGTAAAGTGCAATAAATTAGATTCCAAGCTTGCTAGAAATTCCTACATAAGGCCAGAAGTGTTCTTCTAAAATCTCATTTCACACTTCAATTGTTTCATCAGAAAGAGAGAGTAAAACTTTTTTGTAGTTTTTAAGGAATTCAGCTTTTTACATTTTAGGATGCGTCCCATTTACCCTGGTAGATATTTTATGTGAGAAATATCTCAGTTGGGAATCTATCTTCTTCAAAGCTAATTCAAATTCCAGACTCGCGAAATATTTTAGTAATCTTATATGCTTCGCATTTTAACCAAGCAATGAAAACATCGCAACTTTTCTTATTTACGTTAGATTCTTTTGAGAACGTCTTACGTCACACTTAGAATTATTTTGAAGCCGCGCCGCATCGGCCGCGGTGGACTAGTGGTTATGCCCCTTGCCTCTGGTCCCGAGGGTCGCGGGTTCAAACCCGACCGGCGTCGATGGATTTTTTTAGGATGGAAAAATCCAAGGAGCAAGTCCTCCGGGAGGGACTTTAAGCCGTGGTACCCGAGTCTGAAGATTTTTAGGCTCGTAAAAAATCCTTAAGCCTGAATTAAAAGGCCTCTAGGCAAAATTTACCGAATTTTCCCGTCCTAGTACTACCTTGGTTTCCTAGATGTCAGTATGAGGCGGAACGCTGACCACGGACCACTCAAAATGACATCTATACGAAAACAAGTGTAACTAAATTAGTATGGTTCAAATTCTTCCCTTTAGGGGGAGCGCCTAAATCTCTGTAAAAAGAAAACACAGGCTTACAATACAATACAATACGTCGCGCCGCTATAATACGACTATCAAACTCGCATCTCAGTCAACATACATATATAATGTTCTGTCCAAGAGCAGGTCTTCCACTGCCAACTCGACATTCTCCACTCGTTCCATAACTCAGTCTTCCTTTTTGTATCCGCATACAAACCATTTATTTTAATATTGTCTATCACCTCATGTATTTTTCTGCCTCTAACCTTCTTCCCATTGACCATTCCTTCTAGTGAAATGAGATTCATGAGATAAACTATCCGACACAGCGGAACATTGACCAGCTTCGTTTGTGGGTGATTTGCGAACTACTGCCGTGTCATCCCGCGTACACTCGCTTCTCGACAGTCTGTGATGTTAAGGGAGGAAAAATATTACTGATGTTTGAGAATAATGTTGTAAGGACCAGCCTCATGGGCTAATGGTCAGTTTTTCTGAATACTGTTCATGAGCTCCCGGGTTCGATTCCCGGTCAAATCATAGGAATGTTTCTTTAAAGGGAATTATTCCTGCGGTTGTCCATGGTCTGGAATTTAGGTTAAGAACTCTCCTGGTGCTTCATTATCATTTATCACACATCATATCATCGGGGTAACGTAACTCCGCTTTCCAGGCGCCCCAACTTCAGAACTGGGTTACAATTACTCTAATGCCAGGAGAGAACACCAGAAATATCGAAATGTCAACTTGAGGCACTGAATAAAAAAAATGTTCTAAGAAAAAATTTTGGATCAAAGAGAGACGAACAGACAGAAACCAGATATAAAAATAATAGTTAAGTCTCGTAGACTGCGATGTGTAGGGTATGTAGCACGAATGGGGAATGGAGGACGGACATGTAAGCTGCTGGTAGGAAGAACAGAGGGAAAACTCCCAGTTGATAGACCAAGAATGTGCTAGTACATTATACAGGAGATATTGGAATACATTAGCTCAAGATAGGGTTGTGTAGGAAGCCAGATATAATAAGAACAGTTAAGTCTCGTAGACTGCAATGGGCAGGACATGTTGCGCGTATGGGGAATGAAAGACGTGCATGGAAGCTTCTTGTAGGAAAGCCAGAGGGAAAACGCCCAGTTGGTAGACCAAGAATGAGGTGGGAGAACAACATTAACTATGATTTGAGGGAAGTAGATTATACAGGGAATGATTGGAAAACATTAGCTCAGGATAGGGATGTATGGAGAGCTTATGTCCGCACGGCTATGAACCTTTGGGTTTGAAAGTGCCAGTGAGTAAGTAAGTAGGGTTGTGTGGAGAGGTTATGTCTGCGCAGACGTGAACCTACGGGTTAGTTAGCATTTTAAAGTTAAATGTAACCTCGATTAACGGAGAAATATTTAACCCTTTAATTGGCAATGTATCCTATAGGCTACATCATTTGGTTTGATTTATTTGGTACGTATGAAACAGAAGCAAACGAACGAGTAATAATAACTTAAATGTGTGTCGAATTACACAATAAACCTAATAATAACAGTCATGCGTGGTTTGGTTTTCAGTGCGGTCCGCCATATCTAAATAACTTACAAGAGAAATTACTGTTTTGCCAATTAAAGGGTTATAAATGCCAGGCATTCAGAATCAGATATTTTTTATTTGTTGCGTTTTACCCATCTTCTCAGCGGATTCCCCTTTACCGTGCTGAGCTATATGGAAACTGTGGTGATCCATATATTGGTAAATGTGTGAAAGTGCATATTTGCAATTCATATCAGGTTGGAATTTCTCTCTGACATTCCTGAGTTTTCTTGCTGAAATTCGCATTACTACGTCTACCTGGTAATTGCTTTGAACTTGGTCGCCTTTATAAAAGGAAGGAGGCATCTGAGCAGCAGACGAGAACGTCGTAAAAATTTAATATCGCTCAGACTCCTACACCCGCAGCGCCGCGTGTTTCTACGCCCGGGATATTAACCTAATGTCTTTTCTATACATGCGGAAGATGCAAAGTCATTTAAAGGAGAGGGGTTAAATGGTTACATAGCTGATTAATCAATAACCAATTCCATTCCCATCACCAATTCCAATTTGTACTCCTCCATCGCAGTTTAACCTCTCACTTTATATGAGTGCTGTTCTATAAACAATGATTTTTGTTAGTGCGTTTTGTCGTACTTACAGCAATGGCGATCATTATTGAAAGTTCAGCTTCCTACATTTCGGGGTTGCCAACCTAAATAACAATACTATAATGAAATAACTATACTGTATTTAAAAAATGTTAAACTGAAAAAATATAAAACCCCGTGAGGCGTGTCCGGTTTTATATTGGAAGCCCTGTATTATATGGTTGCGAAACATGGGCTCTTACTTTAAGGGAGGAAAGGAGATTACAAGTATTTGAGAATAAAGTTCTTAGGAAAATTTTTGGACCAAAGAGAGATGAACAGACATGTGAATGGAGAAGACTACATAACAATGAACTACATGGTCTTTATAGGAAGTCAAATATAATAAGAACAGTTAAGTCTCGTAGACTGCGATGGGCAGGACATGTTGCGCGTATGGGGAATGAAAGACGTGCATGGAAGCTTCTTGTAGGAAAGCCAGAGGGAAAACGCCCAGTTGGTAGACCAAGAATGAGGTGGGAGAATAACAATAACTATGATTTGAGGGACGTAGATTATACAGGGTATGATTGGAAAGTATTAGTTCTGGATAGGGATGTATGGAGAGCTTATGTCCGCGCGGCCATGAACCTACGGGTTCGATAATGCCAGTGAGTAAGTAAGTAAGTAATATTACATATTAAAAACCACGTGTGGGAAGTAAAACCACTGCCCTCTATGTATAGGCCTACTACGTACATTGTCATCATCATCATCACCATCCATGCAAGTATTAGGCCGTGTGGCCTGTTACGGTCTCAAAGAGGAATTTTCCATCCAGCGCTTTTTAGACGTCCCAGCGATCTTTTGCCTTGGGGACAGTAACGAAGCACGGCTTTTGGAATTCTATGAGATGAAATTCGTTAAAGATGGGATTTGCAGTTGTTCTGGTAGTTTTGTAGATGGCGAAGAATGGGTTCTACATCCAAATCTTCCATAATTTCCTCATTTCTTTTATGGTCCCACTTTGTTTAGCCTGTTGTACGGCGCATAAATCGCATCTCATTTGCTGTTATTCGGCTTTCATCTCTTCTTCGTATTGTCCATGCGTACAATGTATATACAAAAAATCATAAAGGTAGTGTTAATATACATTATACGAAACAAATAACTTCATTTTAAATAAACTGAACCATATATCAAACAATATAAAACAATAAATACGTAGTTACCGCCATTTTATCTCAGTTGGTGTCACTGCCTCCTGTAGTTTCAACTAATAAACATTGCCCACCCTGCTAACATTAGTCAGTTGTTTATAATGAACGCAAATATTTCCAACAAATATGTTATTATTTTACTTTTATTTATTATTTTGAAAACACCATCGCGCAAAAAATAATGTACAACGCTCGTTTGTGAAGTGTTTTACAGAATCTCAGAAATTGAAAACCTCCATATCCCTCGGTTTTAAACATTTCCCTATTGGAAAACTCAGGATAGGGATGTGTGGAGAGCTTATGTCCACGCGACCATGAATCTACGGATTCATTGTGCCAGTGAGTTGTAATAATAATAATAATAATAATAATAATAATTATTATTATTATTATCATCATCATCATCATCATGACTTCCTGGTTTAGGCAAGAGTTGCCTGTTCCGTCTTCACTAATAGATCTAAGACCATCTCTTCCGAGGACGTCCGACATCTCTTCTTCCTCTTTGAAAATAATGGAAGATTTTATTTGGTAATCTACTTTCTTCAATTCTTTCTACATGTTCTTTCCACTATATCTTGTTGTTAAATATCTTTTCTTTTATGGAGTAGATCTGCAGTTCTTCACGGATATACTCGTTTCTTATCTGGTCCATTCTAGTGCAGCCTTTTACTCTTCTTAAAAATTTCATCTCGGCTGCTTGGATTTTACTTTCTTGTTTGGTAGTGGTAATCCAAGATTCACTCACATACAAAAGGACAGGGACATTTTATCATTATTATTATTATTATTATTATTATTATTATTATTATTATTATTATTATTATTATCATTATTATTATCATTATCATTATCATTATCATTATTATTATCATTATTATTATTATTATTATTATTATTATTATTATTATTATTATTATTATTATTATTATTATTATTAACTTTTGAAGACTGGAACAAGATTATTCAACAAAGCTGTTACCTTAGAGAATTGACGAGAACAAACGAAAATCAAAACTGCCAAAAGAATAAATTGAAAATGTATTTTTGACTAAAATAACAGAGAGATGGATCCATACATATAACCAGAACAACTGGAAAGTTTCCCAGAGAGAAACAACAGCAATAAATTTAAACAGACGTTGTCTGTAGCAGATGACAGAGCGGAAAATCGATACGTGCCCTCTTATGCCCGTGTTAAAAGTGCAACATTTATAGTCCTTAATTTTTTGCCCTGATGCATGTAGCATCCTAACTAATTAATTTAACTAACAAACTAATTTATTGGCACTATCTAACGCCTAGGTTCATGGGAGCGCGGAAATAAGCTCTCCATACATATCTATCCTGAGCTAATATTTTCCAATCGTACCCGGTATAATCTACTTTCCTTCAAATCATAGTTAATATTATTCTCCCACCACATACTTGGTCTACCAACTGGCATTTTCCCTCTGGTTTTCCTACAAGAATCTTTCATGCCCCTATAGCATTCACCGTTCGTGTCACATGCCCTGCACATCGCAGTCTACGAGACTTAACTGTTTTGTTATATCTGGTTTCCTATAAAGATCATGTAGCTCACTGTTATGTAGTCTTCTCCATTCACCTGTCTGTTCATCTCTCTTTAGTTCAAAAATGTTTCTAAGAACTGTATCCTCAAATACTCGCATATTTTCTCCTCCCTTAAAGTAAGACTCCATGTTTCGCATTCATATAACTGGGAGAATAATAGTTTTATAGCCTATATTTTCAGTTTAACGTTTTTTGAAAGAAGTTTTGACAAGAGTCCGTGTAATACATAATAGCATGGATTTACAGAATTGAGCCTATGTTTAATTTATTTGTGCATCTCATTCCTATTATAATTGAATCAGTCATTTCGAAAAGGGATAATCTCCAATTTTTCTAAATTTCACTTCTTTCATTATTCCATGTTTAGATACCTACTTCCATCGTTTCCATGTGAGAATGGATCAACTACACTATTCCCTTACCACTTTCTGACTTTATTCAGTAGCAATTTCAGATTCAATTCTTTATCCTGAACAAGTTGAATCAGTTTTTCTTCCTCTCCTGTAAATTTGATCAGTAGGACATCCCTATTCGAAATGACTGATTCAATTAATGTTCCTAGGTAGGCTATTTGAATTCAGCCACTTTTTTTTCAAAATTTCCCTCATTTGTCATTTACTGTCCTTTTGCATTATATAATGTATTTCTATGTGTGAATATAGGCCTATATTTAGTTTTATTGTTGTTTACTTCCAGTTGCAATCCCTACTCAGTACAGCGAGTGTGTAACCTTTTCCACAGTAATTTAATTTCTCACCTTACGGTTAGCAAAATAAAATACATATTTGGGTTCACTAATCTTTATAGGGACTTAAATAAAGAATATTATATAAAAAAAACTGCTGTGGTCTCGAGGTAGCGTGCTGCCTTGTCACGGGCGGGGCAGTTTTTCTAGGTGAGGTTTTTATCGGGGTTTTTCCTTACCTGTAAGACAAATGTCAGGAAACCTTTAAGGTCCTAACGGTCCCCGAAATCATATGGCCATCATCATCCTTATCGTTATCACCATCATCCTTCACCGGTGTGGAAAGCAACGGGAAGCTACCACACCTACAATTCCCTAGTAAAGCTGCAAGCATAGCATGAAAATGCTATGATTGCAGTGAAGGATCTGCCTTCAGAATTACTATGGATGGATGGATAAAAAAACTGAACGCCGTATAGCCTATTGTAGGCCCTGTAGTACGAGAGTTTTTAAAGATATGGTTATATAGCCTGGCAGCGAATAAAATGCAGTACTAACATATTCATGCCCTGACTGTACATCTCTCACTACACAGACCGTTGTTCTCCACTTTCCCTCCTTCCCAACTAATCAACATCAATACTCATATACCTTATATATCTATAATGATGTAGCCCTTTGTTGAGCCATGGTCTCTCCTTTATTAGAGGAATTCCTAGACCAAGATAATTTTAAATACCTCAAGAAAGGAGGAAGAACAGCGGCAAGTGATAATCTAAAACTAGGAGGAGAACCGATAAGAATGGTCAACAAATTCAGATATTTAGGCATAACACTGCAGCCAACAACAAAGTCTTTCAGCGCACATGTGCAGGAGAGAGCAGCAGCAGCTATAAGAGCTATATGCAGTATCAAAGACATCACATCGTTAAAATTAGTCACAGCCATGAAATTATTCGCATCAGTGATCACCCCGATCGTCACCTACGGGATAGAACTGATATGGGAGAAACTATCGACCAGCGATTTGGAGAGGTTAGAAAAGTAAAACCAAGATTCATCAAAAAGGCATTAGGTGCAAGCAAATACACACCAAATAGAATGGCCTATATGCTAGCCAGAGAAACCTTCTTCCTAGAGGACCTGAGGCAAAGGATACTACTGCCAGCAACGGAGCCATATAAGAAAGTCATCGAAAAAAAGAAACAGAGAGAAAAAGAGATCGACGAAGATTTCTACGCCTCAGATGCCATGGTAAACAGAGAGTGGACTGGAAGTAACCAACCACAAAGGCACAGAATCATAGGTTTAGCAACACACGGATATCATCACAAAATGTGCAAAAATACAAAATTCCACCAACCGAGTGATTCGTGTGAATGCAAGATATGCGACCAAAAGTGTGAGCGATACCATTACAAACAATGCAGAATATGGACAGGATCACTGAACGAACTCATAAAAGACAAATCATAAACTTATAAATTAATGCTCTTTCGAGTGCCTCTTACCAACTTATAAAAAAAATACCTTATTGGCCCATATATGTTATGAATGGCATGCGGTAAACATACCGACCCAATGAGGCATCTAGCAGACAACTAAGGTATTACTAGGACGTTGAAATAGGTAAATTTTGCTTAGAGGACTTTTTCATTCAAACTTAAGATTTTTACGAGCCTGAAAATCTTCAACTTGGGGCGCGCGGCTCAAAGTCCCTCCCGGAGGACTGGCTCCTTGCATTTTTCTATGCTTAAAAATCCATCGACTCCGGCCGGGTCTGAATCCGCGATCCTCGGAACCAGAGGCTTGGAGCATAATCTCTAGTCCGCCGCGACCGAGCTTGAATATAGCAAAATAATACTATGTAATAACCAATAACAACGATCGTGGTGTAATTGAACGCCTCCCAATCTTACGATTAAATCACGTGATCACGGGGAAATACCAGCACAATATGACTACTGTATACCCAGTGAAAGAAAGTTCCTGCGCGGAGATAACGGTCTAGTGCGGAATGGGCGATGTTGTGTTTGCATGCAGGTGGATTCCTCGAATACCATTGACTAGTAATGAAGTGGCGATTGTTGTTCCATTATTATAAAAAAGTTGAAGTGTAAATTCATGACGTTTATTAGTTTTATATTCTTATTCATCCCCTCTTTAATAATTTTAAATAACTTAATTCAAGATAAGATATAAAATATTCTATACGTTTTACTACACATAATAAATTAGATTAGTTGTACAGATTCCTGCTATCGATCAAGGTTTATTAATTTGACTATTAAACTCATATGACGTCACGCTAGTTTTAAATGTCATATTAGTTTTATAGGCCTATATATTATTTTTTAATTGTGTTACAGCACTTTTTCAAACTATATTTTGACTCGCATGGTGTTCGGCTCAGCCGCATTCTTTCATGATACTTACTTTCTCTGAGATAACATAATAGTAGAAGGGGGGCATTACGTCATAGAATTTTAACGCATGCGCAATTGGACAGCAATTAGTTAGTTTTCAAGCTAGCCTATAGCAATATTATTATATACCAATTCCAAACAAAGTTCCAGTTGTACGGTTAACATAGGCCTACTTGCATAAGGTATTACTTCACCGAAACAGTCTATTGTGGGAACCAATAAGTAGGGACTTCTATTTATTATTTATTTATGACAAAAATTATGTGAGCCTATATGATCAGACATTTACGCTTTTTCCATGATGTCGACAGATACCGTAGGGCCTATACTTTATTTATGATTTCATTACGAGCAGAATTTATACTCCATGCTGACTCACCTGTAAATTCTGCTGTTATTTTCATCACATCCTCAGTGACTAATGTAGGATATTTTTCACTAAACTCTTTTAAATCATCCAAAGGAATATATTTCTCTACGCTTTACAAATGTTTTTCTCTCTCCTATATTTTAGAAATTCTACAGAAGCAACCATTTTGAAACAAATGAGATTCCAATGTATTCTACATTGCGCATGCGTAAGAATAAAACAATGCTTATTCTATTATAATTGTAATTATATACTCTAAGATTCTCCCATATAATTTATAGGCCTATAGACATGTGTTAGATAACACATATTTTTATTATTTTCTCTATTTCTAGTATTAGGGTATTACATTTTCTTATACGCTCAAATTTAAAATCGTTATTTCATCCATCCATAGTAAGGGCAGGTCTTTCACTGCAATCATAGCATTTTTATGCTATGCTTTGTAGCTTTACTAGGGAATTATAGGTGTGGTAGCTTTCCGTTGCTTTCCACAAAATTCTACCAATAAAAATGCAGTCATATATCTGCTTTGTTTACATCAGCTCGGAAGAAGTATGGTAAATTAAAAGAAAATATACTTACAAGAATCTACCTTATACTGTATATTAGGGGACGCTGTTTCCCCAACTAAAGCACTGGATTTAAGTCTTTAGGCCCAATCAACTTCCAGGGATATAAAAATTAATCTTTCCATTTCTTTCTTTGTGAAATTACATTCATATTGTTTTGCAGAATAACGTAAATTCAAATTACCTGAAAGTCGAGCACAAACA
This sequence comes from Diploptera punctata, assembly GCA_030220185.1. NCBI lineage: Eukaryota > Metazoa > Arthropoda > Insecta > Blattodea > Blaberidae > Diploptera > Diploptera punctata. The sequence continues at coordinate 439,269 of JASPKZ010008900.1, forward strand.
GCACGTAACAATTGAATCGTCTTTAAACATTTAAACGTCACGTAAAACAAATCTGAATTTGATTCGAGATTGTTATATACTTTTTTCAACATGACAATCATTTTTTTCTTGGTAATTATTTATAGCGTGACCTACTACATGTTTAAAACTTGGACGGACATAAGAGATGGAATATTCATACCCCACTTGATGCATGTATTCCATGTTTTACCATATTGTGAATATGGACGTTGCACTTCAATTGTTGAATGCATTATCATCATCAAAACAATCGAAGACTGAAGCCTTCAAAGGCCTATATTCTGCATTTCAGTCTACGAGATTTAACTTTTATTATTATATGTGGTTTCCTATAAAGATATAAATATAATTTTAGCTCATTGTAATGTAGTCTTCTCTATTCACGTGTCTGTTGATCTGTCTTTGGCCCAAAAAATAATTATATTCTCAAATATTCGTAATCTTTTTTCCTCCTTTAGCCTCCATATAACAGGAAAATAATAGTTTTATGTATTTTCAGTAAAGATCAGCCTCAATGCGATAGTGGTCAGTGTTTCTGACTACTGTTCATGAGTTCCCAGGTTCGATTACCAGTCAGACCATTGGCGTTTTTCTTTAAAGGTAATTATTCCTGTGGTTCCTCATGGTCTGGGATTTAGGTTAAGAACTCTCTTGGCGCTTCATTATCATTTATCATCCATCATATCATCGGGGTAACGTAACTCCGCCTTCCAAGTGCCCTAACCTAAGAAATGGATTACAGTTTCGCCAATGCCAGGGAAGAAAACCAGAAATGTCATAAAAGACAACCTGGCGACTTTAGAATATATATATTTTAGTTTAATGCTTTCGAGAGAAGTTGGGATGACAAGATTCCCTGTAATACATAACAGCATTCACTTCAAGAATTGAGCATATGTTTAATTTCTTTGTGCAATTCATTCCTGTTTGTGATTATTGTCCAAAATATCTGTCATTTGTCATTTCCATTAAATAATTAATTTCTATGTATAACCGTATATTTAGTTTGAGTGATGTTTACTTCCAGCCCCAATTTCTTAGTGTTACTCAATAGTGTGTGAGTGTTGGCCCTTAGTATCTCCTCGCTATCACCTAATAATATCTCCTAGTCATCACCTAATAATACCCATATAAGTAACTAACTAACTCTCTGGCACTATTCAACCCGTAGGTTCATGACCGCGCAGAGATAATCTCTCCATACATACCTATCCTAGGGTAATGCTTTTCAATCACTCCCTATATAATCTACTTCCCTCAAATCGTGGGTAATGTTATTCCCCTATCTTATTCTTCGTCTACCAACTAGTCGTTTTCCTTCTGGTTTTCCTACAAATGTGTTTGAGGTTTTGGCATGTATTCCCTGAAGTAGTCCTCGCCCGGAGAACGAATGAGGGACCATTTTAAATAATACATACATAAATATACAGTTAATTTTAATATCTTTCTTTTCTTTATTATAGTCGGATATAACGAAAAATAAGAGAATATAGGATGTTATTAACACATTTTGGTACCACAGGAAAAATGCGGCTAATTAATTTACTGTCCTCTTGTATTCCGGCGAATATTGTAGCTATATTATCAAGTTGTGCTCTCTTCCTTGGTTATTAAATCCATTATGCACTAAGTCTCCTTTATTAAAATTTCATTTAACGTTTCCTCGCCACGTCAGAGTTACGCTACGTTATTGATGAAATTACAAGACCACACTCTATTGTACTTCATCTAAATATGTTAGATCAAAACGTCCGTCACTCAGGAATTGCGTAAACTAAGCCAACTCCTCAGTAGCTCGAAGTTATCATCCCATTTCGCTTGTTTATGGAAAATTGTAATATAATTGCGCACAATCGTGCAATAGTTATGTACGCAACAGCAGAAGTAGGCCTAAGTACTAGTACATGCAATACTAATAAAATTCATATCAAATTCCGATGAGATGAATACTCATAAGATAAAAATTAAAATATATATCTGTTGGCAGATGCCGTCGTTCTCAACTGTGTTAAAATATTGTATTAAAATGTTATCTGGATATCTTTTGGAAGTTAACTTCCATCATCAGCAGGATGAGTGTCTGTTACTCTGAGTATCAGACACTCTTCCTGCTGATGATGTAAATTATTTTCCGAAAGGCCTCCAGATAACATGAGTAGCAAGCACTCATCCTTCTGACGATGGAAATTAGCTTCCGAAAGGCATCCAAATATAATTTTAATACTTTTACTGTGAATAGCACATACTCATCCTGTTGATGATGGAAGTTAACTTCCGAAAGGCCTCCAGATAGCATTTTAATAGTGCTACTCTGAGTAGCAGACACTCATCCTGCTGATGATGGAAGTTAATTTCTAAGAGACCTCCAGATAATAGTTTAATACTGTTACTCTGAGTAGCAGACACTCATCCTACTGATGACGGAAGTTAACTTCCGAAAGGCCTCCAGACAACGTTTTAATACAATATTTTAACACAGTTGAGGACGACGGCACCTGTCAACACGTATATATTTTAATTTTAATCTTATAAGTAGTACATTATTAATCGAGGATGTGTTTGAGTTAAATATATAATTTTTATTAGGGCCTATATATTTTTTTGTCATAAATAAATAAGAACTGGAAGAGGTCCTTAATTATTAGTTCCAACTTATCTTGTATTCAGTCTTATTTCCCGTAAAATACGATGCTCCTAAGAACAATGTTTCTACATTGACAGTTCCTTACATAATTTAGTCATATGGCGGGTAAAAGTAGAATCACGATCCCCCCACAAAAACGGCGTCGGCGAAAGTAATACCTTATATATGTTTGTTTACAATACGACTGGAACTTACCTCGGAATTAGTATACATCCATAAATTATGCGTTAATCATAGTAACTTATACACCTCACTGATAGTATTATTTTAACAATTAATAAATTCAATTATTTATGAAAATAATAGTCCACCGCTGTGGTCTCGAGGTAGCATACTGCCTTCTCACACAGCGGGCCCGGGTTCGATCCCCGGTCGGGGCAGTTTTTCTGGGCGAGGTTTTTATCGGGGTTTTTCCTCACCTGTAAGACAAATGTCAGGAAAACTTTAAGGCCCAAACGGTCCCCGAAATCATATGGCCATCATCATCCTTATCATTATCATCATCACCATCATCCTTCACCGGTGTGGAAAGCAACGGGAAGCTACAACACCTACACAATTCCCTAGTAAAGCTGCAAGCATAGCATGAAAATGCTATGATTGCAGTGAAGGACCTGCCTTCGGGCAGAATTACTATGGATGGATTTATGAAAATAATATTAAGATTAACAAACATTTTCTTTTGTTCTGTTTTAAATATTGTATAGTTTACTATATCTCATCATTTTTCTTTGTTTTTATATACATTGGACAGGGACAATTTAATATGTCTTGTTTGTATACATTTTATTATTAGTTTTAGTCTTAATTTTAACTAACATTAACTGGTTTCATTATAGATCGTAATATAATAGATATTATCTTTTTGATCAAATTTGTATTTAGTATTTAATATTAGAGTTAATTGCGGCAGAAATGAAATTTATGAGACGTACTCCAGGCTACTCAAGAACAGACCATGAACGGAATTCTGAGATTCTCAAAGAATTACAAACAGAATCAGTCATGGAATATGTACAAAAATACAGAAACAACTGGAAATATCACGTAAGAAGAATGAGCAGAACAAGAATACCACGTCAGATCTTAAATTACCAGCCACCAGGCAAGAGATCTTTGGGCAGACCCTTCAAACGTTGGATTGAGACCGTAACAGACCACTAGGTATATCACATGAAAGGAAGAAGAAGAAGAAGAGTTAATTGAGATTGTTATATTTTGATGTAATATATTATGCTTGTCCTGGTGAGTGGAAGAGAAGGCCACATGGCCTTAACTCCACCAGGCTAAATAAATAAATCTAATCTAAATAAATGTAAATCTAATCTATTAACCAGTACAGGACGATGTGTATCAGCATGTTGAGTCCCCCAGCCATTACAGCTGTTTTTCTCAACCCTCAAACTTACTAATTACAGCTACTCTTAAATGAAAAAAAAAGTTTTAACATTTATTATTGTGCATTGCATATAAAATATGAAAATACATTAGGCCTATTCTATGTATTTCTGTAACTGAACTACACCCTAGCATGAGCATTTGCTCATTCGAGTGTCAATACTGTGAACACAACATGTACATATCAAGACCAATAAATATACAAACAGATTTGATTTACTGAAATTGTAACTTACGTCTTATTACGTAGTTTATAATTCAAAACGAATATTAGCTCCAACCTATTGCCATAGAGTTGTTTAGAAAATGGCTTCCTTTAAAATATTGATGTCTAAATAAGGGCATAATTCAAAACAATCACACAATTACTGGAGTACCTTATATAAGATACTTTTTATTGGTAGTAAAAAAATTATCGTCCACAAAACGTAAAAAGAAACTCTAATAAAGATTTTTGTTACTTCAGCTATAAGAATTACTTGCAAATTCAGTAAGTATCTTGTTTTACGAGAGATATTTTGAATTTCTATACAACTGAATTAAAAGTTTTTCTTTTCGGAACTTATCCACAAGTAATCTTCTTATAACTAATTAGTGTTATTTATGGAGGGCTTAACAAAATCGTCTTTCTGTCATCTTCAAGAAATTCGCTCTCTACATTTGCATCGATACTAAACTTCTTAATCTGTAAGTTCCAAATTCACATATACTTCTCACACCATTCATCCAACCTTCTTTAGGTCTTCCCTTTCTTATTTCCCCACCTATTCTCCACTCTAAGATCTTATGGTTTCTATCAGATGACACCCTCTTGTGCAAAAGTGCAACCATAAATAGTTTTTATTTTTAAAGGACCTAAAATTTTGAATTTCTTTACTTCTTTGTCTGTCCACATCCATATATCCCCCTAATAGGGTAAGGGTATTCCTTTTCCTCACCTGTAAGACAAATGTCAGAAAGCTTACGGCCACCTAATAGAGAAGTAGTTACTACTCGGATGAGAAAGCAGATTTCATTTTTTAGGCTATAATTTAGGCTAGGGTTCATTTTACGAACCTGTAAATCTACAGATACCGGGTTCACGGGTTAAAATTCCTCCTTGAGGATTTGTTCCTTGGATTTTTCGACCCTAAAGTGTCCAACGACGCCGGTAGGATTTGAATCCGCGACCCTCGGGACCAGAGTCAATGAATTTAACCCCTAGATCAGAGAGTCCTATTTAATATTTTGTAGTAGCTCTGTATAATATATCCCTAAAATTCATAAGAATTCTTATTGCTAAATTCGAATTGATCAAGTAGTGGGCCTAAAGATCAATTTAATTCTACTATACCGCTGTGGCAGCGTGCTGCCTTGTCACGCAGCGGGCCCGGGTTCGATTCCCTGTCGGGACAGGCTCCTGGGTGAGGATTTTTGGGGGGTTTTTCCTCACCTGTAAGACAAATGTCAGAAAGCTTACGGTTCACGGTCCCCAACATAATCATCCTTATCATTATTATTATCATCATCCTTCACCGGTGTGGAAAGTAACGGGAAGCTACCATACCTTTAATTCCCTAGTAAAGCTGCAAAGCATAGCATGAAAATGCTATGATTGCAGTGAAACATCAGTCCTAGGGCAGAATTGCTATGGATGGATGCCAAAAATCTTTATATATAAAAATTTAGCTTGTTTATGTTTGTAACTTATAGACTTCTAAATCCATCAAGTGATATTCATGAAACATTTTACATACATGTTTTCAAGTACACCGAGTGTTCGTCCGCATATATTATGCTCTAAAACCATTAAGGTGTAGGAGTTCACCCGAAACTAAAATTAAAATTCGCTCTAGCGGTCACAATTTTCTATGTATCATAGCGAAACTTAGTATGTGTTATTAAAATAAACCAAGATAATTATAATTAGAAGTGGGGGTTTGCCTGAAATCCGAAAATAAGAATTGACTAACAAACCGCCATGTTTGGTTCGTCGCAATGTATAACTTTGTGTATTGTGACGTGTCGTAAAAACGTTTGAATTTCGCAGGCAAAGGCGAGAATAGTGGTCTCTCGCATTGGTAGAAATAAATTCGCGAGTCGTCAACTCACGAGTCAAAAGACCCGCGCAGATTATCGAAACATCTAGGCTCTCATTCCAGATAACTCTACGAACATCTACTTTCCGTTTCGGGAAACCGCCAGAAGGTTCCATTTGTAAGTGCCTGGACCATGGGTCTATAAGTTTCCCCCCCTGCCCTATATATCTGTGGCAAAGGCAGGAAACGAATCAGTCGTGTTTTTGACAGCTACAAGTAAAGATGAGAGATGAAAAATTGTAGTGAGCCGACTCATCAGAGACTGTAAAATTATTGTGAAACAGGTAAACTTTGAATCAAGACTGTTAAATCATATTGTTAATGATAGTGTGTAGAATGAATAAAGTTTTACTGAAATACTATACGACATCTGTGACCATTATTTTCGCCAAAACGACGCGAGGACTACTGCTACCACAAACGACTCACATAGTACAGATTTTCAGGTATGGCTCTATGCTCTAAAAATATTATGCTGTGCTTTTACGCTCTAAAAATATTAGGTATAGGAGTTTACCTGCATAGAAAATTTTAAAATCATATTTAATTTATTTAGGCGTAGCAGCGTACACGGTCATTAGCTAATATAATATAAATATGTTTGTAAATTTACGTGTTAAAAAAATTAAGAATTTTCCCCTCCATTTTAAAACTAAAAAAACGGATTTACCATGTATTATTATACCACAGAGGTTCTAACTAACTCACTGGTACTATCGAACCCGTAGGTTCATGCCGCGCGGACATAAGCTCTCCATATATCCCTATCGTCCACCGATGTGGTCTCGAGGTAGCGTGCTGCCTTGTCACGCAGCGGGCCCCGGTTCGATCCCCGGTCAGGGCAGTTTTTCTGGGTGAGATTTTCATCGGTGTTTTTCCTCACCTGTAAGACAAATGCCAGGAAAACTTTAAGGCCCTAACGGTCCCCGAAATCATATGGCCATCATCATCATCATCATCATCATCCTTCACCTGTGTGGAAAGCAACGGGCAGCTACCACACCTACAATTCCATAGTAAAGCTGCAAGCATAGCATGAAAATGCTATGATTGCAGAGAAGGACCTCCCTGCGGGCAGAATTACTATGGATGGATATCCCTAACCTGAACTAATGTTTTGCAATCATCCCTGAGTAATCTAATTCCCTCAAATAATAGTTAATATTATTCTCCCACCTCATTCTTGGTCTACCAACTTGGCGTTTTCCCTCTGGTTTTCCTAGAACAAGCTTCCATGTTTGTCTTTCATTCCCCATTCGTGCCACATGTCCTGCCCAATACAGTCTACGAACCACAGAGGTACAGATATACTATTTATTAATTTACTTACCGCTATGTATGTTTCATTGCAGGTGCGGAAATGATCATGAATCCATCGATAACTATTGTCGTAGCAATGCTAGCAACGTTTTGCAGATGTTTTAACAATGATGTATTGCGAGCTCTATGGAAGATGAGTAATGAAGTGGCGACTGAAAATTTCAGTGACTTGAAATGTGTTTGTTTGATAACAGAAAGAGCTACTGGCGCTGAGAATTACATGTTTCCTATAGAAATACCAGTATACTACGTTCATCTGCCTTTACAAGTCACCAAAAATGCTGTGCGACTTTCACCAGGTTTATTATAATTAGCTTTTAAGGAATATTGGGTCATGTATATTCACATCATGTTTCTAAAGAAAGTAATATTTTGACTATTTAACTCGTGCCCCAAATGGGAGTCAATGACCAATCACGTTACAATGATTTTTTATTTACAACCAATCACAGTCGTCTTTCACCTCGCTCTTTATCGATTTCTCTTTATCAGCTCCTGCTTTTGTGTTAAAGAAAGCTCCTCCTTTTTAATGTTCTGAACAGGTCAAAGCATTATTTTTCTCCAACAAATACATTGAATATAGCAAATAATGAAAAGATTCCTTGATTTTACTGAGCTGTTTACTAAAAAAATAAATGAATAACCCATAATGTTGATTATGATATGTAGTTTGATGTGTTTCATTATTTCTCCACTTGGGTGCACTCTTACAATATTGCGATCTTATTTGGCAATAAATAATATGATCAAGCAGCAGTGAATGAACATAACCTCACATTTCTGATTTGTTTTCAAACATCGCCGTTTACATTAAATATATAAATATTTTAAAATAACTATAGTTAAACAATGATTTGTGAGTAAACAGCTTAATTTTATTCGTTAAATAGTCCTAACAAATGCCACTCTTGATTTCCAAATTCTCTAGATAAATTGGAAATCACTCGTGGCATTACTTATGATAAATTTATTATTCAAACAATGTCATATCTAAATTGACTGATAGCCCATCGCAGTCTACGAGACTTAACTGTTCTTATTATATTTGGATTCCTATAAAGTTCATGTAGCTCACGGTTATGTAGTCTTCTTCATTCGCCTGTCTGTTCGTCTCTCTTCGGTCCAACTTTTTTCTAAGAGCTTTATTCTCAAATACCCGTAATCTCCTTTCCCCCCCCCCTTAAAGTAAGAGTTGCCTTGTCACGCAGCGGACCCGGGTTCAATTCCCGGTCGGTACAGACTCCTGGGTGAGATTTTCTCGGGGTTTACTTCACCCGTAAGACAAATGTCAAGAAGCTTAGGGCCCAACGGTTCCCGAAAATCATCCGGCCATCATTATCATCCTTATTGTCATCATCATCATCATCCATCGTCGGCGTGGAAAGCATCGGAAAGCTATCACACCTATAATTCCCTAGTGAAGCTTCAAAGTATAGCATGAAAATGCTAGGATTGTAGTGAAAGACTGCCCTCCGGCAGAATTACTTTGGATGGATATGTCTGGTACTCCAATTTAGTTAGAGGCTGAGTCGACCCAGGGTCATGATGTGAGCAGAGTATTTAGGCCATTTTAAAAATTCAGGATTGTTCTTAACCCTATGTTTTATTGAATTAATTTTGAGTCGGTGAGTTCTTACGAAATATAAGACCATAATATTTTATAAACTAACTCTCACTGGCACTATCAAACCCGGAGGTTCATGGCCGCGCGGACATAAGCTATCCATACATCCCTATCCTGAGCTTATGTTTTCCAATCATCGACTGTATAATCTACATACTCAAATGATAGTTAAATCAATTCCGCCAAAAATTCTGGCCTGATCGGAATTTGAACCAACTACGCTATAGCTGCCCCATTTACGGCCGTTAGGTTTGATACAAATTAAATATTATAGCTATGGAAAAGAAATATCAAGGCAAATGGAATCCGAATGTGCTTGCCGATTATTGTTGGACCATCAAGAGGGATGCTCCACAGGCGAAATATAGCTGAAAATCGTCATTTCTTACTTTCTAGGTGAGTCCGAATGTTCGAATATTGTGTAGTTACGAATGTAGAAAATATTAAAGTGTTTGAAATTATAAACTTCTGTCTCTCGGAAACCTTGAGTGATGGAGAAAAACCGATATCATATTTGAATTCAGGAGAAAAAAATACTATCAGAATCACATATTTTTCTTTCTGAGACAAAAATAAAATTCATTTTTTGTTGACGATTTTTATTATTAATTTAACACTTCTCATAGAAGGATAAATTATATTTGAAGAGAAAAATTTTCGCCTAGACCGGGACTCGAACCCGGGATCCTTGGCTTTCCGGGCCAAGTGCTCTACCAACTGAGCTACCGAGGCGAGTTACGATTTAGACGCAAATTTTTCTCTTATGTACGTTGTAATTCCCTCGCGCCAAATGCTTGAAACCATAGCTTCTTTCTTTGCAAATGGCGGCTTGTTAGTTAAGAAGACATTTATTGGGAATTTAACACTACTTTATAGCCAGTAGGGCTTCTATTGACGATTTTTATTATTAATTTAACACTTCTCATAGAAGGATAAATTATATTTGAAGAGACAAATTTTCGCCTAGCTATGGTTTCAAGCATTTGGCGCGAGGGAAATACAACGTACATAAGAGAAAAATTTGCGTCTAGGTCGTAACTCACCTCGGTAGCTCAGTTGGTAGAGCACTTGTCCCGGAAAGCCAAGGGTCCCGGGTTCGAGTCCCGGTCTAGGCGAACATTTTTCTCTTCAAATACAATTTATCCTTCTATGAGAAATGTTAAATTAATAATAAAAATCGTCAATAGAAGCCCTACTGGCTATAAAGTAGTGTTAAATTCCCAATAAATGTCTTCTTAACTAAGAAGCCGCCATTTGCAAAGATAGAAGCTATGGTTTCAAGCATTTGGCGCGAGTGAATTACAACGTACATAAGAGAAAAATTTGCGTCCAGATCGTAACTCGCCTCGGTAGCTCAGTTGGTAGAGCACTTGGCCCGGAAAGCCAAGGATCCCGGGTTCGAGTCCCGGTCTAGGCGAAAATTTTTCTCTTCAAATATTATTTTTTGTTGCTCAGTGTAATCATCTAGTGATATTCTTGCACCTGGAATAATACCTTTATATATATTTATTATTATATTTATAACCTTCACATTTGTAAAATACTAATAGAATTTGTTTAGAAGGTGGAATTGAGAAGTAATGTGCCTTGTGACTACAACTTTTTTTATTCAATGCCGCAGGTTATTTCGACATTTCTGGTGTTCTCTCTTGGCATTGGCTTAATTGTAACCCACATCTCAAGTCGGGGCGCCTAGAAGGCGGAGTTATGTTACCCCGATGATATGATGGATGATAAATGATAACGAAGCGCCAGGAGAGTTCATAACCTAAACTTAACCTAAATTCAAGACATAGGACAACCACAGGAATGATTCCCTTTAAGGAAAAATTCCTATGGTTTGACCAGGTATCGAACCCAAGACCTCACGAACAGTAGTCAGAAACGCTGACCACTACCCCATGAGACTGGTCCTATAACCTTTTATAAAAACAATTAAAGAATCTCTACGAGGCATTCGATTACAATAGAGTTGATATCCAGAAAACACTAGATCAATCATTGAAAGAGATAGGCTATCCAGAAATGGTACTGCAGATGGAGTTCGTCGTCTTCCAAGGATTAGGCAACGTAGTCTATAGTGGAGGGGCACGCCGTAGCGTAGTGGTTAAGGCACTGCGCTACAAGCCGGAAGGTCGAGGGTTCGAGTCCCGGTGGGGTCAGGATTTTTAAACTGACCCAAACCTTCTGGCGGCACTATGACCCTGGAGTCGACTCAGCCTCTAACTTAAATGAGTACCAGACGCTTGTTCTGGGGTAAAGGCGGCCGTCACGCAGGGCTGACAACCCGGCTGACATCAAGTGCCGATTGTTAAGAAAAAGTGGGAGCCTTAACCTCCTAATACCCCAAGGGCCTCCTGAGGCCTGTAGTGGGATCACTTTTAAGTCTATAGTGGAGTTGACAGGACACTATAAATGAAGTTCGTAATGTCAAAAGTAACCTAAATAAATTGTTTGTGATGTTATGGCGGTACTGTCATTACTTATCGAATCTCCTAGTATTTATGAAGAACATTTTTCTTAAACAAAAAAGTTTACATTTTTATAAAGAGTGAAATAATGAGGTTGTATCTAAATTTATTTCATTCCTGTATTTTATTGGATAAATTCTCATGTAAAATATAATTTTCAGACCAATTTGAAGAATATTCGTGGGATATTTTACTTCTGGAACCTATAAATGCAGGTTGTTTGGCTTACATTGTGCAAACAAGCGATATTGGTTTCATGGTAAAAGCATTTGCAAGGCTTTTCCACACGCCGAAGGCTATAAACAGAAACAACAGAAAGTACCTCTATCTCCCGGAAAAACACATCCAAGAACAAGAATTTAATTCCAATATAAAAAGATTATTTGAAAGCAGAGAAATGGATTTCATGCCAGATTTGGTTGTTGCAAGAGTTATATTCAATTCTTCTCCGTCTGATGTTGGTATAATTTCACCACTTATTTCCGGTAGGTCTCGTTATTTTCATATTATTATTACTACTGTTACTGTTATCATAACATATGAACTCTGGTTTTCAAGCCCATAACACAGCAACCTTTGTGTAAGCTAAGAGCTGATGAAATGGCGAGCATAAGGAATACTTACTTACTCACTGGCACTACCGAACCCGTAAGTTCATGGCCGCGCGGACATAAACTCTCCATACATCCCTATCCTGAGCTAATGCTTTCCAATCATTCCCTGTATAATATACTTCCCTCAAATCATAGTTCATGTTATTCTCTCACTTCAATATTAGTCTAGCTACTAGATGTTTTCCCTCTGGTTTGCCTAAGAGATGTTTCCATGCCCCTCTTTCATTACCCATACGCGCCACATGTCCTGCCCATCGCAGTCTACGAGACTTAACTGTTCTTATTATATCTGGCTTCCTATAAAGACCATGTAGTTCATTGTTATGTAGTCTTCTCCATTTACCTGTCTGCTCATCTCTCTTTGGTCCAAAAATTTTCCTAAGAACTTTATTCTCGAATACTTGTAATCTCCTTTCCTGCCTTAAAGTAAGAGTCCATGTTTCGCACTCATATAATATAACTGGTAGAATAATAGTTTTATATATTTTCAGTTTAACGTTTTTTGAAAGGAGTTGGGACGTCAAGAGTCCCTGCAATGCATAATAGCATGCATTTCCAGAATTGAGCCTATGTTTAATTTCTTTGTGCATCTCATTCCTATTTGTGATTATTGTTCCTAGGTATTTGAATCCAGCCACTTCCTCAAAATTTCCCTCATTTGTCATTAGCTGTCCATTTCCATTTATATAATGAATTTCTACGTGTGACCATATATTTAGTTTTATTGATATTTACTTCCAGTCCTAATTTCTTAGTGTTACTCAATAGTGTGTGCGTGTTGTCCTTTAGTATCTCCTCGCTATCGGCCAATAGTACTACATCATCAGCATAAACTAACAGCTTATTAATACCATTAAGTTGTAGGCCTTCTTCATCATCTAAAGATTTGATGGCATGCGCTTGTACAAAATTACAAAATTAAATAGTAGAGGAGATAGTGCATTTCCTTGCGTCAACCCATTCTGGATTTCAAAAGAGTCCGAAAACTGTTTGCCTACACGCACCCTACACTTTGTGCCATTTAGACACATTCGTATAAGTCTAACTTTTTATGAATTCCGAACTCTAGCAGGATACTATATAACTTTTTAATATATTAAAAAATATACTGCAGTGTTCTTCTACCTAATGTTTGCTCTTATGTCTACGGATAATTCTTTAACCAGTGTTTATGTACAATGGGAGAAATTGGAACACTTCGTTCAAAATAGAAACGTGTAACTCATTTTAAATGCTATTTTTTTTATTCTATTAGGATGCTAATAATACATTTTTACCATCCAATAAATTAATTGCAATGTAACATTCTTTATTGTGGTCGATTATACATTTGATATAGCCATAGTGTACTTCTAAGCTACAATTGACTTAACGTGGGCGATATTTGGACCCTATACCTTACATAATGGGCCAACATACATACTCTATTGAAGAACACTAAGAAATTGGGACTGGAAGTAAACATAAATAAAACACACAGAAATGCATTATATAATGAAAATAGACAGCCAATGACAAGTGAAGAAAGTTTGAAGAAGTGGCTGAATTCAAATACATAGGAACAATAATCGCAAATAGGAATGAGATGCACAAAGAAATTAAAGATAGGCTCAATTCTGGAAATGCGTGCTATTATGCATTACAGGGACTCTTGTCTTCCCAACTCCTTTCAGAAAATGTTAAACTGAAAATATATAAACCTCTTATTCACCCAGTTATATTATATGGATGCGAAATATGGACTCTTACTTTAAGGCAGGAAAGAAGATTACAAGTATTTGAGAATAAAGTTCGTAAAAAATTTTTTGAAACAAAAAGAGATGGTCAGACAGGTAAATGGAGAAAACTACATAACAGTGAGCTACATGATATGTAGGCCCTATAGGAAGCCAGATATAATAAGAACGGTTTAGTATCATAGGTTGCAATGGACAGGACATGTGGCACGTATGGGGGATGAAAGAGGTGCATTGAAAGTTCTGGTAGGAAAACCTGAGGGAAAACTACCAGTTGGTAGACCAAGAATGAGGTGGGAGAATAACATTATCCGGAATTTAAGGGAAGTAGATTATACAGGGGATGATTGGAAAACATTAGCTCAGAATAGGGATGTATGGAAAGCTTATGTCCGCGCGGCCATGAACCTACGGGTTCGACAGAGCCAGTGAGTTAGTTAGTTACCTTATATACTATCTAACTCGTTGACAGTGCTCACTAACGTTGTACATGAAGCTTCTAACTTCATACGTTAGTGAGATACCGTCTTCTCCACTCAGGCTCCCATAAAGTAAAGTAAAGTAAAGTATTCCCACTACAGGCCTCAGGAGGCCCTTGGGGTAGTGGGAGGTTAAGGCTCCCACTTTTTCTTGACAATCGGCACGTGATGTCAGCCGGGTTGTCAGCCCTGCGTGACGGCCGCCTTTATCCCCAGAACAAGCGTCTGGTACTCATTTCCGTTAGAGGCTGAGCCTACTCTTCTGTTTTCAGATGTATCCAGCAACTTTACAATCGAACTGTTTACACATCGTTTTATTGGTCCAAAGCCACAATCTTCAGAACCAGTATATTTGGATACTTGGATTCCAGAAAAAGGATTAGTTCGCAAAACAAACTTGTATCCAGACAAGATCAGTAATATGATGGGAAAACAACTGACCCTCATCTCTCTCAACTACCCGCCACCTGCAGTCGCACGCGTAGTTAACGGCACTCAGGTGTACGATGGCTACGAATACAGAGTTGTTTTTGAATGGGCTAAAAGAAACAACTTCACTTGGAAAGGGATATGCTACCCAGATGAATGGTGGGGGGAGATATATGAAAATGGCACTGGGTGGGGAATCACAGGTCACGTGTCCATGGATGAAGCAGATGTGGGATTTACGGTTCTGTATCTATGGTATCGTGATTTCAGATTTTTGGATTTCAGGTTAGTACAGTAATACAATTGTTTCCTTATACTTACTTACTTACTCACTGGCACTATCGAACCCGTAGGTTCAAGGCCGCGCTGACATAAGCTCTGCATACATCTCTATCCTGAGCTAATGCTTTCCAATCATTCCCTGTATAATCTACTTCCCTCAAATCATAGTTAATGTTGTTCTCCCATCTCATTCTTGGTCTATCAACTGGGCGTTTTCCCTCTGGCTTTCCTACAAGAAGCTTCCATGCCCGTCTTTCATTCCCTATACGCGCAACATGTCCTGTCCATCGCAGTCTACGAGACTTAGCTGTTCTTATTATATCTGGCTTCCTATAAAGACCATGTAGTACATTGTTATGTAGTCTTCTCCATTCACCTGTCTGTTCATCTCTCTTTGGTCCATAAATTTTCCTAAGAACTTTTATTCTCAAAAACTCGTAATCTCACTTCCTCCCTTAAAGTAAGAGTCCATGTTTCGCACCCATATAATATAACTGGTAGGATAATAGTTTTACCCTCCATGGTATCTTTACCTTGTCGTGGTGGAGTGGCTTGTGTGCTTAAATGATCCTGAGAGCTATGCCGGCGGTAGCATTGCTGCCGATAGGGTTACCCATGCCGGACTGGTCGACGGTGATAAGCCAGACGAAATAAGTACCTTGGTCGAAAGAGTGACGATCTTTCACCGTAAAAATACAACCGTCAAGAAATGCGGACATGGGTTCTACTGGGGTAAAATTTTCCGGAGGTCAAATAGTCCCCCATTCGGTTCTCCGGGCGGGGACTACATCAGGGAACCCATGCCAAAGTGGGATGTATGGAGAGCTTATGTCCGTGCGGCCATGAACCTACGGGTTCGATAGTGCCAGTGAGTAAGTAAGTAAGTAAGTAAGTAAGGATAATAGTTTTATATAATTTTCAGTTTAACGTTTTTTTTAAAGGAGTTGGGACATCAAAAGTCTCTGCAATACATAATGTCACGCATTTCCAGAATTGAGCCTATGTTTAATTTCTTTGTACATCTCATTCCTATTTGTGATTATTGTTCCTAGGTATTTGAATTCAGCCACTTCCTCAAAATTTCCCTCATTTGTCATTAGCTGTCCATTTCCATTATATAATGCATATCTACGTGTGACCATATATTTAGTTTTATTGATATTTACTTCCAGTCCTAATTCCTTAGTGTTACTCAATAGTGTGTGCGTGTTGTCCTTATACCCTAAAATAAAAACTTTTTGGACCTAATCTACTAGTGTTTACTAGAGCAAGGCTTTTATGTACTAAATCTTAAGATTCATTCAGTTATTAATTTATTTATTTAGCCTGGTACAGTTAAGACCATGTGACCTTCTCTTCCACTCACCAGGACAAACATATGTTACATTCAAATACAAAATCACAATAAATTAAGCAATGAGTTAAGAATTAACACTTTGCTTTTCGCTGTTGATATGCTCATTAGTATGGCAAGGCAATTAATGATTTTGCATCTTTTTCTTATGAAGGTTGAAACATTGCATGCATATATGAAAATGTACGGAATTAAAAAATATATTAAATAAAAGCAATTCATTACGGCATTTTTTTGCATTTCCTTAACTTATTAAGGGATAGGTCATTTTCTGGTAATTTTTAGGTCATTTTGAGCATTTTTTTAACTTTTTCGGAAGCCTGTGACATTATTTGTATTTGATTTAAGATTTTAATTATAATTCAGTATTTTTCCTTGTCAATACAATTTCTTGGAATTAAGTAGTTGTTTTGCTAACTACTACCCCTATTTTACAAGGTATGTGCATAATGATCTTGCCCACTTTTAGGAATGTTATTCACTTTCTTAGAGCTATGCTAGCTTCTATCTTATTCTGATTGTTAACTGCAATTCAAAATTGCTGTAAAAGTGCACTGTGTAATTGAAATGGATTTTCTGCAATAAAAGGTGCTGTAATATGTATTTTTTAAATACTTTTCCTTTAATATTTTGATGTTAAGTTAAATTTCATGTAATTCAGTAATCAAGTGAGTGCTTAATCTAATAAATAGTATTTTTATTGGTGATCATCATCATCCGGTATCATGGTACATGCCGCCGTCTTCCGGAAACCAAACGCCATTCCTTTCTGTCCATTTTTATTGGTAATTCTTAAATTTGTAATGGTCATTTTTTTATTTTATTGGTAATTTTTTGCATTTTTTAGGTCATAAATGCATTTTTATTTTGCATTTTTACCAATTTATAGGTCATTAAATGCCTTGCCCTACTCATTAGGGTGGGCCGAAAAAACTCATTTTTTTATTTCGAAGTTGTAATAGCGCGGAAAAGTTGCGAATTATATAGACAAAAGAAAAGAAAAAAATCAAAATCGGTTGACATCTTCCGGTCGCGCAAAGGCTCTAAGTTTGATAAAATATGAAAAAAAAACTTCGTTTTTGACATTATTTCTTTAATGTTTTAATTAGATGTTTTCGTAATGTAATAGATTGTAACGTCTTCAAATAGAACCTAAAAACATTGTGTTTTAATTTGGTTTAGATCAGTTGATATCTTCCGGTCGAGCATAAGCTCCAAAATTTGCCAGAATAATGAACAAGTTATATTTTTACGCATTTTTGGTATTTGATAAATAACTTCCAGAGTATTGATTGTCAGATCCCACAGATACACATAAAATTGCTTAGCAAAGATCAGCAATGCCTACTTGATATTAAGAAAAAAATAAATAATTGCAAAAATGAAGTATTTTTTTGTCATATTTTGCCAAACTTCAGAACCTTTGCGCGACCGCAAGATGTCAACCGATTTTGATAAAATTTTTAGCTATATAATTCGCAACTTTTCCGCGCTATTACAACTTCGAAATAAAAAAAAATGAGTTTTTTTCGGCCCACCCTAATGCTCATTATACAAGAAAAGGAAGATTACCAACACAATCTTCAGACTCGGGACTCACGCTTAAAGTCCATCCCGAAGGACTACTCCCTTGGATTTTTACATGCTAAAAATCCATCTATCTCAGCCGGGTTTGTACCCGCGACCCGAAACCAGAGGCAAGAAAATTAACCTTGCGCCGATGAAATAAGAAATAATATGAAATAAATGTAAACTCTATTAATTGTTTATTCACATGAACCGGTGTGTAGAAGCAGCCGGTACAGAAATTACTAGCGCGTGCACACATCAAGCAGTTTGTACGGTAAACACACAGTTTTGCGCATGATGTAACGTAGCCCACAAACAACATCTCTTTAGACACAGTTGTTATATACAGTGCTCCGGTTATAATTACAACTAGGGCTAGGATTGGCATGTAATAAAAGATAAGACTCCAATACATATACTATATATTATTCAACTGTTTGTGTGTAAAACTAAAACAAAAGACAGTCAGTCAGAAGTCTAACTTCTCATTATACTTTTCAACTGTTTGTGTGTGAAACTAAAACAAAAGACAGTCAGAAGTCTAACCTCTCATTATACTTTTCAACTGTTTGTGTGTGAAACCAAAACAAAAGACAGGTATAATAACCTTAAATTAACTTTACCCTTAACGGTTAAAACCTAAAGTTACTCTAGTTACGGTTTAAAAGTTACGCAGCATGTAGCCTAGTTGTAGCGAAATGAAATGCATTCCTAATGTTTTTACATAACTGTAAATCAGGCATTCGCGGTAAATATTAATTTATTGTGGAAATAATGTGATAAATTCCCGATCTTACATATATGCAACAAGGGGCATTATTGAGTTAATTTAATTTTAAAATAATACTACTACTACTACTACTTACTTACTTACTCACTGGCACTATCAAACCCGTAGGTTCATGGCCGCGCAGACATAAACTCTCCATACATCCTATCCTGAGCTAATGCTTTCCAATCATTCCCTGTATAATCTACTTCCCTCAAATCATAGTTAATGTTATTCTCCCACCTCATCCTTGGTCTACCAACTGAGCGTTTTCCCTCTGGCTTTCCTACAAGAAGCTTCCATGCAAGTCTTTCATTCCCCATACGCGCAACATGTCCTGCCCATCGCAGTCTACGAGACTTAACTGTTCCTATTATATCTGGCTTCTTATAAAGACCATGTAGTTCATTGTTATGTAGTCTTCTCCATTCACATGTCTGTTCATCTCTCTTTGGTCCAAAAATTTTCCTAAGTACTTTATTCTCAAATACTTGTAATCTCCTTTCCTCCCTTAAAGTAAGAGTCCATGTTTCGCATCCATATAATATAACTGGTAGAACAATAGTTTTATATATTTTCAGTTTAACGTTTTTTTAAAGGAGTTGGGACATCAAGAGTCTCTGCAATGCATAATAGCACGCATTTCCTGAATTGAGCTTATGTTTAATTGTGCATCTCATTCCTATTTGTGATTATTGTTCCTAGGTATTTGAATTCAGCCACTACTACTACCACTACCACTACCACTACTACTACTAATAATAAAAATAATAATTATGTATTTTTATTATTTATTATTATTATTATTATTATTATTATTATTATTATTATTATTATTATTATTATTATGACAATGCCGCAGAAATGAAGGAAACAATAATAGACCTAACCTTGAAACCCGCCATTACGGAAAAGTTTTGGCGAATCCCATGTGGGTTCGCCAACCACATTTTGGGAAACGATGCTCTAGATGATGGTAAAAACCCCATTAAAATTGGTCAAGTAATTTTTGAATCCATAAAGGACTCATTTTTAAATATAACTACCTAATACCCGGCATGCACTACTACGCCTAAATAAATTTAGTATTTTATTTTTAGTTGAATAAGTAAAAGGAAAATTGGAGGAAAATCCTCTATGTACACAAATTTTCATGAAGATGTGTTCAGCGGTTTAGAAATCTATACATCACAAACATAAGCTGCGCTTGCTAAATATTAAAAAAATAATCATTCGTCTGAATGAAGATTTAAGAACAGAGTTAAATATATACGCACTGAATTAAAAAATAAAATAAAATAATACAGAGATTTTAACGTGTATAAAGAATGAATGTAACAAGATTACAAAAAACGGTATTTAACTACAAGCCAAGAGGATCAAGGGAAGTAGGATGGTCAGTGAAAAGATGGACAGAACAACTGTTAGGCGGAACAGGCAATTTGCCTAGCTCATGATGAGAAGAAGAATTATACTCGTTTGTCGGTTCCGTGGTGTAGCGGTTATCACGTCTGCTTTACACGCAGAAGGTCCCCGGTTCGATCCCGGGCGGGACCATGATATTTTTTAATTTTACAATATGATTACAATTTAAATATTTATATAATTTCGTATAAATCTGTGCTATTTTAACTTATTTACATTTCGTACGGATGGTAAAAATATTTTTGTACTTACAGGGTTTAGAGTTAAGAATGAGAATTCTAAATCGATTATATCATCATCATCCAGGGATTAAGCCTGTTGGCTCGTTCCGGTTTCATGAAAGCTAGAATTGTTAAAATTGTTCAGACCATCTTCTGTGTGGGCGACCAACATTTCTCCTTTCGTGCGGTTTATAATTTAGCAATAATTTTGGAAATCTTCCTTCTGGCATTCTATCGATATGTTCTTTCCAGTCGTTCCTGTATTTAATTATTTTCGAATAAAGTATTCGTTTGAGGTGGCCATCCGCATATTAACATCGAATTATACAACCAAAAACGCTGTTGTTTATCAGCGAACCAATTAGTAATAAGAAACAATGCTTACTTACTGGCACTATCGAACCCGTAGGTTCATGGCCGCAGGGACATAAGCCCTCCATGCATCCCTATCCTGAGCCAATGCTTTCCAATCATTCCCTGTATAATCTACTTCCCTCAAATTATAGTTAATGTTGTTCTCCCACCTCATTCTTGGTCTACCAACTGGGAGTTTTCCCTCTGGCTTTCCTACAACAAGCTTCCATGCACGTTTTTCATTCCCCATACGCGCAACATGTCCTGCCCATCGCAGTCTACGAGACTTAACTGTCATTATTATATCTGGCTTTCTATAAAGACCAAATAAGAAACAATAGCAACATATATTAGGTGTTACGAGGTCCATTGGCTGGTAGGAGATTAAGGGGTCCATATTTCCAGACAATATGCACGAGATGTCATCCTTTACTCTCAGAACATGTTCCTGTACTCATTTAACTTAGGTACTGAGTCGATCCCAGAGCAATGCTGCTCCAGCAGGTTTAGGCCACTTTAAAAATACTGACCTTATCGGGAACGTATAAAATAACTTCTTGACGATTCCGTGGTACAGCGGTTGTTACGTCTGCTTTACACCCGAAAAGACCTCTAGTTCGATTCTGGCCGGAACCAAATTCATTTTCAAGCATTTCTATGTTTACGATTTTTACATCAGGTTTCCCACAGATATCATGTCACACACAGGTGTGTAAGTCTTCTCGAATCATCTGTCTCTCTTAAGTACTTTTTTTTTCCAAGAAATGTATTATTATTAACTAACTCACTGGCACTATCGAACCCGTAGGTTCATGGCCAATGGACATAAGCTCTCCATTCTTCCCTATCCTGAGCTAATGTTTTCCAATCATTCCCTGTATAATCTACTTCCCTCAAATCATGGTTAATGTTATTCTTCCACCTCATTCTTGGTCTATCAACTGGGCGTTTTTCCTCTGGCTTTCCTATAAGAAGCTGCCATGCACACTTATTTCATTCCCTTCCGTGCCACATGTCCTGCCCATCGCAGTCTACGAGACTTAACTGTCCTCATTATATCTGGCTTCTTATAAAAGTTTCATTTTTTTTGTGAAAATATTATTTATTAATTATCCCAGCATTGAGGCCGGGAAAAAAATGATTTCAAGATTTTTTTCTAAAACTGGTTTATTAGAGTCTAACTGAGACAGGATTTTAGAAACAGTAACAGGTAGTCGCCCTTTCTTTCATACAGGGCCAGCTTTAAGGGGCCGATCACATACCTTCCACCTTCTATGCCTTCCATGTTCAGAAGACAATGACATATCCTACCCCTAACTCCAGGCAAACGAAACAGGTAGCCATGTGAAGTTGTTTCTATAGATTTATTTGTATTTTTATGAATAACATTTACATATCTTATCTTGATCTGTTGACAAAACATAAATAGCTCATACAGTATTAACGGTAGGAAGCATTAAGTACGACGGCCCATTAGCTCAGTTGGTTAGAGCGTCGTGCTAATAACGCGAAGGTCGTGGGTTCGATCCCCCCATGGGCCATTTTTTTATATTATATATATCGTCATAAAAATTTAGGAAGAATTAATTCATAGTTAAATATGGGAAATAACATTATGAGTAGAGCGAGGAATTATATGAAGAAAATTTATACTAAAATATGAAATCATAATAACAAAATATGAAAATTATGAAAATTAGGACACAAAAATATTATGAAGCTACTAATTTTTCAACTTTCTACACATATTTATATACACAAGCCCTGTATAATTTATGGGTATACATTCAAGCACACAAATGAGACAAGAAGACCTTTTTGTAGCTCAAGAGTTTCAATGTATTTCCATTTTAATTAATGTTTCATTACTTCTGACATAATATAAAATATCATTTAATATAATTCATTTTGGAATTTTTAACATTATGAGGTTTTATTGAATAAAATATCATGTTTGTGATTTGAAGCAATTTTAATGGCTCATATTGAAGTATATTGTGTGAGGAATCACGCTAACAAGCCGGAAGGTCCTGGGTTTTAGTCTCAATGAGGTCAGGTTTTTAGCTGGACCAAACCTTCTGGCGGCATCATAGCCCTAGAGTCTACTCAGCTCTTAATTTAAATGAGTACCAGACGCATATTCTGGGGCAAAGGGGCCGTCACGCAGGACTGAGAACCCAGTGGACATCCCTTGGAGATTGTCTAGAAATGTGGAAGTCTCAACATCCATCTACCCCAAGCCTGTAGTTTGACACTTTATTTCAATAAATTAATACTGGGTTTATATAAAACGCGATCAATTAATTTATCTAATGATATTTAATTACAAAATCCAAACATAAATAAAGAAAAAAAAACATAGCAACCGTTGTAACTTGCTTTCATCGAATATACCACTGACAAAATTTAGAGTAGGTACAGTTTGGATGACTTCTATTTACCTTGCATAAAGATAATGAATTCCAGTATATGTAAATGTCACAATAACATTAAATTGGATGAATCAGAACACACGTAGACCAAGTCCTAACTAACTAACTCACTGGCACAATCGAACCCGTAGGTTCATGGCCACACAGACATAAGCTCTCTATACATCCCTATCCTGAGCCAATGTTTTCCAATCATCACCTCTATAATCTTTCCCTCAAATCATGGTTAATGTTATTCTCCCACTTCATTCTTGGTCTACCAACTTTTCCGTCTGGTTTTCTACAAGAAGCTTCCATGCACGTCTTTCATTCCCCCATTCGTGCCACATGTCCTGCCCATCGCAGTAGAACAGTACTATATGTCATATTTGGAGAAACAAGATGTTAAATAAATTAATCCACAAATAATTCTAGGGAGTATTTCAAACTCTTTGCAATTACAATTATTTTTAATCCTATAGATTACACGTATGAACATGGTGAAATGTAGTTTTTAGTTAGAATTATTTTAACAGTTTTTCCATTAAATTTGCCTGAACACAGTATGTATGCATGTGCTTTAAATAATCAAATTATCAATTCTGTTCGTAAAACACAGTTAGGAGCTTTATATATATTTTTTTACGCCTGTCTGTCAGAATTATTTTGTACGATCAAAAAGTATGCTCCACATTATATGAAGTTATGGGAGCAATCATGTACTGCACTACATATATGATAGTTTGATGTAAAAGAGAATAATATTGGCCTTACCTACAAGAATTTTACAAATTTCATAAACTGTGGAGCAAGACCTTATTTCACAGCACAGCTTCAATTATAGCAGCAGCAGTCTTACCTACATTTAAATACCGTAATCCATTCATAAAATATTTTTTTTTTTTCATTATAGTGTAACCCTTCATAAGCATCAGAAATAGGAAGAAGAAGGAAATAGACATAGATTTCTACACCACAACTGCCATGCTGGACGACAGATGGACCAGAGAGTGCAACCCCCAGAGACACGTCACAACACGACTCGCAGTACACGGATTTCACAACAAGATATGTACAAACAAGAAATTCCACGAGCCGACCGAAGAATGCAAGTGTGTGTTGTGTGGACAGAGATGCGGCAAATACCACATCATAACATGTGCGAAAAGGACAAAACCCATTACAGACTACAGCAAAGACTAAACCACCACTAATGCTCAACCTGAGTGCACATTTATTATTATTATTATTATTATTATTATTATTATTATTATTCATAAAATAGGGACTGTCCTTAGGTAGCAAAAGAAATAGGTTTCTACCTGAGAAAAAAAGAGTGGGTGGTTATTATTCCAACATTGTTATTCTAATTATTCATGTTCTTGTCACAGATTAGGAAATCCGTGTTCTTTTTCTGTAGTTTCGTACAAAATCCTCCACTTGGTCATTCCATCTCTCCTTTTTTTCAATTATTTTCTTTTATCAAATCTATTTATCTTGTTCCAGATGGGTTACATAGGAATTTTCGCTGTGTACCATATTATATTGTCAAAAAATTTCAAAACTACAGTCACTCCAAAAATGTTTCTAACGAATTAGTAGAAATTTTATTTAAAAAAATTGAAAGTTGAAAAATATGAAGGAATATTAAATTTTTACAGAAAATTGAACATTTTGCCAAAATATTATGAAATATGAAAAAATATGAAGGTCTTATTTGCTTCTACATATCATAAAATGTAAAGATACTTTGTCTCAGCGCTCTCTGATCAATAGTTTAAAACATGAAATTTCATAAACATCCTCGCTCTAATTATGAGGTTCATAATTCATTTTAAATCTTACCTCATAATTTACTGTGTTTAATAAAACAAACTATGACGTAAGATATAAAAATGAGTCATTAATTTAAGAATTAATTCGACTTTAAAACAAAATCTCAAGGAACAACTCGCTCTAAACGTTATTAATAATAACTTATTATATTCAGATGATTTTACATAACAAAGGGATTTACTATTACAAATGGTTTAAGGCAAGGTTGCAGTTTATCTCCAACTCTATTAAAATTTATCTGGAAAGAGTACTAAGAGACTGGAGGAAAAAATGTCAAAAAATGGGCAAACCTATCCAAAATACAGATGCATATTCACTAAATTTTGCAGATGACCAGGTATAAATAGCACAAGACCACGATGACATAGAATATATGGCTAAAAAGCTAAAAGAAGAATATGAAAATGGGGACTTTATATAAACATTGAGGAAACTAAATACCTGTGTATAGGAGAAGAAATGGAAAATATAAATTTCAATAATGGAGAAGAACTAAAACCTAGTATTGAATGCACTTATTTAGGAACAAAATTAGACCATTCAGGCGATAACACAGTGGAAATTAAAAATAGAATGGCACAGACAAAACAAGCAATAAATGCTTTAAACTCTGTTTGGCGGAGCAAAAATATCACAAAAAATAGAAAATTACAAATATATCAAACCACAATTCAGAGCATTTTAACATATGGTGCTGAAGTCTGGCAAATTCCCACCAGGGAAATGAAAAGAATTTTAAGTACAAAAATGGATGTTTTAAGAAGATCAGCTGGAAAATCTAGAATGGATAGAATACGAAATAAAGAAATAACGGAAATTATGGGTGTAGAAGAGGAGCCCGGACATCATAGACATTATAGAAAAGAAAAGATTACAGTGGTATGGCCACGTCAAAAGAATGCCAGAGCAAAGATTGCAAAAAAAATTGTTATGGAATGGATCCCAATGAAAAGGAGGAAGAGAGGAAAACCGAAGAAAACTTGGATAGAAGGGGTACAAGCAGCTATGAATAACAGATGAATGAATGGCCAGAGAGGAATGGCGTTTGGTTTCCGGAAGAAGGCGGCAGCTGCCATGATACCGGATGATGATGATGATGAACATTTACGTATCTTATCTTGATCTGTTGGCAAAACGTAAATAGCTCATACACTATTAACAGTAGGAAGCGCTAAACATAACGGCCCATTAGCTCAGTTGGTTAGAGCGTCGTGCTAATAACGCGAAGGTCGTGGGTTCGATCCCCCCATGGGCCAATTTTTTTATATTTATATATATCGTCATAAAAATTTAACAAGAATTAATTCATAGTTAAATATGGGAAATAACATTATGAGGTTCTTAATTCATTTTAAATCTTACCTCATAGTTTGCCGTGTTTAATAAAACAAACTATGAGGTAAGATGTAAAAATGAGTCATTAATTTAAGAATTAATTCGACTTGAAATCAAAATCTGAAGGAACAACTCGCTCTTAAAGTTATTATATGCATATGATTTTACATGTATACCAAAACAGGAGTTGTATTATGGTGAAATTAAATGTTTCTTACCTCTCCTCGTATAAATCTTCTAAGTAGATCGCGATTTCGAGACCACAATGGTCACATCTTCAGCACTTTCTTGGCGACTGATGTTATGTCGATCGGAAGAAACTCTTCTTCTTCTTCCCTCTGTTGGTGGACCGATGAACCTCTGGATCAGGTCAAAATTTGCGGGAATTTCGAAGTTCATAAGTTTTCCTTTGTTTTTCTGAATGTTTGGGAAAAGATCCACATTCAGAAAAACAAAAGAAAACTTACGAACTTCGAAATTCCCGCAAATTTTGACCTGATCCAGAGGTTCATCGGTCCACCAACAGAGGGAAGAAGAAGAGTTTCTTCCGATCGACATAACATCAGTCGCCAAGAAAGTGCTGAAGATGATACCATTGTGGTCTCGAAATCGCGATCTACTTAGAAAAATTATATGAGGAGAGGTAAGAAACATTTAATTTCACCATAAATTAAACCTCATAGTGATTAATGCCTATAAAAGTTAAATAAAAAAAAAGGAGTTGTGTTATTTCCCTATAACTTAAATGTGAGATTTGGCGCTGGATTTTGGTGCTTTGCAACTTAAAACGGCAGTTTTTTTTTTTTGACCAGCCTTTGCGCATCACAACGCTTCTCTGAAAAAAATTCCAAGATAGGTTTCGGCATATAATGGTTGGCAGTTTCTTTGTTAGGAGAAATTTTAGACCACAGAGAGATGAAAAGACGAAGAACAAATAAGACTACTTAACAGTGAGCTGCATGCGATGGGCAGGACATGTGGCACAAACAGGGAATGAAAGAGGAGGATGGAAATACGCTATAGGTAAACCAGAGGGAATGTGCACAGTGGGTATACCAAAAATGAGGTGGGAGAATAGCATTAACCGTGATTTGAGGGAATAGATTATACTGGATGGAAACAAAGCTGCAAATGTATGGGGATCCCAATAGGCAACAGATTTTTGCTGACATTACAATTTGCCGATGATCAACTGGTTTTAGCGCAAGACAAATTTGATATGGAATTCATGATAAAAAGGTTGAAAAACACATATGAATCACGGGGTCTCACAGTAAATTTACAAAAAAACAGAATATCTGGCAATAAACAGCAATGAAAGAGAAAATTTAATATTGGAAGAAGGAATCCAAATAAAGCAAGTGAAACAAACTAAATATTTGGGAATAATTATGGGTAACATTGAAGGCATATGCAAAGAGAACATAAAACGTAGAATTGAATTGAGTAGCAAAATAATATCATCGTTAAATTCCATATGGTGGGATAAGCATATTTGGAATGACATAAAAAAATATATTGATAAAACATTGGTGGAATCTGTTGTAATGTATGGAAGTGAGGTATGGACAATCAATAAGTACTACAAGAATAGACTAATAGCTCTAGAAATTGATTATTTACGCAGAAGTGCCAGAAAGTCAAAATTAGAACATGTCACAAATAAGGAAATTAGAAACATAATGGAAGCAGAAGAAAGCATAATTGAAAGAATTGAGGAGAAGGAATGAAAGTGGTTAGGGCATGTTTTAAGAATGGAAGATGAGCGATGGCCGAAGCAACTGTTTGAATGGCATCCGAAGAGAAATAAGAAAAGAGGGAGACCAAAGTTAACATGGAAGGAAAACATGAAGACATTAATGCAAGCAAGAGGGCTAAGCATTGAAGATGCCCAAGATCGTAGGCTTTGGAGGTTTGGCACGGGAAGACGGCAGCAGCTGTAAAAACCCGAAGGTAGATAGAGATTATACTAGGTTGATTGAAAAATATTAGCTCAGGATAGGAATGTATGGAGAGACTATGTCCGCGCTGTCATTAACTTACATGTTCGACAGTACCAGCTACTTAATTTAATCGTCGTATCTGATGTATTTCAAAATTCTACATAGTTCCACCAGTAAACTTATGCTTTGCCATATCGAGCCGCGAAAGCGGTTGTGATGGATTTCATTTCTGGGGCTGGAAATGCTGCCTTCTCCCCCCCCCCCCTTGGCAGGCGGGCGAACTTCGACGGATCCACTATACACCAGCATACATTATAACTAGAGACCGGATGTTTGGGAAAATGCTTATAGTTGTTTATTATAGATATTGTAAAAGTGACTTCATATAAGTTCATACCAACGACCCTAGAGTTGTTTTCCATTAAATTAGTTTTGCCTATAAATGCCTATTTCAGCTTATAATGCCTATAAATGCCTATTTGCAATTTTTCTAGAAATTAACTCAATATTTCAATTTAATCTATTGAAATGGACAAACTTCATGGCACAAATCATTTCATAGAAGATTTCAAGTGTTATTTTTATAAATTCCCTTAGAATATTTTAGGATAAGGGTGGCAATAACCCAATAACCTATCAGGTAGATGGTTTCCCCCTCAATGCACTCTCGTTAGGTAAATATTGTATTTTTCCACCTCATGCTTCCCTTTAACCGAAATAGCCCTATGCTATGTCCCATTGAATTATGGTCCGGCTCTAAGGCACGGAGAAAAGTTTTTTTTTTTCTTCTTCTTTTCAATACAAACATTGCTGAGTAAGAAAGCGAGTTCTGCTCTTTGTAAAAAGGCAAAACAAATTCCAAAAAACATATCTGATATCTTCCCATGCATATGTTTATATTCTTAACGCAAGACTCTAGAAAGTTATGTTGTCCATTTTTGATAGCCTATTTTGAATTTTAGTGCCTATATTAATGATTTTTTGTGCATTTTTGCCTGCCTATTTTGAATTTTTATAGAGCCTAACATCCGGACTCTAATTTTAACACAACACCAACATCAACACATCACTGCCATCTACAACAGTGTACTTTCTCTTTCGGCCCACTTTTCAAAATTAGCAAGACTAAAAGGCTTAGCCTTGGAACCAGCGGGTGACTATTCATTTATACCACCTGAAAGGGACACTGTAGCCGCATCTAACTTTATGTTGCAGCCGCATTCAGTAGCTCCCGCGATATATAGATAGATGTAGATAACTCCGACATTCTTAGCTGCCGAACGTAACGGCCCGTTAGCTCAGTTGGTTAGAGCGTCGTGCTAATAACGCGAAGGTCGTGGGTTCGATCCCCCCACGGGCCAATTTTTTTATTGTAGATTTTGATTGTACTGCGACATTCAAGAACTTCCTTCAAAATCTGAATTTTTTATATAATAATATTTTATTTATTCTGGCAGAGTTAAGGCCTTCTCTTCCATTCAACCAGCACAAATTACAAGTATATACTTGACAATATAGATTATATATACACTATACTAATTATAAATAGCTTGTAGGAAAGCCAGAAGGAAAACGCCCAGTTGGTAGACCAAGAATGAGGTGGGAGAACAACATTAACTATGATTTGAGGGAAGTAGATTTTACAGGGAATGATTGGAAAGCATTAGCTCAGGATAGGGATGTATGGAGAGCTTATGTCCGCGCGGCCATGAACCTACGGGTTCGATAGTGCCAGTGAGTAAGTAAGTAAGTAATTATAAATAGTTTAAAGTATAATAAATGTTGCAATGGAAGTTTCATGTACAAACAACATTTTATACGATGATGATGATGATGATAACAATAATAATACTTATAACGATAATAATAGCACGGAGATGAACTTTCTGCGACGAACTGCAGGTTATAGCCTTCTAGACCACCAAAGAAATTCAACAATAGTCAGAGAGTTAAAATCGTACCTATATCTGAATGCCTCCAAGAATATAGAAACAATTGGCTAGCCCATATTCAGCGCATGGATCGTCACAGAATACCAAAACAAGTTCTTCACTACATTCCTCGAGGCAGAAGATCTGTGGGTCGACCTTTTCGGAGATGGCGGGAGACCGTAACGGGCCACTGGGCCTAATACTTGAAAGGCAGATGATGATGATGATAATACTATTAACGACAATAATAATGATAATTTTAGTATAAATATGATAAATTATACGAGAAACGCCAATTATTATATGTACCTTACACTGGGTAATGATGAAGTCGAGGTTAGAGCAAATATAAATTTAGATTTCTTTTAAAAGATGCCAATGTCCGGTAGCCCCTTATTTATTGCGGTAGGGAATTTCAGATGCGAGAAGTGAAGATACTTTATGATATAATAATAAAGAAAATATAAAATACACTTAAAATATAAAATTGTAAAATCTAATATTAATAGGCTATTAAATGTTCTTAACCTGATTACCCTGAATTATATTTTTATTAAAGATATGCGTGAAGGATGATGATGATTATAATGATAAGGATGATGATGGCCGGATGATTTTCAGGGACCGTTAGGCCCTAGGCTTCCTGACATTTGTCTTACAGGTGAGGAAAAACCCCGATAAAAACCTCACCCAGGAGCATGTCCCGACCGGGAATCGAACCCGGGCCCGCTGCGTGACAACGTAGCACGCTATCTCGAGACCACAGCGGTGGATATATATATATATATTCTTCTTCTTCCTTCCAAGTATTAGGCCAAGGCCTGTTACGATCCTATAGAAAATTTTCCCTCCAGCGTCCGGAAAATTCTCGTATAAGACTTGAAAGCATAATAAAAGTCCCTTCAATTGGTTGCTGGCCAAAAGAAGGCAAGACCAGTGATGGGGCTGCCATCTTATAGCCTCTGATCAGGCTTTTCTGGAGAAGTAAAGAAAATAAAGGAAAGAAGAAATGGAAGAAAGGAAGTACTTCCTAGCCCTCGGATGCCCTAATAGCGTCGGGGCCGAAAAAAACAAGAGTTAACCAAGAGAGGTTAGATAGTAAAGTTAAAAGAGTGCAAAACACAAGTAAGTGGAAGAAATGTTTTGCACAGCTTGGGCACCTTGTGTTCGCCATCCACATATCCCCTAGATGAGGACCCCTGAGGGCTATATATATATATATATATATATATATATATATATATAATTTATTTATTTTATGTGGATTGTGTGATCTTAAACACTCCATTACCGTTATATTTATAAAGAATTTATTTGTAATAAAATCACATTTCTTTTCTAGCTCTAATTACCACATGTCAGAACTAACAACCATTTTACCAAAACCAAAGCGCCTTCCAGAGTGGTCGATAATAATAGCACCTTTTAATTACGAAATGTGGTTAGCAGTTGGAGGCTCTGTGTTGCTCTGCTCCACCCTCCTCTACCTCGCCTACAAGATATCACTCAAACTTTTGGGTAAGTGTACCAATACCTTTCTTGTTATCGTCTAGTTATTTAGATGTTTGTTTAAAAACATGATTACTGAAACAGTCTCATTCAGGTGATAAGCTCACCATACATTCCTGTCCTGAGATGTCTTCTAAACATCCTCTGTATAAAATTCATCGGAGAACATATTGTTTAAACAACTCACCTCATAGGATTCATGCTTCCATGATATCGCGATTTCAAACATAATCATGTTCATCGTCAGCCATAACTCCGACTGATGAAATTCTTCGGCCGTCAACTATTCTATTGTCGCCATCTTCAGTGCTGCTATCTATGGTTGAATTTATGAACTTCGAAATCAATGTAATTTCGTTAGGGATATCAAAATTCATTGATCTATTTTTGTTTTTCTGAATGTATATTTTTTCCCAAACTGTCAATTCCAAAGGTTTCTCTACTTGTTTTAAAAGTTTAGCTTCTCTTCCAATTTTATGATGTTCTAATAAACTATGTGCAGCAATTGCAGATTTCAATTTCACAATTTTTAATATTTCTGAAATGTTCTTTTGTCCGAATTTCCAAATTCCTTTTTGTTTTTCCTATATAAACTTTATTGCAATCTTCACCATTTATTTGATAAATTCCAGATTTCTTACTGTCTGGAACATTGACTTTTTTATTGGTACTTTGAAGATTACCCAGACTAAATTTATTTATTGGTGCCAAAGAAATGTTGTATTTGTCAAAATTTTTTTGAAATTTCCTATGCATTTCAGGATGGTAAGTAATTTTCTTGTATTTTTTCTTTTCTTTGCAATTTTGTAGAGTAGTATATTCATTAAGTATTTTATTGTGTTTGAATTTCTTCAACTTATTTATAATTAATTACATTGATTTCGAAGTTCATAAATTCAACCATAGATGGCAGCACTGAAGATGGCGACAATAGAATAGTTGACGGCCGAAGAATTTCATCAGTCGGAGTTATGGCTAACGATGAACATGACTATGTTTGAAATCGCGATATCATGGAAGCATGAATCCTATGAGGTGAGTTGTTTAAACAATATGTTCTCCGATGAATTTTAATGACTATACCTCATAATGTTTACTTCTCAACATTAATTAAATATCCTCTGTATATTTAACTTTTATACGAATTAATCACTATGAGGTTTAATTTATGGTGAAATTAAATGTTTCTTACCTCTCCTCATATATATCTTCTAAGTAGATCGCGATTTCGAAACCATAACTGTCTCATCCTCAGTACCTTCTTGGCGACTGATGTTATGTCGATCGGAAGAAACTCTTCTTCTTCCCTCTGTTGGTGGACCGATGAACCTCTGGATCAGGTCAAAATTTGCAGGAATTCAAAGTTCATAAGTTTTCCTTTGTTTTTCTGAATGTGGATCTTTTCCCAAACCGCGAGTTCGTTTTGTTTGTCTATTTGTTTAATTAGACTGGTTTTTGATTCAATTAAATGTTTTTCGGACCAAGCATGAGCAGCTACTGCTGACTTTTCCACTTCTCCATTTTTGATGTTTCTAAGATGTTCTTTCAACCTTGTTTTCAAATTTCTTTTCGTTTTTCCAATATAAATTTGTCACAATCCCTGCATTTGATCTGATAAATTCCTGATTTGTTTTCATTTTCAATTCTTCCATTTTTATTTGTTTTAATTATCCTTAATTACATAAAACAATAAAAATGAAAGAATTGAAAATGAAAACAAGTCAGGAATTTATCAGATCAAATGCAGGGATTGTGACAAATTTATATTGGAATAACGAAAAGAAATTTGAAAACAAGGTTGGAAAAAATCTTAGAAACATCAAAAATGGAGAAGTGGAAAAGTCAGCAGTAGCTGCTCATGTTTGGTCCGAAAAACATTTAATTGAATCAAAAGCCAGTCTAATTAAACAAATAGACAAACAAAACGAACTCGCGGTTTGGGAAAAGATCCACATTCAGGAAAACTTATGAACTTTGAATTCCTGCAAATTTTGACCTGATCCAGAGGTTCAACGGTCCACCAACAGAGGGAAGAAGAAGAGTTTCTTCCGATCGACATAACAG
Organism: Diploptera punctata; assembly: GCA_030220185.1. Lineage (NCBI taxonomy): Eukaryota > Metazoa > Arthropoda > Insecta > Blattodea > Blaberidae > Diploptera > Diploptera punctata. Next base: position 473,086 of record JASPKZ010008900.1, read on the forward strand.
CAGTCGCCAAGAAAGTACTGAGGATGAGACAGTTGTGGTCTCGAAATCGCGATCTACTTAGAAGATATATATGAGGAGAGGTAAGAAACACTTAATTTCACCATCCTCTGTATAATTCACTTCCATCAAATTATGGTTGATGTTATTCTCTCATCTCATTCTTGGCCTACTCTCTGCGCGCTTTTGCTCTCCAACCTCCAGAAAAGAAGTTTCCTTTACCCTCTTTCATTCCCGATTCTTACCACATGTCTTCCCCATCACAATCTACGAGATTTGACTGTTCTTATTAAATCTGGTTTCCCATGGTGATCATGTACCTCACTGTTATGCAAAATCTTCTCCATCCACCTCTCTGTTCCATAACTAACTAACTCGCTGGCACTATCGAACCCATAGGTTCATGGCCACCGGACATAACCTCTCCATACATTCCTATCCCAAGCGAATGTTTTCCAATCATCCCCTGAATAATCTAATTGTCTCAAATCATCTTTAATATTATTATCCCACTTCATTCTTGGTCTACCAACTGGACGATTTCCCTCTGGTTTTCCTGCAAGTAGCTTCCATGCCTATCTTTCATTCTCCATTCGCCCACCGCGGTCTACTAGATTTAACTGTTCTTATCATATCTCGTTTCCCATAAAGATCGTGTTGTACAGAATCCTCTCCATTTATTTCTTTGTTCTAACTAACTCACTGGCACTATCGAACTCGTAGGTTCATGGCCGCATGGGCATAAGCTCTCCATACATCCCTAACCTGGGCTAATGTTTTTCAATCATCTTCTGTATAATCTACTTCTCTCAAATTATGTTTAATATAATTCTCCCTCCTCATTCTTGGTCAAACAACTGGGCAATTTTCCTCTAGTTTTCATATAACATTCTATGCTCCTCGTTCGTTTCCCATGTGTGCCGTATGTCCTGCCCAGCGCAGCCTACGAGACTTAACTGTTCTTATTACGTCTCGGGGGGAGAGGCAGAGGCTAATTGGGATCACTGATCTGGTCAAAAACCCTGATGGAACTGATATTTAACCTCTGGGGTGAATTTCGGTGAAGTCCGGAGAGTCTAACTTAGCCAAATCTACTTTCCTCACCTCCAAGTCGCCCCCCCCCGGAACTTTCTTAAGATATTTTAAGGTAAGACGGTAGGCCACAATTTTAAAAAAATCAATTTTTATTTTATTTTATTCATAATTGAATAGTCTTCTTTTCTGAACATTTCGGTATATGATTTTTTACTGACCTCCAATTATAAGTGCGTTAATTATTTTTTAACAATTGACAGTTGTCAGTCTGTAATGTCATTATACTTTAAACCTTGTTTTCTCGAAAGTGAAAATTTTCGAACATTTGCCCCATTATCTCAGGAACTATTAGAGATATTTACATTAAATTTTTTACAGGCGGTAAATCTAGTTGTACTAAAACTTGGAACCACAATCATGATTATCTCTTGTATAGATCCTTTCTTATGATTTTTATTTATTTTTTTAAATAAAAAAAGAAGACTAGTGGCAAAAAAATATATAGGACATCAGTATTTAGATACAAGTTTGGCTGAGGTTCAGTGATCTTTACAATCCTCATTTAATATGCCGTAAAAATTGCATTACAATCCATCTAGTAGTTCCTGAGAAAATGGGTCTCAAATTAATATGTTTTAACATTGATGGAATAGGACCTTAAGATTTAAGATGCAAAAGAGAGAGAGAGAGAGGGGGGGGGGGGATATGAAAAGAAATGGGAAGCTATCGCACCTATATACGCGTATCCCTTGTAAAGCTGCAAACATGGCATGATGTAAGAATGTTGAGTTTGCAGTGAAAGACCTGCTCTTGGGAAGAACACTATGTATGTATTAGCTCTCTGTTCCATATAAATTATAATTCATAATCCGTATAAAATTAATTGTGGTGATGCAAAATGTGATAGAATGTTTGTTTGCAGGAGACGATATTAACTTGAAAATGTTTTCAAACTGGGGTTGGTGTTTTCTGTGCATGACGCAGATTTTAGTAGAACAAGCGCCAGATGGTAATCTGAACAGTAACAAGAAAGGACATTCAGCCATGCGCCATCTCATCACTTGGTTTATTTTGCTGTATTATCTAGTTACCACAGCATATGCAGGAGGCCTTGCATGTATTCTAACATTACCCAGGTAACAATCAAAATGTCTGTTGTACCACAGATATGTAGATTACACATTTCACAATATACACTACTCAAAAAAAAAATTGGCCACAAAATAAATATTGTAACAATTTAATTTTAGTCCATCGCTGTGGTCTCGAGGTAGCGTGCTGCCTTGTCACACAGCGGGCCCGGGTTCGATCCCCGGTCGGGACAGTTTTCCTGGGTGAGGTTTTTATCGGGGTTTTTCCTCACCTGTAAGACAAAATGTCAGGAAAACTTTAAGGCCCAAACGGTCCCCGAAATCATATGGCCATCATTACCATCATCGTTCATATTCATCTTAGATTAAGCTTAGGATTAGGAACTCTCCTGGCGCACCACTATCATCATCATCACCCGTCATATCATCGGGGCAACATAACCCAGCCTTCCAGGCGCCCCAACCTCAGAAGTGGGTTACAAGTACGCCATGCCAGAGGAGAAACCAGGAATGTCGAAAGACAAATTTCTTGGGTTTTCCTCGTCTTGGATTTATATATATATATATATATATATATATATATATATATATATAGACGATATTTTAAATAAATGGAAAGTTTTAGTAAATCCAGGAATAAGAATGGATAATAAAGTGTGCATAAATAATCTTCTATTTGCTGACGATGTAATCATAATACAGAAAAATGAAGACGACTTACAGAAATCAATGCATGCATTAAATGAAATATGTAGGCCTAAGTTATACGATCTAAAGATTTCTGTAAGGGAAACGAAGACCATGGCTTTTAGATGAAGAGATCCAGTGAGATCCAACATTATTTTAGAAAATCAAAGTATAGAACAGGTGTCTAGTTTCAAATATTTGGGCTGTGATGTTGGCTACAATGTGGAAAGAGATATTGACTCCAAAATAAATAAATTTCAGACGGTGTGTGGAACAATACAGAGAACATTCAAAAATAAAATTAGAAAAGAAACCAAGATAAAAATGTATAAAGTTATGGCGGTTCCCACAATATTGTATGGTTGTGAAACTTGGGCTCCAGTGAAAAGACAGAAGGATAGAATACAGACGGCAGAGATGCGGTTCCTAAGACAAGTAAAAGGATGTACAAGACTTGATAGAATAAGGAATGAGGATATAAGAGAAGAATTGAAAGTACAGCCTTTATTGGATAAAGTCACGAATTACAGGCAGAAATGGATTGATCACATGGATGGAATGAGTAAGGAGAGATATCCATTGTTAGCAAGAAATTATCAAGCAAGAGGAAGGCGTGATGTTGGAAGACTTAGAAGACGTTGGGCTGATGCATTATGAAGTCGGAACGGTCAATTGCCTAATCCCTGGATTGATGATATATATATATATATATATATATATATATATATATATATCCCGTCCAGGCATTTATTTTTCTTATCATACCATATTAAGCTTGCATTGCTCAATGTTAAAGATTTAATTATAACATCGATAAAGCGTCACTGCTATAAAGTAAAAAAAATATATATATTCTCTTTAATTTGCTTACTTGATATAGTCAGCTACTAGATGGCAGTGAAGACAGTGTTCTCGCGACATCTAGTAATAATGGAGAGTATTATACATATATAAGAAAAATAAGTGTTTGAATTGGATTCGCCTGGTAGTGTAATGGATATCACGCTGAGGTACAGACTCAGAGATCCGGGTTCGAATCCCGTCCAGGCATTTATTTTTCTTATCATACCATATATATATATATATATATATATATATATATATATATATATATATATATATATAGATTGTTTTCAATTATCTTCAATTACATCTGATGCTGACAAACAGAGAATTGTGTAATTCCTCTAGGTTGGAATACTTCAAGGCTAGGGACCTGTTTCTTAAAAGTTCTACTTTAGTAGTTACTTATTAGCAGTGTAAAATTTACTAGTTAGCAGCCTAATAAATCTTGTTAAGGGGAGTGAATGGTGAAAATGTTGAAAAAAAAATGATAAAAATGCATTTTTTGTTTATTTGTTTTTTAATGGCTCAGATTCTTTAGGATCATTTTCATGTAAAAATTTTTATTGTAGGAGCAAAATTGACCCCGTGACGCAAGAACCTTTACAAGTATGGTTAGCATTACTACTTATACTGTAATTTTTATTTTTTCTCCATTTTTTGACATTTTCCAAAACTTAAAATGCTCCTTACGATGCAATATTTTTGCTATCAAAGTGAAACTTCGCTTAGACTCTCCAATGAATGCTAATTCAAACTTGCTATGCAGTTACTAGTCTAAGACACATGTGTTCTTTTAAATTAAAATGCTAATTCAAACTTGCTATGCAGTTACTAGTCTAAGACACATGTGTTCTTTTAAATTAAAATGCTAATTCAAACTTGCTATGCAGTTACTAGTCTAAGACACATGTGTTCTTTTAAATTAAAATGCTAATTCAAACTTGCTATGCAGTTACTAGTCTAAGACACATGTGTTCTTTTAAATTAAAATGCAAATTCAAACTTGCTATGCAGTTACTAGTCTAAGACACATGTGTTCTTTTAAATTAAAATGCTAATTCAAACTTGCTATGCAGTTACTAGTCTAAGACACATGTGTTCTTTTAAATTAAAATGCTAATTCAAACTTGCTATGCAGTTACTAGTCTAAGACACATGTGTTCTTTTAAATTAAAATGCTAATTCAAACTTGCTATGCAGTTACTAGTCTAAGACACATGTGTTCTTTTAAATTAAAATGCTAATTCAAACTTACTATGCAGTTACTAGTCTAAGACACATGTGTTCTTTTAAATTAAGATGGAAAAAATAATAAGAGTGATCATTTTTTTCTTCAAAAAATGAAAAATAAGCAGTATCCTCCCTTTATGAATACTTTTTGCGCAGAAAATGTGTTTAGTGGTATCATGAAGACTCTGGATCTCAAATCTCAACAGAGAATATTTAAAAATGCATCGTAAGGAGCATTTTTTAGGAAATATTAAACAAATATATTGACTTAAGCTTTCACGGCCGGAGTTATTATGATGATCTTGAAGAAGATTTCCAGGCTGTTGGCCGTGGTCTTGAGGCTTGTAGTTCCCGACGTTTCGCCAGAGACTGCGTCCGGCATCCTCAAGGGTTGTCTTGAGGATGCCGGACGCAGTCTCTGGCGAAACGTCGGGGAACTACAAGCCTCAAGACCACGGCCAACAGCCCGGAAATCTTCTACAAGATCACTAAACAAATAGTTTTAAAAAATCATAATTCTGAAACTATTCTACTTATAAACACCAAATTTAACAGAAACACTTCTATACGCACATAATGAATGTGATAAAATTTCGAAATAATCAGATGAACACTAAAAGAAATTTGAAATTCACCATCCGGTCCCCTTAAATAAACAAAAACATACACTGCTAAATTTGCTACACTGCTTTTAGTAGTTAGCAGTGTAACATCCTGTAAAGAGCATATGACATTATCATCATCAACAACAAGAACATTTTAGTAGAATCTGTCACCTTTAGTAAATTATAAAGAAATATTACCCTCAATTAAAACACTGACAATAATCTTAAATCATCATCATCATCATCTTCATTCATGGATTAGGTCTGTTGACCCGTTCCGACTTCAGCCCATCTCTTTCTAGGTCTGCCCACATCTCGGGTGCCTTTAGGTTTGTATTTTGTTATTTGTTTTGGATATCTATCTTCATTCATTCTGTCTATGTGTTGCTTCCATTTTTGTCTATATGTATCCATTTTATCAGTTATTGCAAATATTTCAAGTTCCTGTCTTATTTCTGTGTTCTTGATTCTGTCTTCCTTAGTGCACCCTTTAACAGATCTCAAAAATTTCATTTCTGCCGCCGTTATCCTACTTAGATCTTGTTTTTTATGTATCCAGGCTTCTGAACCATAGAGCAGTACCGGTACTGCCAACATTTTATAAAATTTCAATTGGGTCTCTCTTGTTGTTTTGTTATTTAGTGATCGTTTTATCGTACCACATATTCCCTGGAATTTTGCTATTTTATTATTTATATCATTATCATAATTAAATGAAATGTCACATCCTAGATAATTGAGATGGTTCACCTGTTCTATGATTTTGTTTCCTATTATTATTTTCGATCTGATTTGATTTTTTCCTTGGAATGCCATTACCTTAGTTTTTTCTATAGATATTTTGAGATTATATTGTTCACATATATAATCTTAAATAAACCATATAATACGTAACCCGTCATGAAGTAAGCTATTTTGTGATTTTTTCAGATATGAATCTCCGATAGACAATATCGAACAAATGGCGGATCAAAATTCAAAATGGGGCACATCATCAGACGATTGTTGGATTTATTTTTTAAAAGATTCTCATAATCCTAAAATGAGAAAAGTTGCAAGAAATTTTATCATTGGATCTGACGAATTTATTGGGGAAATGGCTGAAAAGGCAGAAATGGGGTTCGCAGTAGAGAAAATGATGGGAGGTAAGACTTTTTTCCTTAGGAAATTTATCTACAATACAGTGGTTTGCCGTCACCATCAGGATATTGCACATCTTCAACAGTTGCAGCCATAAATATTCTTTTTTCTCTGCATTCACTTAATGTATACGTTTTCTTTTAACTCTGTACATCTGATATTCTGTAGCTCTTCCTACTACTGTTCCGCTCTCTTCTTGTTTATGCAGATAAATTTACTTTATTGCAGAGAAATGCAGGAAAGGAATTTAAGATTATGAAAGCAGTGTCTCAGAAAAATAAATAAACTATCAATTTTCATAATAATCCATGTTTGAACTGCGGTCAAGAAGTAAAGCAGAGGATAGCAATGGCAAAAGAAGCTTTCAACAAGAAGAGAAGCATTTTCTGCGGACCTTTGGCAAGAGAAATAAGAAAGAGGCTAATGAAGTGCTTTGTTTGGAGTGTAGCATTATATGGTGCAGAGACGTGGACATTACGACGGAATGAGGAAAAGCGACTGGAAGCTTTTGAGATGTGGATATGGAGAAGAATGGAACGTATAAACTGGACAGACAAAGTAAGAAATGAAGATGTGCTAGACAGAGTGGGTGAAAGAAGAACAATGCTGGAACTCATAAAGAAGAGGAAAAGAAATTGGATTGGCCACTGGCTAAGAAGAAACTGCCTGCTGAAGGATGCTCTAGAAGGAATGGTCAACGGAAAGAAAGTTAGAGGCAGAAAAAGACATCAGATGATAGACAATATTAAAATAAATGGTTTGTATGGAGATACAAAAAGGAAAGCTGAGTCAAGGAAAGAGTGGAGAATGCTGAGTTTGCAGTGAAAGACCTGGTCTTGAGCAGAACACTATGAATGATGATACACATAAATCAATATTAAAAATAAAATAATAAAGGTCCGTTACGTAGGAACTTCATAAAAGAAGCGACTTCCTCACCAAATCGAATAAATGGTCACATTCTGCTGGTTTACGGAATACATATTTCTTTTGTTAAATTTGATTAACTAATGTCATTTAACTTAAAAGGATCGGACTGCAGTGAAAAGAAATCATGTATAATATTATTATACAGAGTGAACGGTAATTACACCTACAAACTTCAGGGGCTGATTCTTGACTGGAAAAGGATAAAAGTTCCTATAAAAAAGTGTCCGGAAATGAGCGATGTGCGTGCAATGACAACAAATCCTCCCGGCACACAGTACATAGCATAATCCCATCCACATTAGAGCAGATGTTCAAAGTGGCCTCCACGGGATCCAGTGCACGCGTTCGCACGTCGTATCATGGATTGCCTCACACTCCGGCCTCTCTCCGGATAGCGTCACAGGCGACGTGGTCACGCTGTTGAAGGGTAAGCACAGCAGGAACTGGTTCAGCAGACACGACGGTTTTCAGATGCCCCCAGAAGTAACAACCCAGGGGGTTTAAGTCCAGTGATCTAGCAGGCCATGCAACAGGGCCTAGAGAATAATGTCATTTGTCAGTGCCATCTACCGTGGCAATGATGCGTTTATGGACACTTATTCATAGGACATTTTTTCCTCCATTTCTACTAAGGAATCAGTCTCTGCAGTTTGTAGGTGTAATTAAATTTCATCCTGTATATTTGCATATTGTATAAAGTCCTAACATTCCATGTTCCTAGGAACATGTCCCTGTGTTTGAGCCTTTGGCATGGGTTCCCTGAAGTAGTCCCCGCCCGGAGAACCGAATGGGGGACTATTTGACCTTGAACCCATGTCCGCATTTCTTGACAGTTGTATTTTTACGGTGAAAGATCGTCACTCTTTCGACCAAGGCACTTTTTTCGTCTGGCTTACCACCTTCGACCAGTCCGGCATGGGTAACCCTATCGGCAGCAATGCTACCGCCGGCATAGCTCTCAGGATCATTTAAGCATGCAAGCCACTCCACCACGACAAGGTAAATATACCATGTAGGAAAGCCAGAGGGAAAACGCCCAGTTGGTAGACCAAGAATGAGGTGGGAGAATAACATTAACTATGATTTGAGGGAAGTAGATTATACAGGGAATGATTGGAAAGGATTAACTCAGGATAGGGATGTATGGAGAGCTTATTTCCGCGCGGCCATGAACCTACGGGTTCGATAGTGCCAGTGAGTAAGTAAGTAAGTATATTTGCATATTGTTGTATAATTTGACACCAATTTAATTATTATCTACATATTAATTTTTCCACTATTTTATAGAAAATATAAATTAAGCATTGTATCTGTTATGTGAAATTAAATGTTTCTTACCTCTCCTGATATAAATTTTCTAAGTAGATCGCGATTTCGAGACCACAACGGTCTCATCTTCAGCACTTTCTTGGCGACTGATGTTATGTCGACCGGAAGAAACTCTTCAAGAAAGTGCTGAAGATGAGACCGTTGTGGCCTCGAAATCGCGATCTACTTAGAAAATTTATATCAGGAGAGGTAAAAAATATTTAATTTCACCATAAATTAAACCTCATAGTGATTAATTCCTATAAAAGTTAAATATTGTATCTCTTGACAATCTAAGGTTTAAGGGGGGTGATGGGTGAAATTTCTATTTTCTACATTTTTTAAGCTACATACTTGATTTTTGTACACACACTCATGCTATAATATGTAATATTATATTAAAGTTTCATCCTTCTAGGCTTAAAGGGTTTTGGGTTATTGAAGAAAATTCATTTAAAAATTTGCATATTTAAATTTTTAACAAGTCCCATAATTTTTTTTTGTAATTTTTTTAAATTTCTTTCTACACGACCACTGACTTATTTAGAACAACACTATGCATTAACTTTTCTATATCATAATAATAAAGGAAGAAAACAATACATGCATCCTCTGCAATGATTTTTTTAAATTACTAAACATATTTTATTTTTTATTTCAAAAACTATCAACGTTGTTTCAAAATCCATGCATAGAATTATTAGCTATAGTGTGTAAGAAATGCAGCTAAAATTTCGTGTTTCTATCATTAAATTTGTCAAAGCTATTTTGATTTGAATGTATTGAAATGCAATGAAAATAAAAGTGTGGAAAAGCCAATTTAAAAGTTTGCATGCAGTTAAATTAGAATGAAGCATACATGCCCTCCTACAGTCATTAGGGAGACTTACAAGCGTCATAGTCCATTGAAACTTTGCCAATTTATACTTTAAGGTACGTAGTATTTTTTAAATACAGAAAACAAAAAATGTTAAATTTGACCGAAAATGTCGAAAATTTCACCCATCTTCGTTTTCATTCTGGATCTTCGGAATCGTTCCGTTCATACAGGATCCAAACCATTTATCCATCTTCTCCTCGGATGTCCTATATCACGACGTCCTATAGGTCTATATTCATATGCCTGTCTAGCTGCTCTATGTGCTTCCATCCGTTGCAAATGTACATACCAATTTTTTTAATAATAATAATAATAATAATAATAATAATCCGATCCGATTGACGGTCTTTCCACTTTTCAGCGGTTGCCCTTTTACCAGCCGGCTGCTCGCCCTTCACATCCACATGTGTCAATCACAGAGGTAGATGATCAACAGCCAGTGTAGGAGTGACATATGGTTAGCATGTCGAGTCCCCCAGCCGTTATAGCTGGTTCCTCAACCTGGAGCCGCTACTTATTGCAGCTACCCAATTGCCTCACGATGCTGGGTGGGCACCGGTCCCATACTGGCCGAAATACCATGAGAAAATGTCTTTCCCCATGGAGACTCGAACCAGCGCAAGTCCCGTAGCTCTGCGCCAAGGCTTCCTACCTTAACCGCTCGGCTACGGCGCGGGACTAATAATAATAATACTTTATTTATTCTGGCAGAGTTAAGGCCATAAGGCCCTCTCTTCCACTCAACCAGCACAAATACAAATAAATATTTGACAAATATAGATATACACTATACTAATTATAAACAGTTAAAGATACAATAATGTAGCAATGTAAATGTCATGTACAAACAACATTTTATAGGGTAATAACAATAATGATACGATAATAATAATAATAATAATAATTATAATAATAATATAAATATGATACATTATACGAGAAACACCAATTAATATATATACCTTACACTGGATAATAATGAAGTCGAGTTTAGAGCAAATATAAATTTATATTTCTTTTAAAAGATGCCAATGTCCGGCAGCCCCTTATTTCTTGTGGTAGGAAATTCCAGTTGCGAGAAGTGAAGATGGTATATGACATGGAGTGATGTGATGTCCTATGTTGCGGTATATTAAGCAAGAGACTATGTTGTGATCTTGTGTTTAAGTTGTGGTTTGAGGATAGATACTGGAAACGGGATGATAAATAATTGGGAATCGAGGTATGTAGGATCTTAAATAGGAGAATTAGACAGTGCGATTTTCTTCTCTCTTTTAGATGTAGCCATGACAATTCGTGGAATAATGGAGAAATGTGATCGTATTTTCGAACATTCAATATGAATCTGATACACATATTATGGACACGCTGCAGTTTGTCCGACAATCCGTCACTTATGTCAGTTAGTAGAACGTCACAGTAGTCAAAATGCGGCATCACTAAAGTTTGGATTAAAGTTCTTTTTCTATCTGAAATCATTTATCCAATATTAAAGGTTCCAAGTTATTTTCTAATTCATTCATTCGTTCCTTTTTTATCCCTTAATGTGTACCCTACTGTTTTTCATAAGTAATGCCACGAGTGATTTCCAAATTATCGATAAATTCACGACTCACGAAGTGAGGAGTGAATTTATCTAGAGAATTTGGAAATCAAGAGTGGCATTTGTTAGGACTATTTAACGAATAAAATTAAGCTGTTTACTCACAAATCATTATTTAACTATAGTTATTTTAAAATATTTATATATTTAATGTAAACGGCGATGTTTACAAATGAGAAACGATAGGTACGCTTCTACTGCTTCTTTTGTTTATCACTGCAACCAGATCATACTATTTATTGCCAAAGGAACGCAATATTGTAAGGAGGAGCTTTCTTTAATATGGTAATTATAACACTGATAAATATTTGGTGAAACACGACTCTGATTGGTTGAAAAACAGAAATCATTGAAACGTGATTGGTCATTGACTCCCATTTGGGGCATGAGTTAAATAGTCATAAAAATCTCACCTTGGCTGCTTCTATTTTTAAATTATATCTTAGATCATATTCCGTCGGAAGGCGGTGGTCTAGTGGATATGTTCCTTGCCTCTAGTCCCGAGGGTCGCGGGTTCAAACCCGGCCGTCGTCGATGGACTTTTTAAGGATGAAAAAATCCAAGGCAACAGTCCTCTGGGAGGGACTTTAAGCCGTGGGCGTGGGTCCCTTGTCTGAAAATTTCCAGGCTCGTAAAAGAACCAGAAGCCTGATTAAACGGCATATGTGGAAAATTTACCGAACATTCCCATCCTAGCATTACCTTGGTTTCCTACATGTCACTATGATAGAAATGCTGACCCCGGGGCATTCACTAACATCTATACGAAAACGAATATTACAGTAACAGTAACTTGTAAGCCCATGTTTTCCCTTTACAGAGATTCGCAAATTTGACCATGTTACACCGTCCCTGGAACAATTATCGTGGTTTCGTCTAAGAGATCGTAGAACTGTCCATTCCCTATCCCTTCTCTATAAAATACTTCACACATCATCGCCTAATTATTTATCACGCCGCTTCATCAGACTATCCGACACACATAATCTTGACACTCGATCCCATCAGCACATTGTCCTTTATATCCCGCCTCATCACACTGTATATTATTCATTATCTTTTACGGTGTCACTTACCAAAACATGGAATTCCCTTCCACCCTATGTCAGAGACTGTCAAGCTATAACATCCTTCAAAAACAAACTAAAGAATTATTTAATAACAAACTAACTTATACACCTCACTGATAGTATTATTTTAGCAATATTAATATATTTAATTATTTATGTAAATAATATTAAGAATAACAAATATTTTTGTTTTGTTTTAAATATTGTATAATCGTAAAATTAGTTTTCTATATCTCATTATTTTCCTGTTTTTTATATACACTAGACAGGGACAATTTAATATGTCTTGCTTGTATACATTTTATTATTAGTTTTAGTCTTAATTTTAACTAATATTAACTGGCTGTATTATAGATCGTAATATGTATATTAGATATTATCTTTTGATCAAATTTTTACTTAGTGTTTAATATTAGAGTTAATTAAGATTGTTATATTCTTATGTAATATATGTTTGTCCTGGTGAGTGGAAGAGAAGGCCACATGGCCTTAACTCCACCAGGCTAAATAAATCTTAAAATCTTAAAAAAAAATCTTAAAATTTAGGCGCTCTCCCCCTACAGGGAAGAAATTGAACCATACTAATTTAGTTACACTTGTTTTCGTGTAGATGTCATTTTGAGTGGTCCGTGGTCAGCGTTCCACCTCATACTGACATCTAGGAATCCAAGATAGTACTAGGACGGGAAAATTCGGTAAATTTTGCTTAGAGGCATTTTTATTCAGGCTTAGGGATTTTTTTACGAGCCTGAAAATCTTCAGACTCGGGACCCACGGCTTAAAGTCCCTCCTGGAGGACTTGCTCCTTGGATTTTTCCATCCTAAAAAACCCATCGACCCCGGCCGGGTTTGAACCCGCGACCCTCGGGATCAGAAGCATGACCACTAGTCCACCGCGGCCAACAATAATAATATGGTTGAATTTCTCCTCTGTAGGGAGAGAATGCCTAAATATCTCTGAGCGACACAAGGACTCATTATTACTAAGATCATATTACTAGAAATGGCCATCTTGTAACTAAATGAATTTTTTTATTTCTAGGATATTTTGCGTTGCCATTTTATATCCACGAGAGAACGATGAAAAAATTGCGTCTGATGAAAGAACCGTACACAGCGCAACACACGGTTTTCCACGTGCGCAAAGGATCGCCTTACAAAAAATCCCTGAACGTGAATCTTCAGAGAGCTAGAGACGCAGGACTCTTCCATTTCTGGGAAGGTCTGGCTGCAAGAAATTATCTGAACTTCAGAGACCAGCTGTCTGTTATAACAAGCAACGCCCAAGAAGAACCTGATACCACTCCGCTACACGTCCAACATATTACGGTTAGTTAATATAACTCACTGGAACTCATGGTCGTGCGCAAGCTCTCCAGACATCCCTATCCTGATATATTGCTTTCCAATCATCCCCTGTATAATTTGCCTACTTCAAATCACGGTCGATGTTATTCTCCCAACTTTATTCTTGGTCTACCTACGGAGCTTTTTCTTTCTACTTTCCTTAAAAAGTCAGAATTTACAATGTCTTTGACATCTTCCTCTGCCCATTTCAAGATTCTTTACCCATCTCTATCCCTGTTGTTTCTTTCCCCTTCATCCAAGTTACATACATACATATTTTTTTGTTAATCTGTGTTCCATCATCCTTTTCTTATGTCCAAACCATTTTAACTGTTGTTTTAATTGTTTCTGCTAGGGTTCCTTGCACTTTCATCTCTTGTCTCATAACATTTATTTTTAATTTTCTCTTCCCTCCAAATTCTTGCTAATCATTGCCATAAGTCCACTTCTGCTTTTCAGAATAAAATTAAAATCCAAGAAGATGTATTATTATTATTATTATTATTATCATCATCATCATCATCATTTTTATTAGATATATTATCATTATCGATATTGCTATTATTATTATTATTATTATTATTATTATTATCATCATCATTATTATCATTATCAATATTGCTATTATTATTATTATTATTATTATTATTATTATTATTATTATTATTATTATTATTATTATTATTATTATTATTATTCATGATCATCCGGTATCATGGCAGCTACCGCCGTCTTCCGGAAACCAAACGCCATTCCTCTCTGTCCATCCATTGATCTTTCTCTAATCCTCTGATATTCACAGCCGCTTGTACTCCTTCTATCCAAGTTTTCTTCGATCTTCCTCTCTTCCTCCTTTCCATTGGGATCCATTCCATAGCAATTTTAGGCAATCTTTGTTCTGGCATTCTTTTGACATGACCATACCACTGTAATCTTTTCTTTTCGATAATGTCTATGATGTCCGACTCCTCTTGTACACCCATAATTTCCCTTATTTCTTTATTTCGTATTCTATCCATTCTACATTTTCCAACTGATCTTAAAACATAATTTTCTGTATTTAAATTATTTTCATTTCACTTGTATGTTATTATTATTATTATTATTATTATTATTATTATTATTATTATTAATGTTATTTTTATTAATGTTGTTCTTTTTTATTTTACTTTCGATTTTTTATATGATTCCTTACACATTCCTTATGAGACGAAGTTATTATCGAATTTATTTTGTTTGTTTTCTTATTTTCACACCTAAAAACAACTTAGCAGTGAGTTCCACGGTGTTTATAGGAAACCATATAGGCCTATAATAAGAACAATTAAGTCTCGTAGACCGTGATCGGCAAGACATGTGGGACGAAAGGGGAATGAAAGAGAGACATGAACTTTTCTTGTAGGAAACCCACAGGCAAAGGTCCAGTTGGTAACAAGAATAAGGTAGGAAAGTAACATTAGTCGCGATTTGAGGGAAGTAGATTATACAGAGGTTGATTGGAAAATATTAGCTCAGGATAGCGATGTATGGAAAGCTTACGTTTGTATTTTCATGAACCTACGGGTTCGTGAGTTAGTTAGTTATAGAATATTACAAGCAAATTAACCAACTTTTAGATGTGTTTTATTTGCAGGGTTCTCTCTACCTGCTGATGTATGGATTGATGATATCAACTGGAGTTTTTGTCCTGGAGAAAGTGTATTACAAATATTACAGCAAGAGTACAAATAAGCCTATAATTAAAGCACAGTTCAAGTTTCCAAGTTATTATTAATTAATTTCAAATAGATTAGTAAATGTGGTTGGAATTACAGAGTTGTGGAGGAGAATGACAGGTAGATGTGAGACCTGCTAAATATTCATATATAAAAATGAGTGCGAGTCTATTTTTCTGTAGTCTGTCTGTTCTTTATGCACTCAGAAATTACTCGTCAGATTTGAATGGGATTTTATTTTTCATAATTTAGAGATATTTTCTGGGACAATTAATGTATATAATATATTACTCTACGTAGGCCTATTATAGGGCCGTAAATAAAAAAAAATGGGCATCCGTGCACTAAAAACCCCGCTTTTTGGACTCTGACAATTAAATGGCACCTTGTGGTCGCCATCCACATATCCCCTAGATGAGGACCCCTGAGAGGTGTGCAAAACATTTCTTCCACTTACTTGTGTTTTGCACTCTTTTAACTTTACTATCTAACCTCTCTTGGTTAACTATTGTTTTTTCGACCCCGACGCTATTAGGGCATCCGAGGGCTAGGGAGTCCTTCCTTTCTTCCATTTCTTCTTTCCTTTATTTTCCTTTCTTCTCCAGAAAGCCTGACCAGAGGCTATAAGATGGCAGCCCCATCACTGGTCTTGCCTTCCTTTGGCCAGCAACCAATCGAAGGGACTATTATTATGCTTTCAAGTCTTATATGAGAATTTCCCATAAGGGAAAATTTTCTATAGGATCGTAACAGGCCTTGGCCTAATACTTGAAAGGAAGAAGAAGAAGAAGAAGACAATTAAATGGCTTACGCTGCCTAAACTATAACAAATACACCAAACTAATGTATACAGAATTGAATATCTTTAAAAAAAACTACAAAAAGATCCGTGATAGCATGTCATCTTTTACGGATAATTCACAATAACAATTTTTGTCTTTCAGCACATTGATGCCAAGAAGATCGGGATGAATAGATTCCCGAGCAAGATTCCCGAGCAAGCGTAGTAGTGCACGGCGGGTATTATTTTACGCATAACTCACAATAAACATTTTTATTTTTCAGCTCATTTATGCCAAGAAGATCGGGATAAGTACATTCCCAGACAACGCCGGGCAATAGCACGGGGTATCTAAAAATAATTACGATATAAATTTGTATTCATTTATTTTTTACTTATTCAACTAAACATAAAAACACGTTTAATTTATTTAGGTGTATTAGCCTAAACTAATACACGTTCCGGGTACTAGCTAGTAAAAAAATAAAATTAGCCACCTTTTTACTGAAAATATCCCACAGTGGGTCGATTATTTTGAGATACTATTAAATCAAATTAAAATGAAAATGTGAGTTATTTGACATAAGAATAAAATAAAATAAGTTGAAATTAGTCATACCGCTTCTTAAAGTATTAGTGTGACCGTCGTCCGCAAACTAGAAAATATGTATGTTCTTTAGTGCCTGTAGGCCTTTCAGAACATCCGCTCCATCTTCAGCAGGTCCTTCTTCGCTACAACATCTAGTATGATGCTTGATGCTGCTGGTCCTAATGTGTCACGACAACACCACATTAGGACCAGCAGCACCGACACATCCGACTAGATATTGTAGCGAAGAAGGACCTGCTGAAGATGGAACGGATGTTCTGAAAGGCCTACAGGCATAAAGAATACATATTTTGTAAGTTGAGGACGACGGTCTTACCTAAGAAGGTATATTTTAACTTATTTTATTTTATGACTCTCCACCTCAACGGTTTTAACAATGAATTTAATTAGTATTGACATTAGAAATATAAGGAATACCAAAGACTTAAATGGACACAAGGTTTCTAGAATTGATGTTAAGGTACTCTATAAGATTTTCTTGGCATTTACGTAACTTTTGCTGTAAACTGTAGTATATTAAATAATATGAATGGAGATCAGAAAGATACTTAATTAAATTCCTTTTTCCAATCTCATTTTCCTTATTTCATATCTCGATAAGTACGTATTAGAGCTACTAAAATCCATTCCATTATGTTGGCTAGTTTCTCTTTCCTGTTATCTTCAGCTTTTAATTTCAGTTCTTCATCTCATTTCATGCCCAGATTGAAAAAAGAAAATCTGCATGTTCATTGTAGGCTATACGTTCCTTTCATTAAAATCTACTATAAAAATTCTTACGAAAACCCTTGCACAGTAATCCATCTATGTAGCTAATACCTTGTTAGCTTGGCACCTTTTAATTGTCCATGCCTTTGATCCATATAGCATGATACTCTCTACAATAGCCTCATAGATACATTTCTTTTTGAGCGATAGTGCGTTTTGTCATACTTACAGCACTGACGATCATCATTGAAAGTTCAACTTCCTACATTTCGGGGTTGCCAACCTAAATAACCATACTGTA
Organism: Diploptera punctata; assembly: GCA_030220185.1. Taxonomy (NCBI): domain Eukaryota; kingdom Metazoa; phylum Arthropoda; class Insecta; order Blattodea; family Blaberidae; genus Diploptera; species Diploptera punctata. Next base: position 490,970 of record JASPKZ010008900.1, read on the forward strand.
ATATTACATTTACACCTACGTGCGGGAAGTAAAACCACTGTTCTCATATACTACGTACAATGTATATACAAAACATATCCAAAAGGTAGTGTTAATATACATTATACGAAAGAAATCACTGCATTTTAAATGAACTGAACTTTATTTCAAACAATATAAAACAATAAATACGTACTTGCGGCCATTTTATTAATAATAATGGTCTCAAGGCCCCCTGTACTTTCAACTAATAAACATTGCCCACACTGTTAACGTTAGTCAATTGTTTATAATGAACGCACATATTTCCAACAAAGATGTTATTATTTTACTACTATTTATTATTTTGTAAACACCATCGCGCAAAAAATAATGTACAACGCTAGTTTGTGAAGTGTTTTACAGAATCGAGGAAATTAAAAACCGCGCTATCGCTCGGTTTTTAAACATTTTCCTCGATTACGTAAATACCACTTCCCAACCTTGCATTGTAATATACTATTGTTCTGTGAAGAATATTTTGACTCCATAATACTGCGTTCAGAATGCCAATTACCCTTGGTCCATCCGCTATTCTTTTTAAAAAGATGTAAAAGTGTAATTAATTTTGCACTTTAAAAAATCGTGGTCCCGCGCCGTAGCCGAGTGGTTAAGGTAGGAAGCCTTGGCGCAGAGCTACGGGACTTGCGCTGGTTAGAGTCTCCATGGGGGAAGAAATTTTCTCATGGTATTTCGGCCAGTATGGGACCGGTGCCCACCCAGCATCGTGAGGCAATTGGGTAGCTACAATAAGTAGCGGCTCCAGGTTGAGGAACCAGCTATAACGGCTGGGGGACTCGACATGCTAACCACATGTCACCCCTACACTGGCTGTTGATCATCTACCTCTGTGATTGACACATGTGGATGTGAAGGGCCAGCAGCCGGCTGGTAAAAGGGCAACCGCTGAAAAGTGGAAAGACCCTCAATCGGAATCGGAAAAAATCGTGGTGCTTTATTTGCTTCCTTACTGTTAACTGAATTTAAAATTAACACTAATTTAAACTTATATAACATTGTGCTAATTCATTTTTTTGAGTTTTATTTAATTTCCTGATTAACTATGATTAAATTATTTTCATACCTTAAAAATAATAGTTTTTTCCTACTTTTGTTGTGGAATTTAAAAATTTCACCATCTTAATTATTGTACTGATAATTCATACAAATATTTTAATTTTTTAATATTATTTTATTTATTGCGCCAGATTAGCCATATTGAAATTGATGAACAGGTATTTGTGGAGACAAGCGATCGGTGAAAATTTCAAAATCACCTTACAGTAAGCTGCCCTCTGATTGGTTGAAACCAAGGGCTGTTCTTATAAGCATTACAACAAACCAGGTTGCAAATTTAACCACAAGTTCCTGCCCTATTCAAAATATAACTGGCTACAAATTTATGAAAAGTCACTAAAGGCTTTTCTGACCATTTGTTGTCTTTTCTTTAGTATTTACAGGTTTTTTAATGTTTTTTAAATTACTTACTTACTTACTCACTAGCACTATCAAACCCGTAGGTTCATGGCCGCACGGACATACGCTCTCCATACATCCCTATCCTGAGCTAATGCTTTCCAATCATTCCCTGTATAATCTACTTCCCTCAAATCATAGTTAATGTTATTTTTCCACCTCATTCTTGGTCTACCAACTGGGCGTCTTCCCTCTGGCTTTCCTACAAGAAGCTTCCATGCAAGTCTTTCATTCCCCATACGTGCAACATGTCCTGCCCATCGCAGTCTACGAGACTTAACTGTTCTTATTATATCTGGCTTCCTATAAAGACCATGTAGTTCACTGTTATGTAGTCTTCTCCATTCACCTGTCTGTTCATCTCTCTTTGGTCCAAAAATTGTCCTAAGTACTTTATTCTCAAATACTTGTAATTTCCTTTACTCCCTTAAAGTAAGAGTCCATGTTTCGCACCCATATAATATAACTGGTAGAATAATAGTTTTATATATTTTCAGTTTAACGTTTTTTCAAAGGAGTTGGGACATCAATGCATAATAGCACGCATTTCCAGAATAGAGCCTCTGTTTAATTTCTTTGTGCATCTCATTCCTATTTGTGATTATTGTTCCTATGTATTTGAATTCAGCCACTTCCTCAAAATTTCCCTCATTTGTCATTAGCTGTCCAGTTCCATTATATAATGTATTTCTACGTGTGACCATATATCTAGTTTTATTGATATCTACTTCCAATCCTAATTTCTTAGTGTTACTCAACAGTGTGTGCGTATTGTCCTTTAGTAATTTTTTAAATTATCTTATATAAATGTTGTAATCATAACGAACTAAAGGAAACTGATAGATTTTGCCATCACAAAAAAATGAATGTTTTCTTTCCAAGTATGAACATACCCAAAGTTACGTGGACATCTCCAGATAACGTTACTAATCAAATGGACTACGTATTAATGCAGAACAGTCTGCAGACTATAATTTTAAATACACACACGAGAGGAGTAGATACTGATTCAAATCACAACATAGTGAGAGTAAGAAATAAACAAAGAATACGCCATAGAAATAGAATTTCTCGTGTGAAGAGAATAAAGATATAATTTGGATAAACTTAAAAACAAGGGAATTGAAGGATAGAGGTAGGAAAAACAGGTAAGACACCTCTTCCTTGAAATCTAGAGAAAGAAAGTTTTACTTGTACAACATCCATACTTCCTCATCTGGACGTCAAACTTGTAAGTAAATAAACCTACGACTAAATTGTATATTTTACTGTTTCAAACTTCTAAATACAGTGCTGGGCTCAACTGCACTTCTAGTAGCGCTTGATTTTTCAGTTATATTGTTGTAAACTATAGCTCTTCTTCTGTATTTACTAACATTATTTAATATTTCTAACTTTTTAAAACAATTTTTATAACTTTATTAGACAATTTTGAAGTATTTATTTCAATATGCAAATCACAATATTATGACACTGTTAAACAATATTGTGATGCTAACTGCTATTTTCTCCACAGAGTATATTACTTAGTCTATGATTTTTCTATAGCTGTTTTGGGTTATCGCTGGTTGGATCAGCGTTAGGGAGTGATAAGTAAGTGTACACCCATTTTTAATAAACGTTTGGTAATTTTAATATTATTAATATATTTTTATCACAGATTTTGGGATTTATTGCAAATATTGGTAATTTAAATTGCATAGCGACGGATAGTAATCGAGGATGATAATCGATAAGTGGTTCGATTGTGGGTTATAGCTGGCTCTATAAACTCAGGCGCATGCGCACTGTTGTTCTATAGGACTATAGAACTATTTCACGCTAGTTTAATTGCAGTTTTTCCCAGTGCTTTTCATGGAGAATTTAATGATGCCTCAAACTCCATTTCAACAAGAAAAAATGTTGTTTACCTGTTCTTTTCCTGTACCCTTCAATTAATGAAAACTTATTTTTTAAATCCACAATTATCAAATCTTTCGTTGTAAGATTAAAGTATATTTATTTCTTATAATTTAAATTCATGACAATAAAACTTATGAAAACTTGCACTTGAACTAGCGTGAAATACTTTCAAAGACTCTATAGAACAAGAGTGCACATGCGCCAGAATTTATAGAGTCAGCGATAACCCATAATCCAACCACATATCGATTATCATCCTCGATTACTATCCAACGCTATGGAATTTAAATGACCAATATTTGCAATAAATCCCCAAATCTATGTTTAAAAAATATATTAATATTATTAAATTACAAAACGTTTATTAAAAATGGGTGTACACTTACTTATCACTCCCTAACACTGATCCAACCAGCGATAACCCAAAACAGCGATAGAAAAATCATACTTACTTACTCACTGGCACTATTGAACCCGTGGGTTCATGGCCGCGCGGACATAAGCTCTCCACACATCCCTATCCTGTGCTAGTGCTTTCCAATCATTCCCCGTATAATCTACTTCCCTCAAATCATAGTTAGTTATTCTCCCACCTCATTCTTGGTCTACCAACTGGGCGTTTTCCCTCTGGCTTTCCTACAAGAAGCTTCCATGCAAGTCTTTCATTTCCCATACGTGCAACATGTCCTGCCCATCGCAGTCTACGAGACTTAACTGTTCTTTTTATATCTGGCTTCCTATAAAGACCATGTAGTTCATTGTTATGTAGTCTCCTCCATTCACCCGTCTGTTCATCTCTCTTTGGTCCAAAAATTGTCCTAAGTACTTTATTCTCAAATACTTGTAATTTCCTTTACTCCCTTAAAGTAAGAGTCCATGTTTCGCACCCATATAATATAACTGGTAGAATAATAGTTTTATATATTTTCAGTTTAACGTTTTTTTCAAAGGAGTTGGGACATCAAGAGAGTCTGCAATGCATAATATCACGCATTTCCAGAATTGAGCCTATGTTTAATTTCTTTGTGCATCTCATTCCTATTTGTGATTATTGTTCCTAGGTATTTGAATTCAGCCACTTTCTCAAAATTTCCCTCATTTGTCATGAGCTGTCCATTTCCATAATATATAATGTATTTCTACGTGTGACCATATATTTAGTTTTATTGATATTTACTTCCAGTCCGAATTTCGTTACTCAATAATGTGTGTGTGTTGTCCTTTAGTATCTCCTCGCTATCGGCCAATAGTACTACATCATCAGCATAAACTAACAGCTTATTAATACCATTCAGTTGTAAGCCTTCCTCATTCTCTAAAGATTTAATGGCATGCTCTAGTACAAAATTAAATAGTAGATGAGATAGTGCATCTCCTTGCTTCAACCCATTTTGGATTTCAAAAGTGTCCGAAAACTGTTTGCCTACACGCACCCTACTCTTTGTGCCATTTAGACACATTCGTATAAGTCTAACTAACTTTTTAGGAATTCCGAACTCCAGCAGGATACTATATAACTTCTCCCTATTAATTGAATCATATGCTTTTTTTAAATGTACGTATAGTTGATGTACAGTACCGTTATATTCCCATCTATTTTCTGAAATCTGTCTTAGGCTAAAAATCTGATCTGTTGTAAACCTGTTTCTTCCAAATCCACATTGATGATCTCCTAGAATGTCATCAGTATAGAGAGTAAGTCTGCTTACTAATATATTTGTTAGAATTTTGTACGAAGTTGAAAGTAATGAGATGCCCCTGTAGTTGTTGCAATCAGTTTTATCTCCTTTCTTATAAATTGATACGATAATTGATTCTGTCCTTTCATCTGGGAGAGCTTCCTTTTCCCAAATCAGACTAAGCAACCAGCGTATTTTGTCCATAAATTTTTCTCCCCCTGATTTTATCAGTTCTGCTGGGAACTCATCTGAACTTGATGCTTTATACATCTTCAATTTTTCAATCGCCATTTCAACCTCTAATGATAGACTAAGTAATATACTCTGGTGAAAATAGCAGTTAATATCACAATATTGCCTAATAGTATCATAATATTGTGATTTGCATATTTAAATAAATACTTCAAAATTGTCCAATAATGTTTTAAAAATTGTATAAAAAAGTTTAAAATATTAAATAATGTTAGTAAATACAGACGAAGAGCTATAGTTTACAACAATATAACTGAAAAATCATGCGCTAGTAGAAGTGCAGTTGAGCCTCAGTGCTCTTTATGGAGAATATAATGAAACTTAAACTCCATTGCGACAAAAAAAATATTTATCTGTTCTATCCCTGTACGCTTCAATTAAAGAAAACTTGGAAAAACTACACTTAAACTAGCGTGAAATATTTTCAGTCGTATAGAACAGTGCGCATGCGCCAGAGTTTATAGAGCCAGCGATAACCCACAATCGAGCCAGATATAGATTATCATCCTCCATTACTATTCGTCGCTATAAAATTTACATACTTACTCACTGGCACTATCGAACCCGTATGTTCATGGACGCGCGGGCATAAGCTCTCCATACATCCCTATCCTGAGCTAATGCTTTCCAATCATTCCCTGTATAATCTACTTCCCTCAAATCATAGTTAATATTTACCAATATTTGCAATAAATCCCCAAATCTATGTTAGAAAATATATTAATAATATTAAAATTATCAAACGTTTATTAAAAATGGGTGTACACTTGCTTATCACTCCCTAACGCTGATCTAACCAGCGATAACCCAAAACAGCGATAGAAAAATAGCAGTTAGCGTCACAATATCATCTAACAGTGTCATAATATTGTGAGTTGTATATTCAAATAAATACTTCAAAATTATCTAATAATGTTATAAAAATTGTTTGAAAAAGTTTAAAATATTATATAATGTTAGTAAATACAGAGGAAAATATACTTCAAATCCACAATTAGTAAATTTTTCGTTGTAAGAATAAGTATATCTATTTCATAAAATAGAGTTTATATTCACAATTTAATCAACATAGCAGCAATTCTTATAGAGTAAAAGAAAGACTTCAGAGGTAGACTTTGGTAAGCCTTTATGTAAGTTTCAAAATACAGCTTTCTCCACTGATACAGCATTTCACCCATTTTGTAGCAGTTACATTTAGCAGTCTTTTCTCATTGGCCGTTGGCAATCTTGGCGACAGGTCCTTACGGTTGACACGGCGTCAGTTGTCACTAGTAGACAGTAGCGAAAGGAGTTATCAGTTAGAAAATGGATTCTATATTTTCTCTTTTATCTAGTATGGGAGTTACATCTCATGAAGAATTTGAAGCAAATTACTACGACATCGTAGGGAAACTTCCCCCTGAAATTGCTTCGATAATACTAAGGTAAGTGAAAAAAAAAATTGTTTCATAGAGTCACGCCCACTTTAAGGCCTTTGTTTAATTTTCTTGCAAAAAATAGGGCCTAATCAAGCAAAATACGAAGTACGTAGGTTAGTTACTATTTTATTTGATTAATTGCTATAGTAATCGCAATTAAATTTATATTTGTACTCAAACTGTGTTAAAAACAAGCAAAATGTCTCACCAAACGTTACGGTAAAAGATTGTTTGTTCGTAAAAAAGACAAATTATGAAAAATATATATTATTTGATCTTACTAGGGTTGTTTTTATTGCAATATTGGTATAAACGTAAAGAAAAATTATCTTTCTGATGAAATAAGTATTAATTGTACGACAGGTGTTTTCGAAAACAATTTTGGTGCGACACGTGGTATTTTTAAAAATGTCCTTGTTCTATATAACATAATTTAATTAATAAATATGGATTTTCATCAAGTAAACACCAACTCAATTGATAATTTAATTACACTATAACACGCATTTCCTAGTAGATTGCTTGTTTTATTATTATTTTGATAAAGAACATATATTTTTATGCTATATCAAAAACTAAGTTAAGCTCAGAAGTTTAATTTGGCCTACCACTTCTAATTTTTTTTTTCAATCATTGAAAACAAAGGATAATTGCACAAAATATGTACAGTGTTACTTTATTAGATTACTTTTTTCTGCTAATTTCATATATATTAAAAAATTCAATATATATAACCTCCAAATTGTTTAGTTGATTTTATTCTGACTGCAAAACCAGGATTGAACACAAAATATGCTGATGATTAAATCTGCTGTATCCCATAAACAGATTATTTTTTACATAATTTGAGTATAAGCATTTTATACTATGCCAGCATAATTTATTAAACCTTATTCATTGTTTCTATCATCAATTTTCCATTCTTTCATATAACTTAATTTTGTTTTATTGCAAGAAGTATGACACCGTATTACAATTTAGTTTGTAACTAGAATAACTACCACCAAAAAATAACTACTTTAAAAAGTAATTTGACCTATTTATTGTATTGTAGATTTAAGATAATCCAAAGTAATGGAGTCATATGAATCTCAATATTTAAATGAATTTGTCATGTTGATTTTAAAATGATTATGGCCTAGCTAGAATACATTGACCACAGTTTTAAGGTTATGTTTTTCACATGAACTTTTTAATATATACTCAATAACTTTGTCATATAGTGATTGAAAATTAGACATTAGTTTACTATAAGTAGATCAAATCCATTACCAATGAGCATTTCTTGTCTGCATAATTCTCTTACTTTAAAAAAACACAGAGCAATAATAGTCATGGCGTAGTTACAAATTCTTTGTTTTGGATTAACAGAAAATTTAGTTCAATATAAAACTAAATCATTATTAAAACTGCTACACGTCAGTAATATAGAAAAATAATCTTAAATAGAACAACCAAAGCAGTAATTTAGTAGATTCAAAGACAGGAATCCAAGGAATTTGCTCGAACCAAACAGCAGAAAATCAAACCATATTGGAACGTAGAAACCTGTTGAAGCAATTCGATGAACAAAATAATGAAATGGGAGGTCAACTTGCAAAAACAAGACTTGAACATAAATAGCACTGGAGTCTGAAACATATTTACAAAATAAATCAATGATACAAAGAAAGCATTCAAAGCAAAACTTTTATGAGAAAATGCTGAAGCACCAAGGGAAAAATCAGGTGGAAACATAGACAAACTAGCAGTAAAAATCAAATACAACCTAAAAAGTAGAAGTGGACAAATTCAAACTGAAGACAGGACAAAGTACCTAGCTTTTATTTACACAGGATTGGCACATATACAGTAATCCAAATGACATTATGGATAGTTAACATCTCCTTTATTGTCAAGCACTAAACCACACAGCACAATGTACTAACTGGTCTGTAACAAGTCTGTATTGGGAAGCTGGAAAGAAGATGAAATGCTATCAATCTGTGTGATTCGATAAATAAAACAACCACACTAAGAAGCCTATTGTACGACCATAATTTAAATGGGCCTAAACCAGTTCCATTATATACCTAGATCTACTGTCAAGTCAAAAAATTTCTCTGTCACCACAGCTTGTATCTATTCGATTAACTCACTTTAATATTTGCAGATTAAAATATTTCCTGCGCATCAGGAAGATTGATTTTCAAAATCAAAGTCATCCAAAATTGTTAAATGATGGTGTAGAATCATATTGTTTTAAGTCAATTTTTAGAAATCTTGTTACGAGGTGAATGCCCCATCCATGGGTATTGTGAGAATATAACAGGAATATGTTATTTTAAATATTGTCATCATCATCGTCCTTTCAAGTGTTAGGCCCAGTGGCCCGTTACGGTCTCCCGCCATCTAAGGTCGACCCACAGATCTTCTGCCTCGAGGAATGTAGTGAAGAATTTGTTTTGGTATTCTGTGACGAGCCATGCGCTGAATATGGGCTAGCCAATTGTTTCTATATTCTTGGAGGTATTCAGATATAGGTACGATGTTTAACTCTCTGGCTATTGTTGAATTTCGTTGGTGGTCTAGAAGGCTATAACCTGCAGTTCGTCGCAGAAATCTCATCTCCGTGGCTGTAATATGACGATCATCCTGAGTTCTAATGGTCCAAGCTTCACTGCCATAACAGATTATAGGTCTAGCGAGAATTTTATAGAGTAAAGAGTAGTGAAGTATATTCAATAACCTCTCCTACTTAAATCCCAACCTCACCTTCACGTGGTGCAACCTGTTTATAACAAACGAGGTTCTGGGTTCCGAGTCACAGCGGTATAACTGTTGCATCAGGATTAGAGTAAATGCTAATCCTCCTTCATGCCTGTCCAGAGGCTTTAGGTGGCAGCCCCACCACTGGACTTACTACTTTTCGGCTAGCAACCGACTGGTAGGAAATCAACTTGCTTTCAAGTATCCAAAGATTTAAAACCGGAAGGATATACATGTTGACAACCAAGCTATACTCAAGGACAAGAAATGGAAAAAGGAAAACATATATTTTAAATATTGTGCCGTCAGTAATTGAAATATCTATATTTTTTATTATCACAATGCTTAGTGAAGTAGGACATTTACCTCATGACAAAGATTCTAAAAAAAATAGAACAGTTTGGTCATAAACCATTCAAAAGGTTTTATGCTATAATTTCATTCAATATTGTTAAATTACAATTTGTTTTTGTTGTTAATTGTGTAAACAATTTACTTTTAACTTTAAATTTAACATGCATTTAATTTACTCGCTCACATTCCACTGCAGGAAAAAGAATGGCAATTATTTTGCCAGTCTTCGTTATATTAAAACAATTTGTTCCTCTCAACCTCCAATGACTTCCATGATGGAAGGAACTCATTCAATTTTATATAGCTACTTACATTTGTATAAACTAAAATATATCATAAGTATTTACACTATTTGGAATAAAATAGCAACCCAGTTCAGGATGTATCTAATCATTGCTCGCAGTTACAAGGATCAAGCCTCGGATCAAAGATGGCATAGACAGTAGATTGCACATCCAATATGTCTTCCTCTGTCTAGTGATTTGGGAAATAAACATGATGAAAATCGTACAAGTAAAGAATAAGAAGAAGCAATAAAATCCATAGTTACAAAGATTACCACAATACTCATTCTTGAATAGTTACCAGTACCTATTGAAAACAGTATTTTTTTTACCATATAGGTGCTATTATTCAAAAGTAAATAATTGACATTGGGTCAGAAAATAAAATTTATTAGTAAGAGGCAACATCAGTTAGGTATTTTGAGTAACATCAAGAAATACAATGACATATTTATATTTAAAAAAATTAAGCCTATAACCTAATTTTTGGTAATATTTGTTTCCAAAAGGGATCATAACTTTGATATCATGAATCACCATCAGCTTCATGGCTCATAAGTCTGTTCTAGTTTCAATGTTTAACACTATCGACCCCATCCTGCCTTCAGTCTTCCAACATTTCTTTCACGCTTTTGGTAATAGTTCATCAGTTTTGGTATGTGCTCACCTTTCATTCCTTATACATGTCATTACCAATCATTTTTCCCTTGTTTCATTCTATGTTTTCGTATGAAGTAATCTTTCATCCCTTGTACATGTTGTTTCCAATTATTTCTGCCTTGTTTTAATTTGTCTATTAATTTAAAGACGTTTAGTTTCCTCCTTACATCTTCACTTCTTTTATATCCAATAAGATATAACCCACAATAGGTCTAAATCTTATTCTTGTGATATCGTGAATAATCCATAATATAATTTTAATTTATTTTTGGCTATTTTTTTTCTCATTCACTTATATTCCTAACATCATAATAAAATCAGGCAATAATTTCAGACCATTTTGTGCACACAAAATGTTTTCAAATTATACTTCCTTTCCTACTTTTAATTTTCATATACTAAATATCTTCTTCTTCCTTCCAAGTATTAGGCCAAGGCCTTTTACGATCCTATAGAAAATTTTCCCTCCAGCGTTTCATAGGACGGCCCAGTGATCTTCGTCCTCTTGGTATATAATTATAAACAGCTGTGGGGATCCGATTTGAATTCATTCTTTCAAGATGGTGTTTCCAATTTAGTTGGTACTGTTTAATATATTCCAAAATTGGCGTAGTCTTCAATTCTTTTAAGATATCGGTGTTCCTTTTCCGATCCCATCTGGTGTAACCCGCTGTTCTGCGCATGAATCTCATTTCACAAGCCGTTATTCTGCTTTCATGTTGTTTTTTTAGTGTCCATGCTTCACTACCATAGGTCAACACTGGTCTAGCCAAAGTGTTATATAAACGTAATCTGGTGTTTTTTTGTACAAGGGATGGTTTCATAACTTGATTAATAATTCCTAAACTTTTATTATAACTAGTAACTTTTTCAGGGATATCCTTTTCATCCCAGATAGAGAGATAATATCCAAGATATTTAAATATTTAAATATCTAACAACATAATTATGAAAATATTTGTATTTTGAATTGTATTCTGTTTGTGTTTGGACTGTGCACGTGCTACTGATGTGAGATTATTCAATACGTACGTATTTACTTATTATGAGTTAGATTCATAGTTACTTAAGATTTAAATTAATGTTTTTATTACCTCACCTCATATCCTTTTTCTTCTAGACTGCAGTTTCAGAGCTTATCTTCATCATCAGTAGCCTCTCGTCAACCGGTGTTATGTCATTTCTTGATGGTTTTCTTCTTCAGTCTATCGGTGGACCGATGAACCTCTGGATCAAGTCAACATTTGCAGGAGTTTCGAAATTCATGATTCATTTCTTGTTTTTTTGGATGTGGATTTTTTCCCAGACCGTGAGTTACTTAGTTACTTCCTTTAAGTATTAAATGTATTTACTTAAACTATGAGTAAATAATTTATCATGGCTACAATTTATTAGTAGTGTTAAATTAATGTTAATAATATGATTCAAATAAAATATAAAAATTATTCTTTTAGGATATCGGAATCAAATATTGACATTAAAATTAAGTATTTAGAGTTTTCAAAAGTTAATGCTAGTATTCATAAACTTTTTCAAGGTACTTTATGAGAACTGTCCAATTTTATTTTTTCTTCATCACAGTTTGTTATAACTGTTGCCATCACTCAATCCCCAGTCGCCATCTTTCTCTATTCTGTTAATCTTCAATATTTAAGTTTTTTGTCAAAATTGTCTCGTCAATGTCCTTACTCCAGTTATGTTATGGGTGACTTGGTGATGGTATTCACCTTAATATTTCATTAGGAAGACTTTCTTCCTTCATTCTGTTGACAAGATCAAACTGTCTCTTCTAAACATTATCAAGTATTTATTTTTTATTCATTGTCACCAAGTTGTCATTTTGACTTTCTGGTATTCTCTTGTGGTTTGGTGTAACCCATATCTTCAAGTATATCTTTCTCCATTTTCATTTCTTCTCTTATCACATCATTCCATTTTTTATTCAGACATATTTTACATGAACTGAGTTTCAAGAAATCCATTTTGGTGCTCAAGAGTTTTTTAATTTTTTTTCTCTCTTTGTTTCATCACATACAAAATGACATTTTAATCTAGAGTGCTGTAGTACATTTTTAATCAATTTATTGGGTTTAGGTAAAATTTGTTATATTATGTCATATAATTGAATTATATGAGGTGAATGATAAAATTTTACCTAAATGAATATACCTCATAGTGTGAATTCCTAAAATATGTAATTTATTTGGTGTTCACTTGATAAAAATCCATTATGTCTAGTGATTGAATAAAATAAAACTTTTTTTAATACAATAGGAAGTAACATTAAGAGGTTTGTTTAATAATTAAGATATTTGGTCTGTGTATTCTTACCTCTTATGGTTGTTTTTGTTGAACATATGTTTCAAGTCTTCTCAGCCCATATTCAGTGATTACACACTCAGCAGTCTGTAATTGCTGAAGATGGGGCTCAGAAGCCTTCAAGCATATATTTAACAAAACCATTAGAGGTAAGAGTACACAGACCAAATATCTTAATTATAAAATAAAACTGTTAAACTTTTATACGATTTTCATATTTATTTTAATACAAATTCGTTACAGCTGTTTCAGTACTTTGTACCTTCTTCAGATGAATCCTACTCATCTGAAACAGGTACAAAGTATTGAAACAGTGGCTACAAATTTTTATTAAAATAAATTTGGAAAAGGTATAAAACTTTAACAGTTTTATTTTATTTAAATTTTTGTTTTTCTTAAATAGTAGAAAATAAATAAGTACTTACTGTTAATTTGTGTGTTATATTAACCTGTAATGTATTTATATTTATAGGAGTCTGGATCCACGCACATTGGTATCTGCATCGAGAGTAAACAGGAGATGGTTTGCTCTTTGTCAGAGTGACAGTGTATTAAGAGCAAGAGTGAGAGAAGAGATATATCGACAGAGAATTGCTAGCATCACTCCATTAAGAACACGAGTTGTACGCACTCCTGAGGATACAAATTCACCATTTTCACCACTCAACGAGCTTCAACAGAGAAGAATCATAATCACAGGTAAGTTTAACTGATCCACTAATATCCAGTGAATGTTTATTAAATGTGAATTATTTTAGAAGAAAATTGTACTTGATAATAAAATAAAATAATAATTACAGCGTGGAATCCACATCAATTCCATTGGATCATCTCAAGGACTTCTAACATTGGACAGTGAGTATATAACTCAATGTATGTGTTAATTTTCTGTAGAAAATAGTTCATCTGATTATCGTACACAAGTTTCCAGTCTAACATCATTCTTCTTCATTTTTCCATAACTTTGCCTTGAATGAAAAATTGACTTTTTGGGTTTTTTGGAAAAGAATAATAAAACTTTCTTTCTTCCTTTTACACTTGCTAACACCATAATATTCTTACTTCAAATGACTTGATAATCTACAGCCTGCATCTGATTTCTAGTTCCAAGCTGTTAAAAGGGGTCTTTTTTTAAATTACTCTAATTTGTCTTTCCTAAGTATCTCAAAATCTAACTTCACAAATGCTCCTTGTTGATTGTTTTTATGGAGTACTTTAGTTTCTGATTTTTTAAATTTTGATTCGTAATGTTTGTGTGTGAAATTTAGTGACTATGTGTAATATATCCAATGTTTTATTTATCCTTTCTCTGGGATACAACACAGTAGTCTTGGCTTTCTAACTCTCTTCCTCCATTCTGACCTACTATCAATCTTTCATTTCCATTTTTTGAGATTCACAATTTTCAACATTGAACTATTATAGGAAATATCATTATAAGTTATAATTTAAAATTTAAAATAAACTCTCTTCACCTCACCTATTATCCTGTCTTCTAATTAGACTAGTTTCAAACCTAGGCAGTTTCATCATCACTAATTTAACGAAACGACTAATATTGTTAATATCCTATCATCCAGGAGCACTATTTCTTACTCCATTTGATACTGGACCAATGAAACTCAAAATCAATTTCCCCAGAAATTTCAAAATTTGTTAATTTGAGAAATTAACAAGAACAACAATTAATGAATTTTTAACTTCTTGGGGAAGTTGATTTGATTCGGAGGTTTATCAGTCCACCAACAGATGGAGTAAGAAGCAGTGCTCCTAGACTTCAGAACATTACTGATGAAACCACTTAGGTTTTGAAAGTTGTCTGATTAGGTGACAGGTGTGGGGTGAAGTGAACAGATTTTATTTTAAAATTTTCTACATTATCTATTTCTCTGTTATTTGGTCTTCAGCTTAATCTCCCTGCTAATGGTTTCCATTGCATAACACTCTTTTTTAATTATTCTCCTCTATATCCTCATTACATGTCTTAACCATGTAATGTCTACCCTCAGAAATTCTACTAACGGTATGTCAGATATTTTTCTTCTTCTTCTTCCTTTCATGTGATAGACCTAGTGGTCTGTTACGGTCTCAATCCAACGTTTGAAGGGTCTGCCCAAAGATCTCTTGCCTGGTGGCTGGTAATTTAAGATCTGACGTGGTATTCTTGTTCTGCTCATTCTTCGTACGTGAGATTTCCAGTTGTTTCTGTATTTTTGTACATATTCCATGACTGATTCTGTTTGTAATTCTTTGAGAATATCAGAATTCCTTTTATGGTCTGTCCTTGAATAGCCTGCAGTACGTCTCATAAATTTCATTTCTGCCGCAGTTAGTCTTTGTTCATCTACACTGCGAATTGTCCAGGCCTCACTGCCGTAACATAATATGGGTCTGGTCAGTGTTTTATAAATTCTAGTTTGTGTGTGTTGCTGTACTGTGTTTGGCTTGAAAATATTATTTATAATTCCTGTTACTCTGTTAAATTTTATAATTTTTTGACTAAAATCTTTTTCTTCTTCGTATGTAACTTGGTATTCGAGATAGTTAAATGTGTTGGTTTGTTCTAATATTTTATTATTAATAACAATTTTACTGCGAACTGGGTCTTTTCCTAGGAAAGCCATGACTTTACATTTTTCTGTTGAGATTTCCATGTTGTAGTTTATTGCAGTTTGGTGAAATGAGTAAATCATGTAGAAAATGTATAATGGTAATAATTTTCTGTCCATAAATTTTATAATTTATTCTCCATTGCTAGTACCTAATGTGGTTTTGAGGTTATCATCCTTATCAAACTATGCCTTTATTCACATTTAATTGAAGCAGTTATAAGCAAATGGGTGTAAGTGCAAGTTTTGCAGTAGTGATAAAAACATGTTTAAAGTCAAAAGTTGTATTAGAAAAGCATAGGTAATGCAATACTATAACAGTCATTCTTTAACTCCTAGTGGATACACTTATATTCTTTTGCCACTAAATGAAATTATGCTTCAAGAATGTAATTATACACCGAATACTTTTTTTTTCAATTTTTTTTTGTGAAATATCACTGCTAACTGCCTCCATTATATTATTAGGTTATTGGTAAATCATTTTATTTACAAAACCTCTCGGTAAACAATATTTATGAATACTTATAAGTTATCCCTAAAACCTATAAGAAAGAACATACAAAATCATAAGAAAGATAACCTCAGACTAACTTTACTTTCATAAATTTCATTACCTGTTTAATATATGTAGGAAATAACACTTTGAGGTTTCTTTTAATTATTAATGAGTAGGTTATTTTGATTCACCTATTTTTTTTTTAATTTTATGCATTCCAACTAGAATGCATCGACAATGTTGCACAAAAGCGATGAAATCAGGTCTGCATTAAAATCAAGAATTATGAAGTGATTCAAAATAACCAACTCATTAATAATTCATTACCTGTGATATAAATATAGCCATTATTTTAAGTATTAAATTTTGGATAAGAGTCTTTATCTAAAGTTCTATATTTTGGTGCAGTTGTTTTATAAACATGGTGTACTAATGAATTTGCTCATCATTACAGAACCATCTACTGAGAACTTACCTGCACGTGAAAGACTCGCACAACCAAGTAAAGTTTCTATAAAGCGGAAGAGATCATGTAAAGAATCAACCCCACACAAGTCTTCAGATATTGATACCAAACTTGGTAAACGGATGAGATTTTAAAGGTAAGTTGAAACTGTTAATTGACTGCAAATGGCTTCTACTGATTATAAGAATATCAAACTTTTAAAATGCTTTAAGAAATTTTCTCATGAATTTCATGTTTTAAGTAATATAATATTTTGGTTTTTGATATAAGAGTAATAAAACACAATATGAACATTTGAAGCTTCAAATTGTACAAAATCTAGCAATTCATAAAAAACTTTTCACGACTTTTAAAAAATTCAGGTTAATATATTTTTAAGTAATATAATTTCATTTATGTAAAATTGCAGACTTTCACGGCAGGTGTCTTGATTCATGTATTGTATGTCTTTCGGGCTAAATGGCCGTGGTCTGGTTTTATTAAAGCTTGACGTTTCGTCTATTATTGCCGTAGACATCTTCAGGAGATTCTGGGTGTTCTTTGACTTCTTAACTCTTCAAATGTTGGCTGCAGACTGGCTGTGTGTTGGAAATACTCAACTATAAATAGGACACTATTTCCAACACACAACCAGTCTGCAGCCGATATTTGAAGAGTTGAGAAGTCAAAGAACACCCAGAATCTCCTGAGGATGTCTACCGCAGTAGTAGACGAAACGTCGAGTTTTAATAAAACCAGACCACGGCATTTAGCCCGAAAGACATAAAATACATGAATCATAATTTCATTTGTTACACTGAATTTTAAAGTATCACTCTTGTTGCATTAAAATTGGATAAAATGGATGTTAAGCATTAACCGGCTAAGCGCCTTTTTTTAAAATTATATTTTCATGTCATCTGTTGCATTGGCTCATGAAGTAAGTGTACACACACTTTTAGCACCTAATCTTTAAATATAGCCTTATTATTAAAGAAAAATTTGAATGCCATTAGTCCTATCAGAGATTCTGTGTTTTGCAACAAACGGTTATGAAACCAGATCTTCATCAATATCTCTAGTGCCCCGCTATTGTATAAAGTCCTATCATTCCATGTTCCTAGGAACATGTCCCTGAGTTTGAGCCTTTGGCATGGGTTCCCTGAAGTAGTCCCCGCCCGGAGAACCGAATGGGGGACTATTTGACCTCCGGAAAATTTTACCCCAGTAGAACCCATGTCCGCATTTCTTGACGGTTGTATTTTTACGGTGAAAGATCGTCAATCTTTCGACCAAGGTACTTATTTCGTATGGCTTATCACCTTCGATCAGTCCAGCATGGGTAACTCTATCGGCAGCAATGCTACCGCCGGCATAGCTCTCAGGATCATTTAAGCACGCAAGCCACTCCACCACGACAAGGTAAAGATCATGGAGGGAGATCTTCATCAATGCTAATCTAAATTTTACATCATGCAGCTAATCACCAAATGTTCACACTCTTAGACTGTTGATGCATAACTGTCAAACAAGGAAAAATAACTTGCAATATATTGTTAGTGTAGTGTGCTGCCTTGTCACGCAGCGGGCCAGGGTTCGATTCCCGGTTGGGACAGGCTCTTGGGTGAGGTTTTTTCGGGGTTTTTCCTCACCTATCAGAAAAATGTCAGGAAGCTTAGGGCTCAAGAGTCCCCGAAAATCATCCGGCCATCAACATCCTTCACTGGTGTGGAAAGCAACGGGAAGCTACCACACCTATTATTCCCTAGTAAAGCTGCAAAGCATAGCATGAAAATGCTATGATTGCAGTGGAAGACCTGCCCTCGGGCAGAATTACTATGGATGGATATTGTTAGTTTGGCACTACAATAAATAATGAACATTGACTTGAACTTTAAATATATTTTTATCGAAACTTGCATAATGGCACATAGCCGGTTGATGCTCAATGCCATCCAAATGTTTACATAATTCTGTAAATGTTCACATAAAGATCACATTTGATTACTTTTCTAATGTGTGTTTTGTTTTCTGTTCCAGGTGATGTCTTCATTTGTAGGTTAGGTTAGAAATATTTTTGCATGTGATGTCTTCATTTGTAGGTTAGGTTAGAAATATTTTTGCATGTACCTGATGTACAGTAATTACTGTATGATAAATAAACGTCTTCCTTGTTCATTTTTAACTGACTTGTAATTATTGGAAAAGCTCTCATTTTCTGTCATTTCAAGAAATCAATCAATAATTAGTTTACATAATATTTTCTTTTACAATTTGCTTTGTAGTTGTTAATAATCAGATACTAATCACTGCCATTATTTGTATCTTTGTCGTTCCTTATAAATTAATCAGTGCTTCTCTACAGCATTGAGAAAATATTTTATTTTTAATTTCTTGGAATCAGAGTTGAATGAGATGCTGATGCTTCCTGTAATATTCCTCTTACATAAGCCTTTCCTGAAAAGAACCTCAAGCCTACATTGCCACATCTGAGTCTTCCCCATCCAAGTAATACATACCTTAGTTGTAAGATAAGTCCCGCGCCATAGTCTAGTTGTTAAGACAAGATGGCTTGGCGCCGAGCTACGGGACTTGCGCTGGAACGAGTCTCCATAGGAGAAGAAATTTTCTCATGGAATTTCGACCAGTATGGGACCGGTGTCCACCCAGACTCTCTACAATAAGTACCGGCACAAAGTTCAGAAAATCAGCTCTAACGGCTGGGCGACCCGACATACTGACCACGTCACCCCTATACTGGCTGGATGATTAACACACATGGGTGTGAGATCAGCAACCGGCTGTTTGGCTAAGGGTCATCTAGGCCTCTCGTGCCATAGAGTTTAGTTTTAGTTACAATATAGAAAATTATAATATAAAATTAAGTAAATTGTATGTAATCTTCACAACTACAAAAATAATTAAAATATTGTAGGCCTTTCGGGACAGTACCATCCTGAGCAGACCCCAGCAGCGTAAGAGCCTTCTGCTACATCAATAACATAGCTTTGAACCACAGCCTTCTTCTGAAGTTCCCCCCAAGCTTCCCTGTCAAGATCTAGCGTTCGTCAATTTATTTTACATTCTTTATTATTCAATCTCTCCTTCAAAATTTGAATTTTCCCTTAGGTCTTATTCATTCCATATCCATCCATAGACACTCTACTCGAGGACAGGATAGCATTTTGATTCTATGCTTTGCAGCTTTACTAGGGAATTTTAGGTGTTGTTATATCGCCTCACTATGGTTGTTGTTCGTTTACATAAATGACAATGATTAACAGACTGAATTATTATAGTGGCGGTAGTCGGCATCTTTATATTTAATTATGTGTAACAGCTGCTGAAAAACATAACGAGCCGCTGGACAACCATCATTGTAAGGCGATAATAGCTTTCAACACCGGTGAAAGATGATGATAATGATAAGGGTGATGATGGCTGCTTAACATTTGTCTTACAGGTGAGGAAAAACCTCACCCAGGAGCCTGTCCCGACCGGGAATCGAACCCGGGCCCGCTGCGTGGCAAGGCAGCACGCTACCTCGAGACCACAGCCATGGACGCCTTCCATGTAAACAGTAAGTATTTTATGTAAAGGTAAGTGATCATTCGATCTTATCATAAACCCTGCCCATTTCTGTGTCTGTATTTTGACACGTGCGACAATGTCCACATCTTTATAACAATCACATAGCTCCTCAGTATATTTAATGCGCCATTCTCCGTCAATATGTATTCGTCTAAATATATCGAACCCATATGTTCATGGCCGCGCGGACATAAGCACTCCATACATCCCTATCCTGAACTGTTTTGCAATCATCCTCTGTATAATTTACTTACTTACTTACTCACTGGCACTATCGAACCCGAAGGTTCATGGCCGCGCGGACATAAGCTCTCCATACATCCCTATCCTGAGCCAATGCTTTCCAATCATTCCCTGTATAATCTGCTTCCCTCAAATCATAGTTAATGTTGTTCTCCCACCTCATTCTTGGCCTACCAACTGGGCGTTTTCCCTCTGGCTTTCCTACAAGAAGCTTCCATGCACGTCTTTCATTCCCCATACGCGCAACATGTCCTGCCCATCGCAGTCTACGAGACTTAACTGTTCTTATTATATCTGGCTTCCTATAAAGACCATGTAGTTCATTGTTATGTAGTCTTCTCCATTCACCTGTCTGTTCATCTCTCTTTGGTCCAAAAATTTTCTTAAGAACTTTATTCTGTATAATCTACTTCCCTCTTTTTTTTAATTTCTTTCTTTGACGTTTTTCTTTCGTTTACACTGTTGTTCCCTTTTTTTCACCTTTATTAACCTTTTTTCTTATCTTATTCACACATCACAAGACAGGACACATATCCAGACCCAAGGTGGAGATTTAAAATCCCCTACCCCACCGGGAATCGAACCCGGGTCGCCGGAGTGGAAGGTAGGGTCTATACCGACTACGCCACGGCGACGGACTGCCTCAAACCAATGTTAATGTTATTCTCCCACGTCATTCTTAACCAACAGGGTGCTTTCCCTCTGGTTTTCCTATAAGAAGCTTCTATACCCCTCTTCCATTTTCCATTGGTGCAACATGTCCTGCCCATCGTAGTCTACGAGAATTAAGTTTTTATTATATCTGACTTCCTATAAAGACCATATAGCTCACCGTTATGTAGTCTTCTTCATTCGCCTGACTTTTCATATCTCTTTGGTCCAAAAAATGTTAAGAAATCATATTCTCACATACTCATAATGTCCTTTCCCCCCACTTAAAGTAAGAATCCGTGTTTCGAATCCATATAACTGGGAGAATAACAGTTTTATTTCTTCCACTTACTTGTGTTTTGCGCTCTTTTAACTTTACTATCTAACCTCTCTTGGTTAACTCTTGTTTTTTCGACCCCGAAGCTATTAGGGCATCCGAGGGCTAGGGAGTCCTTCCTTTCTTCCATTTCTCCTTTCCTTTATTTTCTTTTCTTCTCCAGAAAAGCCTGACCAGAGGCTATAAGATGGCAGCCCCATCACTGGTCTTGCCTTCCTTTGGCCAGCAACCAATCGAAGGGACTATTATTATGCTTTCAAGTCTTATACGAGAATTTCCCATAAGGAAAATTTTCTATAGGATCGTAACAGGCCTTGGCCTAATACTTGGAAGGAAGAAGAAGAAGATATATTTTCAGTTTAACTTTTATAAAAGTTCATGTTGATATCATCTATTTATGTAGCTGTGAGTTACTGTGTTTATAATGTTCGCTACCTGTCTAATGTCTTCTTTAAGTTTATGGTCTAATGTGCCGACACCGGCATTTGTTTTATTTTTGCTGTTTTCAACCTTTTTTTGTTTTGTTCGAA
The DNA here is from genome assembly GCA_030220185.1 of Diploptera punctata. Lineage (NCBI taxonomy): Eukaryota > Metazoa > Arthropoda > Insecta > Blattodea > Blaberidae > Diploptera > Diploptera punctata. The sequence continues at coordinate 512,985 of JASPKZ010008900.1, forward strand.
TGCAAATCTTTCAGCCATATCGCTGCTGTAATTCCAAAGCTTCGTATCTCCACCAGCAACTAAATTTGAAATTTTGAATCTTGTGAATTAAAATACACGATCTGTATTACACATTATACATTAAGATTTCGTACACAGTTGTCGATCGAGTATTTGAATTTCTAAGACTCAACATTTCAAATTCGGCTGCTGGTGAAGTTACGAAGTTTTCGTGTAACAGCGACGATATACCAATGTTCATATGGTCATCATTCTGTAACACTTCAGAACTGTGTCTCATGTAGATCTTTTTACTTTCCTCTGTTAATTTTTTGGAATTTTTATATAGCTTTGTCAGTCCACCGCTGTGGTCTCGAGGTAGCGTGCTGCTTTGTTACGCAGTGGGCCCGGGTTCAATCCCCGGCCGGGACAGTTTTTCTGGTTGAGGTTTTTATCGGGGTTTTTTCCTCGCCTGTAAGACAAATGTCAGGAAAACTTTAAGGCCCAGACGGTCCCCGAAATCATATGGCCATTGCAATCATCATTCATATTCATCTTAGATTAATCTTAGGATTAGGGACTCTCCTGGCGCACCACTATCATCATCACCACCCATGATATCGTCGGGGCAACGTAACCCCGCCTTCCAGGCGCCCCAACCTCAGAAGTGGATTAAAAGTACGCCATGCCAGGAGAGAACACCATGAATGTCGAAAGACAACCTGGGACATTAGCAAAATATCTTAATATATAAAAATTTCGTGTCTCGTTGTTTGTCCGCGATGGAATCCTAAACTACTGAACCGATTTTAATAAAATTTTGCACACTGAGTGCAGTTTGATCCAACTTGAGACTTAGGGTAGTTTATAACTAAATTTATGGTCGCATTATTTTTTATTGCAAATTATTTGTTTATTATTTAACAAAGAGTTATAATTATCTGTGAGTTCCATAAGTTTCTAACAGATGGCGGTGTAAGGTAATTTGGTAAGGTAATTGGTTTATTATTTAACAAAGAGAGATCCAGATGGTTGTGCTTTTTTGTTGCAACCGCGAATTTCAATTGAATTACTATTATTATTTCATAATTTAAGTGTGTTCAGTGTTTATTTTATTTTCAATATTTTTAATTTCGTGTGTAAGTATTGCTGAAAGACAGCAACTTAATTTAAATTTTTAACGTATACCTTAGCCACAGCAACGCGTGGCCGGGACTTCTAGTGTATGTATATATATATATATAGTTTTGTCAAAATCGTTCATATTTCCATATTAATATGTGCGTACATCTTGAGTACAGCAAGAACTACTTATTCGCGGGATAAAAATTGCGACACAGTTCTTGTATTCGAGGTTAAAAATGTATTTATTCGCGGATCCAGTCGATATATTACAAGGATTAGTATCCTTTATTAACGCATCGGCAATTTTTTTTACTGCAGGCACGTGCCAAGGCGGCTTTTACAAAGAGCGATTCAAACCAAATGGACAAATTAATATCAAAGTAAAACGAACCTTATTGTCACTAAGCCTAAATTAGTTCTTAAAAGCCACAGCCGCAGAATTTCACATTCCACTATGTTCGCCACGATTTGTGTTTTATTGTTTCAACTCGTCATTCGTTGCAATAATTTTGATTGAATAACGCGTGCTTCTTCTGCTTTGTTGCCAATTCATAATGTCGAGTGAAAGGAAAGAAAATTAGTTCCGAAGCGGAAAAAGTAGCGTTGCCGCTTAGAGTAAAGATAGAAATGCTTTACGGTTTACGCGCTGGCGAAACGTTTGCGTCTATATCACGCTGTTTCAATGTTAATGAATCAAGAAATACGAAGACAAAATAAGGAATTCTATCGCAGAATCTACAGCTGAATATCAATCTTAATTAAAAGACCTTTCAAAAGCGACAAAACAGGAAAAAATTACTAAGTTATTTAAGCCCTTGCTTAAACCTGAGAGTAATAATTAATATAAATTGTTCGAAATCTCCCATTAATTGATTTTATTTTGATAATTACTTTATTTTGTAACCTTAGAATGTATCCATACAATTTACCATTCCATATTCACGGTTTTTGTATTCGTGGCATATTTACGGAACATATCCCCCGCGAATAAAGAACTTTTACTGTATTAAAAATTGTTTATTTGTTCTGTTACTTTATTATTAAGGGCTATTTAACTCATCCCCCAAATGGGAGTCAATGAAAAATCATGTTTCAATTATGTTTTATTTATAACCAATCACAGTCGTGTTTCGCCTAAAATTTACCAACTGAAGTTTATCATAATAAAGAAAGCACCTTCTTTTTAACATACTGAATAGGTCATATCATTATTTTGTAGTGACTGGCTCTCTAAGAAATACAGCTACCAGATTGTACATATAGTGCATGGATGTCAACAGAAAGCGCATGCGAGAGATAATATAAAAACATTTGTAACAATTGAGTATACCACAAAGAAACCACTGTTTGCACTTTTTTAAACGAATTATTTTCCAGGAAATGACGTTGCAGAAAATATAATTGACATATTTACATCCTAGGACATCAAAAATTAATTAATACCTATAATGTTGGTTATAAATTTGTCCACTAGGGTGCATTCTTACAACATTGCGATCCTTTGGCAATAAATAATATGATCTGGTTGTAGTGATGAACAAAAGAAGCAAATGAAGCCTATCGATCGTTTCTCATTTGTTTTCAAACATCGCCGTTTACATTAAATATCTAAATATTTTAAAATAACTACATTTAAATAATGATTTGCGAGTAAACAGCTTAATTTTATTCGTTAAATAATCCTAACAAATACACTCTTGATTTCCAAATTCTCTAGATAAATTCTTTCCTCACTTCGTGAGTCGTGAATTTATCGATAATTTGGAAATCACTCGTGGCATTACTTATGATAATTTCTATTTTATTTTGTAACCTTAGAATGTATCCCATGTGTATCCATACAAATTATCATTCCATATTTACATGTTCTGTATTCGCGGTATATTTACGGAACATATCCCCCACGAATAAGAAGCTTTTACTGTATTAAAATGGTTTATTTGTTCTGCTACTTTATTATTAAGGACAATTTTTAATCTTATTGATGTTTTCTTTTCTTCAATCAGGTGTTCAAAGTTTTCTTGCTTATTTTAAAATTAATATCTTGATTTTTTATGTCTGCTTTGTTATATTTTATCATATAAGGATGAATGTCTTCATTTGATAAACATAAATAATGGTTAATGACAACACGAGTAAAAGATTTTAATATTATTTGGGAGTTTATTCACAATAGTTCTCCATCACCATAAAAAAATCGTCTTCTCGATTTGTAGTGTTCCAGAACATCCTCATCTGTAAGTCCCAGTTCACCCATACTTCTCACACCATCCATCCGAACTTTCTTTAGGTCCTCCCCTTCTTTTCCATCTATTCTTCATTCCAAAATCTTCTTGGAGATTCTATCAGATGACATTCTATTTAGATTATAGTAACCATCTTAATAATCTTTATTCAATTGTCTGTAAACACATTTCTTTCAACTTTCATATTTTCAACGTTTCTGTTTTTTTTTTATCTGGACTTCCGTGCTGATCTGTCCAGTAATCCATCTATGTTGCTAATAACTTGGTAGCTTGAACCTTTTAATTGTCCATGTCTCTCATCCATATAACATGATAGGCTACTCTCTACAATAGCCTTATAGATAAATGTCTTTGTTTTGTGAAGAATGTTCTTACTCCACAATACTGAGTTCGGGACGCCAATTACCTTTGGTCCATCTGCTATTCTTTTAAAAAGATATAAATGTGTAATTAATTTTGTACTTTAAAATATCATGGTGGGAAAAACTGCACTTAAACTAGCGTGAAATATTTTCAAAGTCCTATAGAATAACAGTGCGCATGAGCCAGAGATTATAGAGTCAGCAATAACCCACAATCGAACCACATATCGATTATCATCCTCGATTACTATCCGTCGCTATGAAATTTAAATGCCCAATATTTGCAATAAATTCCCAAATCTATGATAAAAATATATATCAATAATATTAAAATTACCAAACATTTATTAAAAATGGGTGTACGCTTACTTATCACTCCCTAACACTGATCCAACCAACGATAACCCAAAACAACGATAGAAAAATCATAGACTAATATAATCTGTGGAGAAAATAGCAGTTAGCATCACAATATTGTCAAACAGTGTCATAATATCGTGATTTGCATATTTAAATAAATACTTCAAAATTGTCTAATAATGTTATAAAAATTGTAAGAAAAAGTTTAAAATATTAAATAATGTTAGTAAATACAGAAGAAGAGCTATAGTTTATAACAATACAACTGAAAAATCAAGCGCTAGTATAAGTGCAGTTGAGCCATCATGGTGTTTCATTTGCTCCCATACCATTAATTGAATAAAATTAACATAATTTAAACTTATATTGCATTGATTTCATATAATATTGTACTAGGCCTATATATTTTTATGGTTTTTATTTAATAGGCTAATTAATTATGATTAAATTATTTTTCAAGCTTAAAAAAAATAGTTTATTCCTCCTTTTTGTTGTGGAATTTAAAAATTCCATCATCTTACTCCGTAATCATTGTACTAATAATTGATAAACATATGTTAATTTTTTAATATTATTTTATTAATTGTCAGATTGGCCATATTGAAATCCATGAACATGTATGTGTGGAGACAAGCGGTCGGTGAAAATTTAAAAATCACCTTACAGTAAGCTGCCCTCTGATTGGTTGAAACCAAAGGCTGTTCTTCTAAGCATTTTAGAACAGAACAGGTTATAAATTTAGCCACAAGATCTGGCCATATTGAAAATATAACTAGCTACAAATTTGTGAAAAATTTACTAATGACCATCTATTGCCTTTTCTTTAGCCATTTAAGTTATTTTTGGCTCAACTGCACTTCTACTACCGCTTGATTTTTCAGTTATTTTGTTGTAAACTATAGCCCTTTTTCTGTATTTACTAACATTATTTAACATTTTAAATTTTTTCAAACAATTTTTATAACATTATTAGACAATTTTTAAGTATTTATTTAAATATGCAATCTTGTGATGCTGTTATTTTGCCCACAGAGTATATTACTTAGATTTTCTATCCCCCGCTTTGTTTTTGGTTTTTCGTTATCGCTGGTTGAATCAGCGTTAGGGAGTGATAAGTAAGCGTAAATCCATTTTTAATAAACGTTTGGTAATTTTAACATTATTAATATTTTTACTAGCTCTTTCGTAGTAAGAATAAAGTATATTTGGAAAAACTGCACTTAAACTAGTGTGAAATATTTTCAATAGAACAAGGGTGTGCATGCGCCGGAATTTATAGAGCCAGCGATAACCCATAATCGAACCACATATCGAATATCATCCTCGATTACTATCCGTTGCTATGGAATTTAGATGACCAATATTTGCAACAAATCCCCAAATATATGTTTAAAAAATATATTAATAATATTAAAATTACCAAACGTTTATTAAAAATGGGTATACACTTACTTATCACTCCCTAACGCTGATCCAACCAGCGATAACCCAAAGTAGCGATAGAAAAATCATAGACTAAGTAATATACGCTGTAGAGAAAATATCAGTTAGCATCACAATATTGTCTAACAGTGTCATAATATTGTGATTTGCATATTTAAATAAATAATTCAAAATTGTCTAATAATGTTATAAAAATTGTAAGAAAAAGTTTAAAATATTAAATAATGTTAGTAAATACAGAAGAAGAGCTATAGTTTACAACAATATAACTGAAAAATCAAGTGCTAGTAGAAGTGCAGTTTAGCCGTATATTACTTAAAATGTACTTTAAATTCATAATTGGAAAACTTATTTTTTAAATCCACAGTTACTAAATCTTTAGTTGTAAGAATAAAGTATATTTATTTCTTAAAATATAGCCTACTTCAAATCCATAATTAAAAATCTTTTTAAGTGCAAAATTACTAAATATTTCGTTGTAAGAATAAAGTATATTTATTTGTTAAAATATACTTTAAATTCATAATTCAATCACTATATCATAATTGCAGCAATTCTTATAGAGGAAAACAAAAAGTATTGACTTCAGAAGTATAGTTTGGTAGGCCTTTTTCTAAGTTTAAAAATACAGCTTCCCCCATGGATACAGCAGTTCGGCCATTTTAGCAGTTAGCTTTCACCATATTTTCTCATTGGGTGTTGCCAACCCTGGAACAGGTGACACGGCGTCAGTTGCATGTCAGTTGTTGCTAGTAGAACGTAGCGAAAGGAGTTATCAGTTAAAAATGGATTCTATATTTTCCCTTTTATCTTGTATGGGAGTTCAATCTTATGAAGAACTTGAAGCAAATTACTACGACATCGTAGGAAAACTTCCCCCTGAAATCGCTTCGACAATACTAAGGTAAGTTAAAGAAAAAAATAGTTTCATAGAGCCACGCGCAACATGATATCTTTGTTTCATTTTCTAGCAATAAATAGGGCCTAACCATGTAAAGTACGAAGCACGTGGGTTAGTTAGTATTCAATTTGTTTAATTGATATAGTAATTACAGTTAAATTTATATTTGTACTCATATTGTGTTAAAAACAAGCAAAATATCGTAGGGAAACAGTAAAACGCTCCCATGATGCCACACCGAACGTTACGGTAAACGATCCTTGTTCTTATAAAAGACAAATTTTGAAATATATATACTATTTGATCTTACTAGGGTTGTTTTTATTGCAATATTGGTATAAACGTAAAGAAAAGTTATCCTTATGATGAAATAAGTATTAAAAATTATACGACAGGTGTTTTAGAAAACAATTTTGGTGCGACACGTGGTATTTTCAAAAATGTCTTTGTTCTATATAACATAATTTTATTATGCTGAACAAGCAATTTCTAGTAGTAGATTCGTTGTTTTATTACTCTTTTGATAGAGATGGTTTATCTTTATTCTATAGGCTATATAGGACTACATTAAGCTGAAAACTTTAATTTTGCCTACCACGTTCTAAATTACAAATATTTTCGATTCTGAAAACAAAGGATAATTGATCAATCAATTGAGTTGGTGTTTACTTGATGAAAATCCATATTTATTAGTTAAATAAAAATAAAACGTAGTTTTATTTGATTTTATTTATTATATAATTCAGTGACAGCTGTTTCGGTACACCGTCTGAAGAAGGTACAGTGTACCGAAACAGCTGTCACTGAATTATATAATAAATATGAAAATCAAATAAAACTACGTTTTATTTTTATTTAATTAATAAAGGATAATTGCACTAAATGTGTGCAGTACGGTTAATTTATTGTATTGCACATTTAAGATAATCGAAAGTAATGGAGTCAAATGAATCTCAATATTTAAAAGAATTTGTCATGTTGATTTCAAAATTATTAGGCCTAATTAGAATACATTGACCGCAGTTTTAAGGTTATGTTTTTCACATGAACAGTTTAACATATACTCAATAGCTTTCTTTATAGTGGTTGAGAATCTGACATTTGTTTATTGTAAACAGATCAAATGCAATACCAATGAATATTTCATAAAATTTCTCGTCTGCATAATATTTTTTCTTATAAAACACTGAGCAATAATAGTTGTAGTGTAGTTTCAAATGTTTTGCTTTGGATTATCAGAAAATGTAGTTTAATGAAGAACTAAATCATTATCTAAACTGCTACAACTCAGTAATATTGAAAAATAGCCTTAAATAGAACAAACAAAGTAGTAATTCTAGTGGATTCAAAGATAGAAAGCCAAGAAATTTGCCTCCAACCTTACAACAGAAAATCAAAACATATTGGAATGTCAAAAACTGCTGAAGCAATTGGTTGGTTGAAATGGCAGGTGAACTTGCAAAAACAAGCACTAAGCACACAAATAGCACTGCTCTCTAAACCATAGCTACAAAATAAATCAATGACAAAAGGAGAGCATTGAAAGCAAAACTTGGATGAGAAAATTCTGAAGCGGCCAGGGAGAAATCATGTGGAAAAATAGATGGTCTAGTAGTAAAAGTCACATAACCTGAAAAATGAACAAATTCAAACTGAAGACAAGTCTAAGTGCCTAGCTTTTTATTTACATAGAGTTGGCATATATGAAATCAACAAAGATGCACTTTGCAACAATTGAAATGACATGGATAGTCAACATCTCTTTCATTGTCAAGCACTAAACCACACAACACTATGTTCCAACCAACTAACAAGTCTATTGGGAAACGAGAAAGAAGATGAAATGCTATCATGTATTAATTGCACTAAATATTGCTAAATTTCAATTTCATTTTGTTGATAATGGTGTAAACAATTTACTTCTAACTTTAAATATAACTTCCACTCACATTCCACTGCAGGAAAAAGAATGGCAATTTTTTGCCCAGTGATCGTTATATTATTCTGATACAAAACAATTTGTTTCTCTCAACCTCCTATGACATCCATGATGGAAGGAACCATTCAACTTTATATAGCTACTTACATTTGTATAAACTAAAATAAATCATACGTATTTGCACTATTTGCATTAAAATAGCAACCCTCTTCAAGGTGTATCCAATCATTGCTCACAGTCCCAAGGATCAAGCCTCGGATCAAAGATGGAGAGTTCGTGGATGCACAATCTAATACGTCTTCCTCTGAGGAGTGATTAGGGAAATAAATATGATGAAAATCCTAAAAATAAAGAATAAGAAGAAGAAAAACAATAAAATACATAGTTATAAATATTACCACAATATGGATTCATCCTTGAACAGTTAAGAGTGCCTGTTACACACAAACATTGTAAAATGTTTACCATATTTATATTAGTATTTAAATAGCAAATAATTGACATTAGGTCAGAAAATAAAATTCATTAGTAAGAGGCAACATTGGTTAGGTATTTTGAAGGACATCAATAAATATGACATATTCATATTAAAAAATTAATCCTATAACCTAATTTTTGGTAATATTTGTTTCCAAAATCAAGCATAAGTTTGATGATGTGAATCATCACCATCAGCTTCATGGAAAAGCCATAGGCCTATAAGGCTTGTTCCAATCTCATTGTTCACACTGTCGAGCCCATCTACTTTTTCCTCTTCCAACATTTTTTTTAACCTTGGGATATCGATCACAATTTTTGGTGTATGTGCTCATCTTTCATTCTTTGTACATATCTTTTCAAATCATTTCTTCCTTGTTTCATTCTATGTTTTGGCATGCACTCACCTTTCATTCTTTGTACATGTGTTTTCAATAATTTCTAACCTGTTTTATTGTGTCTGTTAATTTAAACATGTTTAGTTTCTTCCTTATATCTTCATTTATTTTTTATCGAGTAAGGTATATCCCACAACATATCTTAAAAATCTTATTTCTGTGATATCATGAAAAAATCTGGGCTCAACTGCACTTCTACTAGCGCTTGATTTTTCAGTCATATTGTCGTAAACTATAACTCTTCTTCTGTATTTACTAACATTATTTAATATTTTAAACTTTTCAAATATTTTTATAACATTATTATACAATTTTAAAATATTTATTTAAATATGAAAATCACAATATTATGACACTTTTAGACAATATTGTGATGCTAACAGCTATTTTCTCGACATAGTATATTACTTTTCTATCGCTGTTTTGGGTTATCGCTGGTTGGATCAGCATTAGGGAGCGAAACTAAGTGTACACCAATTTTTAATAAACTTTGCTAATTTTAATATTATTAATATATTTTTTAACATAGATTCGGGAATTTATTGCAAATATAGGTAATTTAAATTTCATAGCGACGGATAGTATTAGAGGATGATAATCGATATGTGGTTCGATTGTGGGTTATCGCTGGCTCTATAAACTCTGGCGCATGCGCACTGTTGTTCTACAGGGCTTTGAGAATATTTCACGCTAGTTTAAGTGCATTTTCTTAAAATATAACCTACTTCAAATCCATAATTAAGAACTTTTTTAAGTCCAAAATTACTAAATATTTCGTTGTAAGGTAAAAGTGTATTTATTTCTTAAAATAGACTTTAAATTGATAATTTAATCACTATATTGTAATTGCAGCAATTCTTATACAGTAAACGAAAAAGTATCGACTTCAGAAGTATAGTTTGGTAAGCCTTTTTCTAAGATTTAAAATACAACTTTCCCCATGGATACAACATTTCGGCCATTTTAGCAGTTAGCTTTCGCCATCTTTTGTCATTGGGTGTTGGCAACCCTGGAACAGGTGACACGGCGTCAGTTGCATGTCAGTTGTTGCTAGTAGAACGTAGCGAAAGGAGTTATCAGTTAAAAATGGATTCTATATTTTCCCTTTTATCTTGTATGGGAGTTCAATCTTATGAAGAACTTGAAGCAAATCACTACGACATCGTAGGAAAACTTCCCCCTGAAATTGCTTCGACAATACTAAGGTAAGTTAAAGAAAAAAATAGTTTCATAGAGCCACGCCCATCATGAAATCTTTGTTTCATTTTCTAGCAATAAATAGGGCCTAACCATGTAAAGTACGAAGCACGTGGGTTAGTTAGTATTCAATTTGTTTAATTGTTATAGTAATTACAATTAAATTTATATTTGTACTCATATTGTGTTAAAAACAATAAAACGCTCCCATGATGCCACACCGAACGTTACGGTAAACGATCCTTGTTCTTATAAAAGACAAATTTTGAAATATATATACTATTTGATCTTACTAGGGTTGTTTTTATTGCAATATTGGTATAAACGTAAAGAAAAGTTATCCTTCTGATGAAATAAGTATTAAAAATTATACGACATGTGTTTTCGAAAACAACTTTGGTGCGACACGTGGTATTTTCAAAAATGTCTTTGTTCTATATAACATAATTGTATTATGCTGAACAGGCATTTTATAGTAGTAGATTCGTTGTTTTATTACTCTTGATAAAGACGTTTTTTTTTTTAATTCTATATTAAGGACTAAAAAAAGCTAAAAACTTTAATTTTGCCTACCACGTTCTAAATTACAAATATTTTCGATTCTGAAAACAAAGGATAATTGCACCAAATGGTGCAGTACTCTTAATTTATTGTATTGCACATTTAAGATAATCCAAAGTAATGGAGTCAAATGAATCTTAATATTTAAAAGAATTTGTCATGTTGATTTCAAAATTATTAGGCCTAATTAGAATACATTAAAATTACCAAATGTTTATTAAAGATGGGCGTGCACTTACTTATCACTCCCTAATGCTGATCCAACCAGCGATAGAAAAATCATAGACTAGGTAATATACTCTGTGGAGAAATAGCAGTTAGCATCACAATATTGTCTAACAGTGTCATAATATTGTGATTTGTATATTTAAATAAATACTTCAAAATTGTCTAATAATGTTATAAAAATTGTTTGAAAAAGTTTAAAATATTAAATGATGTTAGTAAATACAGAGGACGAGCTATAACTTACAACAATATAACTGAAAAATCAAGCGCTAGAAGAAGTGCAGTTGAGCCGATATTAGTATTTAAATAGCAAATAATTGACATTAGGTTAGAAAATAAAATTCATTAGTAAGAGGCAACATTGGTTAGGTATTTTGAAGGACATCAATAAATATGACATATTCATATTAAAAAATTAATCCTATAACCTAATTTTTGGTAATATTTGTTTCCAAAATCAAGCATAAGTTTGATGATGTGAATCATCAGCTTCATGGAAAAGCCATATAAGACTTGTTCCAATCTCATAGTTTACACTGTCGAGCCCATCTACTTTTCGCTCTTCCAACATTTTTTTAACCTTGGGATATCGATCACCATTTTTGGTGTATGTGCTCATCTTTCATTCTTTGTACATATCTTTTCCAATCATTTCTTCCTTGTTTCATTCTATGTTTTGGCATTCAGTCACCTTTCATTCTTTGTACATGTTGTTTTCAATAATTTCTAACCTGTTTTATTTTGTCTGTTAATTTAAAGATGTTTAGTTTCTTCCTTATATCTTTGTTTATTTTTATCCAGTAAGGTATATATATCCCTTAACATATCTTAAAAACCTTATTTCTGTGATATCATGAATAAATCTGGGCTCAACTGCACTTCTACTAGCGCTTGATTTTTCAGCCATATTGTCGTAAACTATAACTCTTCTTCTGTATTTACTAACATTATTTAATATTTTAAACTTTTCAAATATTTTTATAACATTATTATACAATTTTAAAATATTTATTTAAATATGAAAATCACAATATTATGACACTTTTAGACAATATTGTGTTGCTAACAGCTATTTTCTCGACATAGTATATTACTTAGTCTATTATTTTTCTATCGCTGTTTTGGATTATTGCTGATTGGAACAGCGTTAGGGAGTGATAAGTAAGTGTACACCCATTTTTAATAAATGTTTGGTAATTTTAATATTATTAATATATTTTTTAACATAGATTTTGGGTTTTATTGCAAATATTCATCATTTAAATTTCATAGCGACGAATAGTAATCGAGGATAATCGATATGTGGTTCGATTGTGGATTATTGCAGACTCTATAAACTCTGGTGCATGTGCACTGTTGTTCTATAGGACTTTGAAAATATTTCACGCTAGTTTAAGTGCAGTTTTTCCTAAATCTGTAATATAATTTTAATGTATATATATGTATTTGGCTGCTATTTCTGATTGACTTATATTCTAAACTTCATGAAAAAATCAATCAATAATTTCAGACCATTTTTTGCACTAAAAATGTTTTGAAATTATGATATTTTTTTCCTATTTTTAATTTTCATATGCAAAGCACATATACCAAATGCATAAGAACATAATTATATTATATAAATATTTGTATTTTGGAAAAATCTATCTTTAAAAAATACATCAATAACATTAAAATTACCAAACGTTTATTAAAAATGGGTGTACACTTACTTATCACTCCCTAACGCTGATCCAACCAGTATAACCCAAAACAGCAATAGAAAAATCATAGACTAAGTAATATACTCTGTGGAGAAAATAGCAATTAGCTTCACCATATTGTCTAACAGTGTCATAATATTGTGATTTGCATATTTAATTAAATACTTCAAAAGTGTCTAATAATGTTATAAAAATTGTTTGAAAAAGTTTAAAATATCAAATAATGTTAGTAAATACAGATGAATAGCTATAGTTTACAACAATATAACTGATAAATCAAGCGCTAGTAGAAGTGCAGTTGAGTCGTATTTTGTTTGTGTTTGGACTATGTGCTTGCACGAGCTGCTGCTCATGTGAGATTATTCAATACATACGTATTTACTTATCATGAGTTAGGTTCTTAGACACTTAAGAATTAAATTAATGTTTTTATTACCTCGTCTCATATCCTTTTTCTTCTAGACTGCAGTTTCGGAGCTTATCATCATCATCAGTAACCTCTCGTCGACCGGTGTTACGTCGTTTCTTGGTGGTTTTCTTCTTCAGTCTATCGGTGGACCGATGAACCTCTGGGTCAAGTCAACATTTGTGGGAGTTTCGAAATGCATGAGTTTATCGTTCTTGTTTTTTTGGATGTAGATTTTTCTGAGACAGTGAGTTACTTAGTTACTTCATTTAATTATTAAATGTATTTACTTACGCTATGAGTAAATAATTAATTGAGGTTAATATTATATTAGTAATGTTAAATTAATGCTAATAATATAATCCAAATACAATTTAGAAAAAAATTTTTTAGGATATCGGAATCAAACATTGATATAGAGATTAAGTATTTAGAATTTTGAAAAATTAATACTAGTATTTATAAAGTTTTCAATGTACTTTATTAGAAGTGTCCAATTTGATTTTTCTTTATCACAGATTGTTACAACTGTTGCCATCTCTCTGTCCGAAGTTGCCATGTTTCTCTATTCATAATCTTCAATATTTAAGTTTGTTGTCAACATCCTCACTCCAATTGTGTTATGGATGACTTTGAGGTTTTCTTCGCGATGGCATCCTACCTAAAATTTAATTAGGAGGACTTTTTTCTTCATTCTATTGACAAGACTAAAATAAGCGTCTCTTCTAAACATCAAGTTTTTTTTAATCAATTGAGTTGTGTTTACTTGATGAAAATCCGAATTTATTAATTAAAAAAAAATAAAACTTGGTTTTATTTGATTTTCATATTTATTAAGATATAATTCAGTTACAGCTGTTTCAGTATACTGTACTTCTTCAGACATGGTACAGTGTACCAAAACAGCTGTAACTGAATTATATCTTAATAAATATGAAAATCAAATAAAAATATAAGTTTTATTTTTATTTGATTAATTTTTTTTTTGTTTATTGCCCTCAAGTTGTCATTTTGACATTGTGATACTCTCTCGAGGTATGGCGTAACCCACATCACTAGAAGTATGTATCTCCATTTTCACTTCATCTTTTATCACATCTTTCCATATTTTATCTACATATGTTTTACATGAACTCAGTCTTAAGAAATCCATATTGGTGCTCAAGAGGTTTTTTTTGTCTTATATCACATACTTCTGACTCATACAACATAAAACTTTGATCCAGAGTACTGTACATTTTTAATCAATTCATTTGGTGTTTATTTGATGAAAATCCATTATGTTTAATGATTAAATAAAATAAAACTTATTTTTTAAAAATACAATAGGAAGTAATATTAAGAGGTTTATTTAATAATTAACATATTTGGTCTTATTACCTCTTATGGTTGGATTTGTTGAACATATGTTTCAAGACTTCTGAGCCCCATATTCAGCAATCATAGACTCAGTAATCTGTAATCGCTGATGAAGTGGCACAGAAGCCTTGAAACGTATGTTCAACAAAAACAACCATAAAAGGTAAGAGTACACAGACCAAAAATCTTAATTATAAAATAAAACTGTTAAAGTTTTATACGATTTTCATATTTATTTTAATAAAAATTTGTTAGAGCTGTTTTAGTACTTTTTACCTTCTTCAGACAAATTCTACTCGTCTGAGTAAGGTACAAAGTACTGAAACAGCTGTAATGAATTTGTATTAAAATAAATATGAAAAAGGTGTAAAACTTTTACAGTTTTATTACATTTAAATTTTTGTTTTTCTTAAATAGTAGAAAATAAATAAGTACTTAGCATTAATTTGTGTGTTATATTAACCTGTAATGTATTTATATTTGTAGGAGTCTGGATCCACGCACATTGGTATCTGCTTCGAGAGTAAACAGGAGATGGTTTGCTCTTTGTCAGAGTGACAGTGTATTAAGAGCAAGAGTGAGAGAAGAGATATATCGACAGAGAATTGCTAGCATCACCCCACTGAGTACACGAGTTGTACGCACTCCTGAGGATACAAATTCACCATTTTCACCACTCAATGGGATTCAACAAAGAAGACTCATAATCACGGGTAAGTTTAACTCATCCAATAATATCCAGTGAATGATTATTAAATTTGAATTATTTTAGAAGAAAATTGTACTTAATAATGAGATAACATAATAATTACAGCGTGGAATCCACATCAATTCCATTGCATCATCTCAAGGACTTCTAACATTGGACAGTGAGTATATAACTCAATGTACATGTTAATTTTCTGTAGAAAATAGTTTATCTGATTATCGTACACAAGTTTCCAGTCTAACATCATTCTTCTTCATTACACGCTTTATATTAGGAACAGAATTTTCACCCACTTAGAAACATAGGATAGACTTGAAACTTTGTATACTTGTAAAGGACCCGTGACAATACAATAATTTCATATTCATTTTCTAAAATCCTGGCCAGAATCATCAGAAAATCAAAAAAATGTCTTGTATTTATGTAACGGAATCTTTGAACACGATTTTCACCCACCTTAGAGACATTGGATCGACTTGAAACTTTGTATAATTGGTAAGGACCCGTGACACTACAATAATTTCATATTTTTTTTAAAATTCTTGGCCAGAATCATCAGAAAATCAAAAAAATTAAAACTGATATAATAGGTTACGGACTTGTCGACTTTTTAGTCAATCGTTGTAAGAGCTCAGTTGGTAAGGCGGTGAACTAGTGGTATACAATTTCAGTAATCCATAGATCGCTGGTTCGAATCTGGCCGGGGAGGTTTTTTTTTTTAGATGAGCTAATACTTTTAGCTCTTACTACAATAGTATGGAATTTGAAGATATTTACATTCTTATCTTATTCTGTAAAATATTAAAACAAAAAAATAAAAAAAAATAAATAGTTTTAAAAAACTAAAACAGCACGCTTTATTAGTAAACTGAACTCAAAAATGAAAAATAATTTTAATTTCCAACACGCTTGGGAAAAATTTAAAGTGGTCAACAAAAAAATCATCTCCAACACATATAGAATAAAACTAGAATTATCAACAAAAAGAAAATAATTTTACCATCAAAAGCATGGGGTGCTTTTTATGATTTTTACATGTTCTTCTTAGATACTTTACTTTTACCAATATCTGTTTATTATCAAATATATTCATTGATATAGAGCACCTCACGCTTGTGATGGTAAAATTATTTTCTTTTTGTTGATAATTCTAGTTTTATTCTATATGTGTTGGAGATGATTTTTTTTGTTGACCACTTTAAATTTTTCCCAAGCATGTTGGAAATTAAAATTATTTTTCATTTTTGAGTTCAGTTTACTAATAAAGCGTGCTGTTTTAGTTTTTTAAAACTATTATTTATTTTTCCATAACATTGCCTTGTATGAAAAATTGACTTAGTATATTTTGGGTCGTTTGGAAAAAAAAAATAGTAAAATTTTCTTTCTTCTTTTTACACTTCATAACACCATTATATTCTTACCTCAAATGACTTTATAATCAACCGCCTGCATCCCATTTCTAGCACTAGCTCTTAGAAAGTGTGTTTTTACACGCTTTACATTAGCTTGACCTGTATCTATCTATGTAATGGAATCTTTCAACACAATTTTCACCCAATTAAAACATTACATCGACTTGAAACTTTGTATACTTGTAAAGGACCAATGACAATAAAATAATTTCATATTTTTTTTCTAATATTCTGGCCAGGATCATCAGGACTTCAAAAAAATAAAGACCGGTACAATAGGTTGTGGACGTATCGACTTCTTAGTCTATCGTTGTGGTAGCTCAGTTGGTAGAGTGTTGGACTGTACTGGTATATAATTTCAGTTATCCATAGGTCGCTGGTTCAAATCAGGCCCGGAAGATTTTTTTAGAAGAGTATTACTTTTAGCTCATACTACAATAGTATCGAATTTAAAGATATTTACATTTTTAGAAAACCAAACAAAAAATAGATAATAGTTAAAAAACTAAAACAACATGCTTTATTAGAAAAACCAAACTAAGAAGTGAAAAATAATTTTAATTTCCAAAATGCTTGGGATAAAATTAAAGTGGTCAACAAGAAACTCATCTCTAACACATTTAGAATAAAACTAGAGTTATCTATAAAAAATAATAATTTTACCATCAAAAGCATGGAATGCTCTATATCAAATAATATATTTGATAATAAACAGATATTGGTAAAAGTAAAGTCTCTAAGAAGAAAAAGTAAAAACCATAAAAAGCAGCCCACACTTTTGATGGTAAAATTATTTTTTTGTAGATAACGGTAGTTTCATTCTAGATGTGTTGGAGATGATTTCTTGTTGACCACTTTAATTTTATCCCAAGCATTTTGAAAATTAAAATTATTTTTCGTTTTTTAGTTCGGTTTTCTAATAAAGCGTGTTGTTTTAGTTTTTTAAAACTATTATTTATTTTAAATTACACTAATTTATTGTCTTTCATAAGTATCTCAAACTCTAACTTCACAAACGCTCAATATATTTTTTCTTTATTCTCAAAACAGAACCCTAATATACACTGTTTCAAGAAGACTTGAGTGGTTATAAAACATGAATGCAAGTAAAATATGTAAGTTTATTGATATAACTAGTTCAGAATGAAAGAGGAACTCAAATAGTTTGAGTTAATAACTAATAAATAGTGAGTCGTGAAACCTCACCTCATTAACTCCATGATTTTCAAGCACAGAACTGCAATTTCAAGAGGCATCCCTTTCATTTTTAGCCATCTTTACCACTGTTGAATTTCGGTCTAAATCTACATCTTCAAAGCTGCTATCTAGTGCTGATTTTATGAACTTTTAGATAAAATCTTGCTTGCCAAGAATTTCAAATTGCACAGACCTATTTTTTTTTTTTTTCAAAAATTTGTGTTTGTATTATTAACCAAGTTCAGAGTACTGCCGCTGGAGATCAAAGTTTTCATTTCATTTTTCATTGTAATGGCTGCAACGAGCATTGAGAAATCTTTCTGTTTATTCGATTTCACAGTATGAGGTCATTGTTAACCATTCAAATGCATTTTGTAGAAAGTTCAAAGAGAACCCACCTTCTAAAAATTCAATTCTCCATTTGTACACATAGTTTACAGAAACAGGTTGTCCATGTAAAGAAAATATACTTCAGTGAATGACAGGGAATGTAATGGCTGCTACGGGCATTGAGAAATCTTTCTGTGTATTCGATTTTACAGTATGAAGTCATTGTTAACCGTCCAAATGCATTTTGTAGATGTTCAAAGAGAACCCACCTTCTAAAAATTCAATTCTCCATTGGTACACATAGTATACAGAAACAGGTTGTCCATGTAAAGGAAAATAAACTTCAGTAAACGACAGGGAATGCATGCAAACATCTTTTGTAGAAAGCCCATATCAGTCAACAAGAAATGCAGCTAGACAACTGAATATGCCAATAATAATCTGTAAGCACTTGTCCTTCAATCCATGCTGTAACTCATGGTACCACTGTTGAACATTTGTAGATATTAAATAAAACTGAGTTCCATTTCCATTTTGAACTGGTTTTATTAATTTCACTGAAATAGTTTATTTGAAATGTTTTGTAACCACTCAAGTCTTCTTGAAACATGATGTACTTTGTAGTGAAATAGGATTCATACATTTTGGATAGTAAATAAATATATAACTTTACTTACTAATATTTAACTTCTCTAGGAATTAATCACTATGAGGTTTAATTTATGGCGAAATTAAATATTTTTTACCTCTCCTCATACAAATCTTCTAAGTAGATAGTGATTTCGAGACCATAACAGTCTCATCTTCAGTACAATCTTGGCGACTGATGTTATGTCGATCGGAAGAAACTCTTCTTCTTTCCTCTGTTGGTGGACCTGATCCAGAGGTTCATCGGTCCACCAACAGAGGGAAGAAGAAGAGTTTCTTCCGATAGACATAACATCAGTTGCCAAGATTGTACTGAAGATGAGACTGTTATGGTCTCGAAATCACGATCTACTTAAAAGATTTATATGAGGAGAGGTAAGAAACATTTAATTTCACCATTTACTTAGTAACTTTACTTTTATAAATGTTATTGCCTGTGATGAAAGTATAGCCATTATTTTTAACTATTAAATTTTGGATAAGAGTCTTTATCTAAAGTTCTACATTTTTAAACATGTGTACTAATGAATTTGCTCATCATTACAGAGCCATCTACTGAGAACTTACCTGCACGTGAAAGTCTCGCACATGCAAGTAAATTTCCTGGAAAGCGGAAGAGATCGAGTAAAGAACCGAAACCACACGAGTCTTCAAATTTAGAGACCAGACTTAGTAAACGGATGAGATTCTAAAGGTAAGTAGGATAAGTTAATTGACGGCAAATGGCTTCTGCTGATTATAAGAATATCAAACTTTTAAAATGCTTTTAAGAACTTCTCTTATATATTTTAATGTTTTAAGTAAAATAAAATATTGATTTTGATATAAAAGTAATAAAACGCAATATGAACATTTGAAGCTTCAAATTGTACCATATATAGCAATTTATAAACTCAGAATTTGCATGACTTTCAATGTATATAGGTTAATACATTATTTTTAAACAATATAATTTCATATTTAATTTTAGGAAGTGATATTTTGAGGTTAATTTAATTATATTATTTTTAGTCTGGTTTTGATATAGAAGTAATAAGACGCAATATGAACATTTGAAGCTTCAAATTGTACCATATCTAGCAATTTATAAACTCAGAATTTGCATGACTTTCAATATATATAGGTTAATACATTATTTTTAAACAATATAATTTCATATTTAATTTTAGGAAGTGATATTTTGAGGTTAATTTAATTATATTTTTTTAGTCTGGTTTTGATATAGAAGTAATAAGACGCAATATGAACATTTGAAGCTTCAAATTGTACCATATCTAGCAATTTATAAACTCAGAATTTGCATGACTTTCAATATATATAGGTTAATACATTATTTTTAAACAATATAATTTCATATTTAATTTTAGGAAGTGATATTTTGAGGTTAATTTAATTATATTATTTTTAGTCTGGTTTTGATATAGAAGTAATAAGACGCAATATGAACATTTGAAGCTTCAAATTGTACCATATCTAGCAATTTATAAACTCAGAATTTGCATGACTTTCAATATATATAGGTTAATACATTATTTTTAAACAATATAATTTCATATTTAATTTTAGGAAGTGATATTTTGAGGTTAATTTAATTATATTATTTTTAGTCTGGTTTTGATATAGAAGTAATAAGACGCAATATGAACATTTGAAGCTTCAAATTGTACCATATCTAGCAATTTATAAACTCAGAATTTGCATGACTTTTCAATGTATATAGGTTAATACATTATTTTTTAAACAATATAATTTCATATTTAATTTTAGGAAGTGATATTTTGAGGTTAATTTAATTATATTATTTTTAGTCTGGTTTTGATATAGAAGTAATAAGACGCAATATGAACATTTGAAGCTTCAATTGTACCATATCTAGCAATTTATAAACTCAGAATTTGCATGACTTTCAATATATATAGGTTAATACATTATTTTTTAAACAATATAATTTCATATTTAATTTTAGGAAGTGATATTTTGAGGTTAATTTAATTATATTATTTTTAGTCTGGTTTGATATAGAAGTAATAAGACGCAATATGAACATTTGAAGCTTCAAATTGTACCATATATAGCAATTTATAAACTCAGAATTTGCATGACTTTCAATGTATATAGGTTAATACATTATTTTTAAACAATATAATTTCATATTTAATTTTAGGAAGTGATATTTTGAGGTTAATTTAATTATATTATTTTTAGTCTGGTTTTGATATAGAAGTAATAAGACGCAATATGAACATTTGAAGCTTCAAATTGTACCATATCTAGCAATTTATAAACTCAGAATTTGCATGACTTTCAATGTATATAGGTTAATACATTATTTTTAAACAATATAATTTCATATTTAATTTTAGGAAGTGATATTTTGAGGTTAATTTAATTATATTATTTTTAGTCTGGTTTTGATATAGAAGTAATAAGACGCAATATGAACATTGAAGCTTCAAATTGTACCATATCTAGCAATTTATAAACTCAGAATTTGCATGACTTTCAATGGTCTATAGGTTTATACATTACGTTTTACACACTATAATTTCATATGTGATTTTCGGAAGTGATATTTTGAGGTTAATTTATCTATATTATTTTTAGTATGGTTTTGATATAGAAGTAATAAGACGCAATATGAACATTTGAAGCTTCAAATTGTACCATATCTAGCAATTTATAAACTCAGAATTTGCATGACTTTCAATATATATAGGTTAATACATTATTTTTAAACAATATAATTTCATATTTAATTTTAGGAAGTGATATTTTGAGGTTATTTTAATTATATTATTTTTAGTCTGATCATCTTACCTCAATATTAATGTTGATTTGTTCTTGACAAGCTGACGATAAAACAGAATTGTTTTGAAACATGTTGAAGAACAAATCAACATTAATATTGAAGTAAGATGATCAGACTAAAAATAATATAATTAATATAATTTCATATTGAACTTTTATAGGAAAATATCACTATGAGGTTTTTAATTTAAGATTAAATTAAAATGCTTCATACCTCACCTGATATCCAGTCTTCTAAGTAGACTGCGGTTTCAAAGCCTGGGCAGCTTCAGCTTCAGTAATATTTTGTCAACTGATGTTATGTCAATCAGAAGTACTACTTCTTCTTCCCTCTGTTGATGGACTGATAAACCTCTGGAAGCTGCCAAGGCTTTGAAACTGCGGTGTACTTAGAAGGGTGGATATGAGGAGTGGTACGAAAAATTTTAATGCAACTATAATTTCATTTGTTTTCACTTGTTTTAAAGTATCACTCTTTTTGCATTAAAATTGGATAAAATGCATGTTATGAATCAACCAGTTAAGTGACATTTTTTAAAAAAGTAATGTTTGGATGGTATCTGTATCATTGGCTCATGAAGTACTGTAAGTGCACGCGCACTGTTAGCGCCAAATCTTTAAATATAGCCTCATTATTAAAGAAAAATATAAATGCCATTATTCCTATCAGAGATTCTGTGTTTTGCAACAAAACCATTATGAAACCAGATCTTCATAAATAGATAGATCATCGGTTGATTAATGTCTTTGACACCGTCCGATTCCTAATAGCCAATTTTGTTGGTCCATCCAATCTCCTGGTTGTAGATGTTTCTCCTTCATGTATAAACATAATTCCCCAATTCCAGGAGGTTTTAGGTCTTCCTCTGCCTCGTCTTCCCTCAGGTTTCTATTCAAAAACAGATTTTGGTAGTCGATCCTCTTCCATTCGCTGGACATGTCCGTACCATCTTAATTGCTGAGTTTTAATATAATCTAAACTGATGTCTTCAATCTTCAGTTTCTCCCTTATAACTGAGTTCCTAATTTTTTCTCTTCTTGAAATTCTTGCTGCCCTTCGTACAAAATCCATTTCCGTTGCCAAAAGATACTTATTTGTTTTTGTCGTTAATGGCCAAAGCTCTGGTCCATAAGTAATGATGCTTTTAACAATTGTAGGATATATATTTATCCCACAATATTCCATTGAGGCAAGCAATTGCAAATTTTCCTTTATTATTTCTATTTCTTATTTCCTCTTCATAACTCCCATTTTTATTTATAAATGCTAATCTAAATTCTGCATCATGCAACTAAGCTCCAAATGTTCCTGCTCTTAGATTGTTGATGCATAACTGTCAAACAAGGAAAATAACTTGCAATATATTGTTAGTTGGTTAGCTACAATCTAATAATGAAGAATTGTCTTAAAACTTGTAAAAATATTTCTCCCGAAACTTAGCATAATGCGCAACATAGCGGTTTGATTACATAATGTTAGCCAAAATGTTTTAATAAGCTGTGCATATATGATTCACGCTTAGCGCATCAGGTTTTTATTTCTTCGTTTACTTTTTTAATATGTGTTTTAGTTTTCTGTTTCAGGTGACGTCTTCATTAGTAGATTACATTCGCGACATATTTTTTAATTGATTTCTAATTATCAGGGGAAAGCTCTCATTACCCTGTCATTTCAGAGAAATCAAACAATTGTAATTTAAATAATTATTTACTTTTTACAAATCCTGCTTTAGTAGTCAGAAATAATACATTTTCGCTGATTTGTATCATTGATATTCCTTATAACAATGAAACAGCTACTTCTCTACAACAGGAAAAATTTATGCTTTTTTTGTTATAATTTCTTGAATGAGAGTTACATGAGGTCAATGCTTGGGTTGCCAAGGAGTGTGACGTGGAAGTGTCTCATACAACCTCTCCTACTCAATTCGTCAACCTCACCTTCTCGTGGCTTTGCCAAACTGTTTCGTTTTAACAAACGAGGCCTCTGGGGACCGAGTCATGCGCGGTTTAGAACATTCCCAATAATACTGAGTAAATGCAGTATTGAAGCAGATCCAGATGCTTAAAGATGGCAACCCCATCGCTGGACTTACCACCTCCTTGCTAGCAACTAGTTGGTGGGATATTCAATTGCTTTCAAGCCTGATAAAAGGAAAAGCCAGACGGATCAGCATGATGACAACTTTCGAACGAATAAGGCTAATGAATGGAAAAAAGAAAATATTTTTAAATTTGCTACATGGAACATTCAGGGAATTGCTCATAAAGAACAACAACTAGATGATATTTTGGCAAAGAAAGGAATACATAACGGTGCTATTTCTGAAACAAAGAAAAAACTAAAAAGGACAAAAGAAACCCAAAATTATATTCAGTTTTATTCAGGCGTACCCTCAGAAGTAAGAGCATGAGCTGGGATTATGTTAATGATACATAAATGTTTCAGATCCAATATATCTGATTATAAATTTTGGAATGAACGTCTCATCTAAAACTTTCAAGGGGATATCTTTCTCTTATAGGAGTTTATGTACCAGTGGAGGGAGATGAAAAAAGCAATAAATTTTATAATGAATTACACCATATTTTCAATGAAATAAATCAAAATGACTATATTATCTTATTAGGAGATTTTAATGCAAGAATTGGAAATTGTAAAATAGAACAATCCATAGGAACTTTTGGAGAACAGACATGCAATAAAAATGGAATAAGACTAATAGATTTCCTCACCTACTACAAATTGAAAGTCATGAATACATTTTTCTATCACAAAGATAGTCATAAATTCACATGGGAGGCCAGAGGTTTGAAATCATTGATTGACTATGCAATTTGTAATAAAAAAAAAATTAGCTAACCTTGTACTAGACACAAGAGTTTACAGAGGCCCTGAAATTGAAATTGACCATTATCTACTAGTTTGCCCAGTAAGATTAAAACCTCGTTGGTATAAAAAGAAACAAAAAATAAACCGGAAGGAAGAATTCTCATTTAAAGTTAATTTACTTCAAGATACTAGCATAAAATGGCTTCATCAAACAAGATTAGACAATCTAGTAGAAACAACACCTTTAGGCACTGATGTAGAAGAAGAATAGAAACATATAAAAACAATTTTAAAACAAGCAGCTAAAGGCCTAAGAAACTTTGAAGATGAAATTAAAAAGATTATACAAAAAAAAAACAGATGGCGAAGATAAAATAGAATACCACAGAAAAAGAGCCATTGCCAAATGTGAAGTCCGCAAGCACCACAGGAAAAGTGGAAAAAATTTGTATCCTTCTTCGAGAATGATGTAACAAGGCCCCAACCATCAATATATAAAATTTTGAAAAATTTAAATAGTGAAAATGGAGATATTGCTAGAATAAATGTAATCCCTCATGATAAATGAATTAATTATTATCAAAATTTATGGACAAGCTACTGTCCTTTAAAGATACAAGAGCCAGATAATTTACAAAGATACTTTATTCCTTAGAAGAACTTCAAATAGCTTTAAAAAATATAAAGAGTAACAAAGCACCTGGTGAAGATGAAATACCCACTGATCTATTTAAACATTCCAGTCAACTATTTCTCAAAAGATATTTAAACTTCTTGAATATCATATGGCAAGGAGAAAATCCACCTCAAGATTGGTCAAAATCATTAGTAATTCCAATATTTAAAAAAGGAGATAAGACCAATTGTGATAATTACAGAGGGATCAGCTTATTTAACTCTGGTTACAAAATTTATTCCACTATTATTAAGAATAAATTATATAAATATTATGAAGATATACTTGAATAAGAACAAAATGGCTTCCAGAAGGGTAGTACATGCTCTGATGGATATTTCACAATGCAAATTTTGATTGAGAAACATCGTGAATTTAATATAGAAATACACTTGGCATTTATTGACTTTAAAAAAAGCCTTTGATAAAGTGAACAGAAGTCTGTTATTTGAAATTTTGATGAAAGATCAGATCCCAAAGCAGATCATATATAATATTTATAACATTTATAAGTCAACTCTCATTGCAATAAAAATAAAAGAAAAAAATAACGCAGTGGAAAGAAATAAGCTCAGGAGTCAGACAAGGTTGTGGCCTCTCCCCTCTACTTTTTAACATATGTATGAATGCCATTGTAAAAGACTTTAGAGAAACAAAACATGGAAGTATCACTATCAATAGAAATTTAAAATTAGATATAATAATGTTTGCAAATGATCTTGTTTTACTTGCAACATCAGAAGATGATTTACAATGGTCAGTACATAATTTAAATTTGATAGCCCAGAAATATTCAATGGAAATATCTACCAATAAAACTAAAATAATGGCCATTTTTTGGAAAATCCCCAATACCAAGAAAAATTTGTTTAAATAACAAAATTTTAGAGAGAGTTAATGAGTTTACTTATTTAGGATATAAACTCTCTTTTGTTGAAAATTTGGATTTATCAGAGAAAATTGTGAAATTCAACAAATCAATGGGAATCATTAATAGAGTTTTAAAACCTTCATTAGTGCAAAAATCAACTCGTACTCGTCTTTATCAAATAATGGCTCGACCAGTCCTATGTTATGGGAGTGAAGCGTGGACTATAAGGACGAGAGATGAAAGACTCATAGCTTGTGAGATGAAATTTATGCGCCGAACAGCTGGCTACACCAAATGGGATCGAAAGAAAAATGTAGAAATCCTTCAAGAACTTAATGTGTCACCAATACTGGACTACATCTCCAGATATCAGCTAAACTGGAAGGAACATGTCTCAAGAATGGCAAGATCCAGGATCCCCAAGGCAATAATGAACTACTGTCCAAATGGGAAACGGTCACTTGATCGACCTATGAAAAGATGGCACGAAAACCGTTCTCAGGCTGTAACAGTTCTTCTAGGACTAATACCTGGCAGGATGATGATAATGTTTTATGTAAGAATAATAATTTCTTCAAATAACATTAAATTGTTGTATTCATGAAAGAATTAAATTAATGTTTTTATTACCTCACCTCATATCCTTTTTCTTCTATACTGCAGTTTAGGAGCTTATCTCCATCATCAGTAGCCTCTGGTTGACCGGTGTATGTCGTTTCTTGGCATTTTTCTTCTTACTTCTATCAGTGTACTGAGGAACCTCTGGATCAAGTCAAAATTTGTGGGAGTTTCGAAATTCATGAGATTATCTTTTTTTGTTTTTTTGAATGTGGATTTTTTCCCAGACTGTAAGTTCTTTTTGTTTATATGTGTGTTTGATTAGGCTAGCTTCTTATCAATTAAATGCTTTTCAGACCAAGCATGGGCTGCAACAGCTGACTTGTCCACTTCACCCTTTTTTTTACATTTCTAAGGTGTTCTTTCAATCTGGTTTTTATATTTCTTTTTGTTTTTCCTATATAGATTTTGCCGCAATCCTTATACTTGATCTTATATATTCCTGATTTATATTCTTCTCCAATTTTTGGTTTTATTATCTTGTTTAGGCTATATTCATTCTTTGGGGCCAATGTAATGTTAAACTTATTGAAAAATTTCTGGAACTTGTGGTGTTTTAAAGGATGGTAAGTGAATTTTTTTAATCTTATGTTCTCTTCTGTTTGTTTTTTAAGTGTGCTTTCATTGATTAGTTTTTGCTCTCTTAAACTTATTTATTTTCTTGTGTACCATGTTTTCTTCATAACCATTTTCTATTGCTACTTTAATTATGTATTCTTTTTCTTCATATTTTTCTCGGTTCAGGGGTACATTCACCAATCTGTGTGTTAGACTATTGAACACAGCTTCTTTGTATTCATCCTTGAACTTAGGTAAATATAGGGAAGTTCGTGTAGTGTGGACCCTTCTGTTTGAGTGGACTCTGTTAATATCTTCTTTAATTGGTGCTGCCCTCGAACAGAAAATATTTTAACTTCTTCCCCTCATTAACTTTGATGGGTTTAAGGCCTGTTTCTTTTATTCTTTGTGTGAAGAAGGGATTATTTGTGATATTTATGAAAATTACCACTTTAAAAGTTTTTCAAGCTAAGAAATAATTAATAATAAAATAATTAAACATAACAAAGGAATTCGGTTCATGTGTCCCCTCCACGGGGACCTGGGTCCACTCTACACGAATACGTATATTTATCAATGAGGATGCTATCTCTAAAAACCATTCTCCTAATTAATTTTATTTAATAACCTTGTAATTTTACTAAACTCAAAGACGTCGCTTTCAGTTGAAAAACGTGTGAATGTTATAATCAACAATAATTTTTCAAAACATTAAATAAATATCAACGCTTTTTATATATGATCAGCCATAAATATTTTCAGACTAATCTGTGCCTGTCTGCATAAATTAATAGAGCAAATAAACTTAAAAATAGACTAAAAAGCTAAGATGGACTCTGGGGTCCACTTTATCTGAATAAGGAGTTTAAATTGGACTTTTCTTGTAATGTAAAAAAATTTATAAATTATGAAGACGTTTCCATATTTGAATAGAATAACAATGCTATTTCTTAGTTACAACACTAATGATCCATCCATCCATAGTAATTCTGCCCCAAGGCAGGTCCTTCACTGCAATCATAGCATTCTCATGCTATGCTTGCAGCTTCACTAGGGAATTGTAGGTGTGGTAGCTTCCCGTTGCTTTCCACACCGGTGAAGGAGGATGATGATGATGGCCATATGATTTCGGGGACCGTTTGGGCCTTAAAGTTTTCCTGACATTTGTCTTGCAGGTGAGGAAAACCCCCGATAAAAAACTGCCCCGACCGGGGATCGAACCCGGGCCCGCTGCGTGACAAGGCCTCGAGACCACAGCGGTAGACACACAAATGATAATCACTGTAAAAGGTAAAGTGATCCCACAACAGGCCCGGAGGCCCTTGGGGTAGTAGGAGATTAAGGCTCCCACTTTTTCTAGACAATCGGTACTTTGTCAGCCCTGCGTGACGACCGCCTTTACCCCAGAACAAGCGTCTGGTACTCATTTCCGTTAGAGGGTAAGTCGACCACAGGGCTATAGTGCCGCCAGAGGATTTTTTATTTTTTTTTTAAGATTTATTTAGCCTGGTGGAGTTAAGGCCATGAGGCCTTCTCTTCTACTCACCAGTACAAACATATATTACATAAGAATATAACAATCTTAATTAACTCTAATATTAAACAATAAGTAAAAATTTGATCAAAGATAATATCTAATATACATATTACGATCTATAATACAACCAGTTAATATTAGTTAAAATTAAGACTATAACTAATAATAAAATGTATACAAGCAAGACATTAAATTGTCCCTGTTTAGTGTATATGGGGGTTAGTTTAAAAATCCTGACCCCCAACGGGACTTGAACCCTCGACCCTCCGGTTGTAGCTCAGTGCCTTAACCATAATTTTAAAAAAAATAGCCGAGCGGTTAAGTTAGGACGCCTTGGCGCAGAGCTACGGGACTTGCGCTGGTTCGAGTCTCCTTGGGGGAAGACATTTTCTCATGGTATTTCGGCCAGTATGGGACCGGTGCCCACCCAGCATCGTGAGGCAATTGGGTAGCTACAATAAGTAGCGGCTCCAGGTTTAGGAACCAGCTATAACTGCTGGGGGACTCGACATGCTAACCACATCTCACCCCTACACTGGCTGTTGATCATCTACCTCTGTGATTGACACATGTGGATGTGAAGGGCCAGCAGCCGGCTGGTAAAAGGGCAACCACTGAAAAGTGGAAAGACCCTCAATCGGAAAAAAAAGAAAAACAATTCAAAACAGGGGTCCAAATTACCCGACGTTCCTCTATATACTTTCATATTTTAACTTAAGTTGTTGAACTTTTAAATATTATACTTCTTCGTCACGGTTTAGGCTTATTTACTAGCCTATTGCTGCTGTTTCCATATTTTCTTTGGTCTTCCCAGGCTTCTTCTTCCTCGTGGTGAATAGCTGTATGCTGCTTTTGGTATTCTATTCTCAGTCATCCTTGCCAAGTGTTCTTTCCAGTTTGTTCTATATTTCACTGTTGTTTAAATATTAAATTTTCAATATACATCTATGTCCCAAATAAAAAACCCGCCATTGAAACGGGCTAGCAACCCACTTCAAGGTGTATCTTATACATTGCTCGCAGTGCCAAGGTCAAGCCTCGGATCAAAGACGGAAACAAAATACATTTATGGACAACAAGTCTCCGATATGACAACTCTCATTGCCCGTCAGTTTAACACTATATTGGTAATCTGATCAGTGTAGATGACCTAGGGATTAAGTTCTTGCCTCTGGTCCTGTTGTTCGAGGATTCAAACCCGGACGGGATCGATTATTTTTTTTAGGTTGGAAAATCCAAGGGATTAGTCCACCGCGTGAGTCCTGAATATTAATATGTTCGGCCTCGTAAAGAACCTCATGCCTAAATGAGTGGTCTGAGCAAAATTTAATGTGGCTTGCCTATCCACGTAATACTTTTGTTGCCTACTAGCAGTTTCTTTGAGGCAATCGGCTAACCATTTATCACTCGCTGACATCTGTAAGGAAACACGCTTAAATGAATTAGCTTGGTTAAGTAATTCCCACATAGAGCAAGAGCCATAGTGGATTGATCCAAAATGCAACCATTAGAAAACAACAGCAGCAACATCAAACATAATAAATTAATTATTTTATCTTCTTTGAAAGAAAGAAAGTCTAATATTTACAAGAAAATTGTAATGTTAATTTGCACTCAGAAAAACACTAAAACTTAAATTAGCAAACAGTTTTAATGTAAGGTTTTCTTTTTCTCTCGTTTTCTTTTTGTTTACGCTGTTCTTCCTTTTTGTTTTACCTTTGTTAACCTTTTTATCTTATTCACACATACAAACACCCAGACCCAAGGTGGATATTTAAAATCTCCTACCCCACCGGGAATCGAACCCAGGTCGCCGGAGTGGAAAGTAGGGACTCTACCGACTACGCCACAGCGACGGACTTAATAAATCCCCCCCCCCCCTTCTTTCTCGTGTTTCTCTCGTTTACACTGTTCTCCTTTCTTTTCTTTTTTTACCATTTTAACCTTATTTTACCTTATTCACACATACAAACACAAAGACGGGACACACACCCAGACCCAACATGGAGATTTAAAATCCCCTACCTCACCGGGAATCGAACCCGGGTCGTCGAAGTGGAAAGTAGGGACTCTGCCGACTACGTCACAGCGACGGACAGGTTCAACAAGGTAGAATACAGGACTATTCAGAAAGAAGGAAGAGACTTCAAACATTTATTTCTTCCAAACTATAAAAAATAGAAATAAAATTCCAACGTTTCTGGAAAGAGAAAAGTTCAAACTTTACTATTTTATGCATTCAATATGATCACCGTGTGTTACACGACAAATATCAAAACGATGGCTCATTTCTTGCCACACGAATCAGCTGGTCTCTAGTTACCCAATTCACAGCTTCAACAATTCAAGGGTGTCAGGCACAGGGGGGATAAAAACATGGTCTTTAACGTAACCCTACAAATAAAAATCACACGGGGTTAGTCTGGTGACCTGGGAGGCCACCGGCGTTGAAGTTGATCTTATGCTCCTCCTCTTCCAAACCAACGTTCTATTGTGTCGCCATTTTAATATAGACAAGCAACAGCGCCAATGCGGCCGTGATCGGAAATTCAATCTTTTCTCTTTCTAGGAACGTTGCAATTGTGTGTCTATTTTTTTGTAGTTTGGAAGAAATAAAAGCTAGATGTCTGTTGCTTCTTTCAGAATAGCCCTGTATTAGAAGTTGTGTAAAAAAAGTATCAACATTCAAATCATATTTGTTTTTAGGTGTATAAATACAATGCTATTTTTAAAATGTGGTATAAGAACAGAAAACATAAAAAGGTGGATTAGGCAAGACTATAGGAACAAAAGGAGATGAGCTAAATAATTAAGTTCCTTTTTACACGCTTTATAGTAGCTTGACATGTATCTATATAACGTAATCTTTCAACGCGATTTTCACCCACTTAAAAACGTTATATCGACTTGAAACTTTGTATACTTGTAAAGGACCAATGAAAATGTAATAATTTCATAATTTGTTTCTAAAATCCTGGCCAGAATCAGCAGAAAATCAAAATAATAAAAACCGGTATAATAGGTTGCGGACTTACCAACTTCTTACTCAATCGTTGTAAGAGCTCAGTTGGTAGAGCGGTTGACTGTAGTGATATATAATTTGAATAATCCATAGGTCGCTGGTTCAAATCCGGCCCGGAGGATTTTTTTAGTAGAGTATTACTTTTAGTTCATACTACAATAGTATCGAATTTAAAGATATTTACATTTTTATCTTATTCTGTAAAATATCAAAACTAAAAAATAAATAATAGTTTAAAAAACTGAAACAACACGCTTTATTAGAAAACCAAACTAAAAGAATAAAAAATGAACAGTAGTTATAAAAACTAAAACAACACGCTTTATTAGAAAACCGAACTAAAAAAATGAAAAATAATTTTAATTTCCACACGCTTGGGATAAAATTAAAGTGGTGAACAAAAAAATCATCTCCAACACATCTAGAATAAAACTAGAGTTATCTACAAAAAAAAAAGTAATTTTACCATCAAAAGCGTGGGGTGCTCTACATCAATTAATATGTCTGATAATAAACAGATATTGGTAAGAGTAAAGTATCTAAGAAGAAAATATAAAAACCATAAAAAGCACCCCACGCTTTTGATGGTAAAATTATTTTTTGTAGATAACTCTAGTTTTATTCTAAATGTGTTGATTATTTTTTTGTTGGCTACATTAATTTGATCCCAAACATGTTGAAAATTGAATTATTTTTCATTTTTTAGTTCGGTTTTCTAATAAAGCGTGTTGTTTTAGTTTTTTAAACTATTATTTATTATATATTACCCGACGTTCCACGTGGGAATGTGTGCGTATAGACAGGCAGACATAGGTAACCTCAAAGTACGATAAGAAACCGTTTTTTCTAAATTAACTCAAGATTAACAAGAACTTTTTAATAAGTCAGTGATATTAATTCAATTTCTAGACTCGAGTCATCCTCTCTCTCTTTCTGTCTATTTGAAGGTTGGCTTTACTTTTACAAGTGTTATCCTATGAACTCACGTTCTCGCTAACTTTCCAATACTTCCAACCTCACTTTTTGTCTTTACTCGGAATTCACAGTTCTCGACGTTATAAAGAATGTGCAAATTCGCAGTGTTTCCAACAAACTTAATCATTAAAATAAATAATAGTTTTAAAAAACTAAAAGAACACGCTTTATTAGAAAACTAAAAAATGAAAAATAATTTTAATTTCCAATACGCTTGGGATAAAATAAAGTGGTCAACAAAAAAATCATCTCCAACACATATAGAATAAATTTAGAGTTATCAACAAAAATAAAATAATTTTACCATCAAAAGCGTGGGGTGCTCTATATCAATGAATATATTTGATAATAAACAGATATTGGTAAAAGTAAGCTCTCTAAGAAGAAAATGTAAAAATCATAAAAAGCACCCCACGCGTTTGATGGTAAAATTATTTTCTTTTTGTTGATAACTCTAATTTTATTCTATATGTGTTGGAGATGATTTTTTTGTTGACCACTTTATTTTATCCCAAGCGTACTGGAAATTAAAATTATTTTTCATTTTTTAGTTTTCTAATAAAGCGTGTTCTTTTAGTTTTTTAAAACTATTATTTATTTTTTAGTTTTAATATTTTACAGAATAAGATAAAAATGTAAATATCTTTAAATTCGATACTATTGTAGTATGAGCTAAAAGTAATACTCTTCTATAAAAAAAACCCCTCCCAGCCGAATTTGAACCAGCGACGTATGAATTACTGAAATTATATACCACTAAGAGTTCACTGCTCTACCAACTGAGCTCTTACAACGATTGACTAAAAAGTCGACAAGTCCGCAACCTATTATACCAGTTTTGATTTTTTTGATTTTCGGATGATTCTGGCCAGGATTTTAGAAACAAAATATGAAATTATTGTATTGTCACGGGTACTCTACAAGTATACAAAGTTTCAAGTCGATCCAATGTTTCTAATTGGGTGAAAATCGCGTTGAAAGATTCCGTTACATTGATAAAAAAACACTTTTTTGATTTTCTGATGATTATGGCCAGGATTTTAGAAAATAAATATGAAATTATTGTATTGTCACGGGTCCTCTACAAGTATACAAAGTTTCAAGTCGATCCAATGATTTTAAGTGGGTGAAAATCGCGTTGAAAGATTCCGATACATAGATAGATAGATACAGGTCAAGCTAATATAAAGCGTGTAAAAATCACTAAATTTTAATCAGAATTCCTATTATTTATTTCTCGAAACTCAAAATAAATGTAAAAAATATGACGTCATACTAATCTACCACCTAATTATTATATTATAATTAAGCAGTTTTTAAAATCCAATACATATATAATCCCAAATTTATTTTTATTTTATTTTGTTCTTTTACTCTTGTCTATGGGGCAATGATCTACAGAAGAAGGTGTTGTAAAATCAAACTATAACAACTTATTTTATCAGGATAATCAATGACACAATCTAATATATAAAAATGAATGTTTGTTTGTACTTTATGCGTGGCCATACCGTTGATCCGTTAGTGATGGGGCTTTTTAAAATGTTCAGGAGATTCCCGGGATGAACATAGGCTATAAGAGAGTTGTGATACTCAACTCCTACACCCTTAAAAATCGCCCTTTGTAGTGGAAAACATAAAAGAATGTAGCTCTTTGGACGCATAAATGGCTTACGCTGCCTAAACCATAACGAATACACAAAAGTAAGGTACACAGAATTAAATATCTCAAAAAGCTCTACAAAAAAGTCCGCGATAGCATATGTTCATGTCTTAAGGATAACTCACAATAACCATTTTTTTTTTCATTGATGCCAAGAAGATCGAGACAAGTACATAGATTCCTGTGCAAGCATAGCAGCACATGACGGATAATCTTTCGGATAACTCACAATAACGAATTTTGTCTTTTAGCTCATTTATGCCAAGAAGATCGAGAGATAAGTAGATTCTCGGGCAATGCCGGGTAATCAGCACGGGAATCTTAAAATAATTACGATATACATTTATAGTTATTTTTCATTTTACTTATTCAACTAATCATAAGAAGTACATTAATTTTTGTCTTTCAGCTCATTTATGCCAAGAAGATCGGGATGAGTAGATTCCTTGACAAAGCCTTGTAAACAGCACGGGGTATCTAAAAATATAATTGACATATACATCATAGGACATCAGAAATGAATTAATATACAGTTTGATGTGTTTATTTTTTTCTCCACTAGAGTGCATTCTTACAATATTGCGTTCCTTTGGCTATAAATAATATGATCTGGTTGCAGTGATGAATAAAAGAAGCAAATGAAGCCTACCAATCGTTTCTGATTTGTTTTCAAACATCGCCGTTTACATTAAATATATAAATATTTTAAAATAACTATAGTTAAATAATGATTTGTAAGTAAACAGCTTAATTTTATTCATTAAATAGTCCTAACAAATGCCACTCTTGATTTCCAAATTATCATAAGTAATGCCACGAGTGATTTCCAAATTATCGATAAATTCACGACTCACGAAGTGAGGAGTGAATTTATCTAGAGAATTTGGAAATCAAGAGTGGCATTTGTTAGGACTATTTAACGAATAAAATTAAGCTGTTTACTTACAAATCATTATTTAACTATAGTTATTTTAAAATATTTATATATTTAATGTAAACGGCGATGTTTGAAAACAAATGAGAAACGATAGGTGCGCTTCATCTGCTTCCTTTGTTTATCACTGCAACCTGATCATATTATTTATTGCCAAAGGAACGCAATATTGTAAGAATGCTCTCTAGTGGAGAAAAAATGAAACACATCAAACTGTATATTAATACATTTCTGATGTCGTATGATGTAAATATGACAATTATATTTTTCTGGATTATTACCTGGGGAAAAAAAATACATTTAAGAAACTGCAAACAGTGGTTTCTTTTTTTGGTGGTATAATCAATTGCTACAAATGTTTTTATATATGTGTTGACATTCATGCACTATATATACAATATGGTAGCCGTATTTCTCACAGGCTCAGTCACTGCAAAATAATGGCCAGACCTGTTCAGAATATTAAAAAGGAGGAGCTTTCTTTAATATGGTAATTATAACACTGATAAATATTTCGTGAAACACGACTCTGATTGGTTGTAAAACAGAAATCATTGAAACGTGATTGGTCATTGACTCCCATTTGGGACATGAGTTAAATAGTCTAGATAAATTCACCCCTCACTTCGTGAGTCGTGAATTTATCGATAATTTGGCATTACTTATGATAATTTCTATTTTATTTTGTAACCTTAGAATGTATCCCCTCTGTACCCATACAAATTACCATTCCATATTTACATTTTTTGTATTCGCGGCATATTTACGGAATAAGGAGCTTTTACTGTATTAAAATGGTTTATTTGTTCTGTTGCTTTATTGTTAAGGACAATTTTTAATCTTATTGGTGTTTTATTTTCTTCAATCAGGTGTTCAAAGTTTTCTTGCTTATTTTAAAATTAATATCTTGATTTTTTATGTCTGCTTTGTTATATTTTATCATATAAGGATGAACGTCTTCATTTGACAAACATAAATAATGGTTAATGACAACACGAATAAAAGATTTTAATATTATTTTGGAATTTTTTCACAATAGTTCTCCATCACCATAAAAAATGTCTTCTCGATTTATAGTGGTCCAGAACATCATCATCTGTAAGTCCCAGTTCACCCATACTTCTTACCCATCCGTCCCAACTCTCTTTAGGTCCTCCCCTTCTTTTACATCTATTCTTCATTCCAAAATCTTCTTGGACATTCTATCAGATGGCATTCTATTTAGATGGCCGTAACCATCTTAATAGTCTTTATTCAATTGTCTGTAAAAACATTTCTTTCAACATTCATATTTTCAACTTTTCTGCTTTCATCTGGACTTCCGCGCTGATCTTGTTGCTATTAACTTGGTAGCTTGGTACCTTTTAATTGTCCATGTCCCTGATCCATATAACATGATAGGCTACTCTCTACTATAACCTCATAGATAAATATCTTTGTTTTGTGAAGAATGTTTTTACTCCATAATACTGAGTTTGGGACGCCAATTACCTTTAATCCATCTGCTATTCTTTCAAAAAGATATAAATATGTAATCAATTGTGTACTTTAAAAAATCATGGTGTTTCATTTGCTCCCCCACCATTAATTGAATAAAATTATCATAATTTGCTTTGATTTTATATCATTTTATGGTTTTTATTTAATAGGCTGATTAAATATGATTAAATTATTTTTCCTAGCTTACAAATAATAATTTATTCCACATTTTGCAAAAACTGCACTTAAACTAGCATGAAATGTTTTTCAAAGTCCTATAGAACAACAGTGCGTGCATCAGAGTTTATAGAGCCAGCGATAACCCACAATCAAACCACATATAGATTATCATCCTCGATTACTATCAGTCGCAATGAAATTTAAATGACCAATATTTGCAATAAATCCCCAAATCTATGTTTAAAAAATATAGTAATATTAAAATTACTAAAGGTTTATTAAAAATGGGTGTACACTTACTTATCACTCTCTAAACCTGATCCAACCAGCGATAACCCAAAACAGCGATAGAAAAATCATAGACTATGTATTATACTCTGTGGAGAAAATAGCAGTTAGCATCACAATATTGTCTAACAGTGTCATCATATTGTGATTTGCATATTTAAATAAATAATTCAAAATTGTCTAATAATGTTATAAAAATTGTTTGAAAAAGCTTAAAATACTAA
Organism: Diploptera punctata; assembly: GCA_030220185.1. Classification (NCBI taxonomy): domain Eukaryota; kingdom Metazoa; phylum Arthropoda; class Insecta; order Blattodea; family Blaberidae; genus Diploptera; species Diploptera punctata. Next base: position 550,631 of record JASPKZ010008900.1, read on the forward strand.
ATAATGTTAGTACATACAGAAGAAGAGCTATAGTTTACAACAATATAACTGAAAAATAAAGTGCTAGTAGAAGTGCAGTTTAGCCGTGTATTTCTTAAAATGTACTTCAAATTAATAATTGGAAAACTTATTTTTTAAATCCACAGTTACTAAATCTTTGGTTGTAAGAATAAAGTATATTTATTTCTTAAAATATAGCCTACTTCAAATCCATAATTAAAGAGCTTTTTAAGTCCAAAATTACTAAATATTTCGTTGTAAGGTTAAAGTGTATTTATTTCTTAAAATAGACTTTAAATTGATAATTTAATCACTATATTGTAATTGCAGCAATTCTTATATAGAAAAACAAAAAGTATTGACTTCAGAGGTATACTTTTTCTAAGTTTTAAAATACAGCTTTCCCCATGGATACAGTAGTTCGGCCATTTTAGCAGTTAGCTTTCGCCATCTTTTCTCATTGGGTGTTGGCAACCCTGGAACAGGTGACACGGCGTCAGTTGTTACTAGTAGAACGTAGCAAAAGGAGTTATCAGTTAAAAATGGATTCTATATTTTCCCTTTTATCTTGTATGGGAGTTCAATCTCATGAAGAACTTGAAGCTAATTACTACGATATCGTAGGAAAACTTCCCCCTGAAATCGCTTCGACAATACTAAGGTAAGTGAAAGAACAAAATAGTTTCATAGAGCCACGCCCAACATGAAATCTTTGTTTCATTTTCTTGCAATAAATAGGGCCTAACCATGCAAAGTACCAAGCACGTAGCTTAGTTACTATTCAATTTGTTTAATTGTTATAGTAATTACAATTAAATTTATATTTGTACTCAAATTGTGTTAAAAACAAGCAAAAAGTCGTACAGAAGTAGTAAAACTCTCCCATTATGCCTCACCAAACGTTACGTTAAAATATTATTTGTTCGTATAAAAGACAAATTGTGAATATATATACTATTTGATCTTACTAGGGTTGTTTTTATTGCAATATTGGTATAAACGTAAAGAAAAGTTATCATTCTGATCAAATCAAGTATTAGAACTTATGCGATAGGTGTTTTCGAAAATAATGTTGGTGTGAATCTTGGAATGTTTAAATCATTTCTTTGTTCTATTTAACACTATTATGCTAGAACATGCATTTTCTAGTAGGTTGGTTGTTTTTATTACTATTTCGATAAAGGAAATTTATTTTTGTTATATTAAGAACTAAGTTAACCCTTAAATTGGCAAAACACAAATTTCTTCTGTTAGATATTTGAATGTGGTGGACCGCAGTGAAAACGGAATCTTGTATAACTGTTATTGTTAGGTATATTGTATAATTAGACACACAATTAAGTGGTTTCTTTTTGTTCGTTTTCTTCTGATGTTTTTAAAATATTAAATTAATTGAACCAACTGATGTATCCAAAAGGATACATTACGAATTTAAGGGTTAAGGTGAAAACTTTAATTTTGCCTACCACGTTCTAAATTACAACTTTTTTCGAATCTTTGAACACAAAGGATAATTGCACCAAATGTGTGCAGTACTGTTAATTTATTCTATTGCACATTTATGATAATCCAAAGTAATGGAGTCAAATGAATATCAGTATTTAAAAGATTTTGGCATGTTGATTTCAAAATGAGTATGGTCTAACTAGAATACATTGACTACAGTTTTAAGGTTATGTTTTTCACATGATCTATTTAATATATACTCAATAGCTTTCTTATATAGAATCTGACATTTGTTTATTGTAAACAGATCAAATGCAATACCAATGAATACTTCATAATATTTCTCGTCTGCGTAATATTCTTTCTTAAAAAACACTGAGCAGTAATAGTTGTAGCGTGGTTTCAAATTCTTTGTTTTGGATCATCAGAAAATGTAGTTTAATGTAGAACTAAATCATTATTTAAACTGCTACAAGTCAGTAATACTGAAAAATAGCCTTAAATAGAACAATAAAAAGTAGTAATTCTAGTAGATTCAAAGATAAAAATCCAAGAAAATGCCTCCAACCTTGAAACAGAAAATCAAACCATATTGGAATGTCAAAAACTGCTGAAGCAATTGGCTGAATAAAATAATGAAATGGCAGGTGAACTTGCAAAAAAAGCACTAGAATGCAACTAGCACTGCTGTCTAAACCGTAGCTACAAAATAAATCAATGATAAAAAGAGAGCATTTAAAGCAAAACTTGGATTAGAAAATTCTGAAGCGGCCAGGGAGAAATCATGTGGAAAAATAGATGGTCTAGCAGTAAAAGTCACATAACCTGAAAAATGAACAAATTCAAACTGAAGACAAGTCAAAGTGCCTAGCTTTTTATTTACATTGAGTTGGCATATACAAAATCAACAAATATGCACTTTGCAACAATTGAAATGACATGGATAGCCAACATCTCTTTCATTTTCAAGCACTAAACCACACAACACTATGTTCCAACCAGCTAACAAGTCTCTATTGGGAAGCGAGAAAGAAGATGAAATGCTATCATCTATTAATTTCATTAAATTTTACTAAATTTCAATTTCATTTTGTTGATAATGGTGTAAACAATTTACTTCTAACTTTAAATATAACTTCCACTCATATTCCACTGCAGGAAAAAGAATGGCAATTTTTTGCCCAGTGATCGTTACATTGTGATACAAAACAATTTGTTCCTCCCAACCTCCTATGACATCCATGATGGAAGGAACCATTCAACTTTATATAGCTACTTACATTTGTATAAACTAAAATAAATCATACGTATTTGCACTATTTGCATTAAAATAGCAACCCTCTTCAAGGTGTATCTAATCATTGCTCACAGTCCCAAGGATCAAGCCTCGGATCAAAGATGGAGAGTTCGTGGATGCACAATCCAATACGCCTTCCTCTGAGGAGTGATTAGGGAAATAAATATGATGAAAATCCTAAAAATAAAGAATAATAAGAAGAAAAAACAATAAAATACATAGTTATAAATATTACCACAATATGGATTCATCCTTGAACAGTTAAGAGTGCCTGTTACACACAAACATTGTAAAATGTTTACCATATTTATATTAGTATTTAAATAGCAAATAATTGACATTAGGTTAGAAAATAAAATTCATTAGTAAGAGGCAACATTGGTTAGGTATTTTGAAGGACATCAATAAATATGACATTCATATTAAAAAATTAATCCTATAACCTAATTTTTGGTAATATTTGTTTCCAAAATCAAGCATAAGTTTGATGATGTGAATCATTACCATCAGCTTCATGGAAAAGCCATATAAGGCTTGTTCCAATCTCATTGTTTACACTGTCGAGCCCATCTACTTTTCGCTCTTCCAACATTTTTTTAACCTTGGGATATCGATCACCATTTTTGGTGTATGTGCTCATCTTTCATTCTTTGTACATATCTTTTCCAATCATTTCTTCCTTGTTTCATTCTATGTTTTGGCATGCACTCACCTTTCATTCTTTGTAGCTACATGTGTTTTCAATAATTTCTAACCTGTTTTATTTTGTCTGTTAATTTAAAGATGTTTAGTTTCTTCCTTATATCTTCATTTATTTTTTATCGAGTAAGGTATATCCCACAACATATCTTAAAAATCTTATTTCTGTGATATCATGAAAAAATCTGGGCTCAACTGCACTTCTACTAGCGCTTGATTTTTCAGTCATATTGTCGTAAACTATAATTCTTCTTCTGTATTTACTAACATTATTTAATATTTTAAACTTTCAAATATTTTTATAACATTATTATACAATTTTTAAATATTTATTTAAATATGAAAATCACAATATTATGACACTTTTAGACAATATTGTGATGCTAACAGCTATTTTCTCGACATAGTATATTACTTAGTCTATTATTTTTCTATCGCTGTTTTGGGTTATCGCTGGTTGGATCAGCATTAGGTAGCGAAACTAAGTGTACACCAATTTTTAATAAACTTTGGTAATTTTAATATTATTAATATATTTTTTAACATAGATTCGGGAATTTATTGCAAATATAGGTAATTTAAATTTCATAGCGACGGATAGTATTAGAGGATGATAATCGATATGTGGTTCGATTGTGGGCTATCGTTGGCTCTATAAACTCTGGCGCATGCGCACTGTTGTTCTACAGGGCTTTGAAAATATTTCACGCTAGTTTAAGTGCATTTTCTTAAAATATAACCTACTTCAAATCCATAATTAAAAACTTTTTTAAGTCCAAAATTACTAAATATTTCGTTGTAAGGTAAAAGTATATTTATTTATTAAAATAGACTTTAAATTGATAATTTATTCACTATATTGTAATTGCAGCAATTCTTATATAGTAAAAGAAAAAGTATTGACTTCAGAAGTATAGTTTGGTAAGCCTTTTTCTAAGATTTAAAATACAACTTTCCCCATGGATACAACATTTCGGCCATTTTAGCAGTTAGCTTTCGCCATCTTTTGTCATTGGGTGTTGGCAACCCTGGAACAGGTGACACGGCGTCAGTTGCATGTCAGTTGTTGCTAGTAGAACGTAGCGAAAGGAGTTATCAGTTAAAAATGGATTCTATATTTTCCCTTTTATCTTGTATGGGAGTTCAATCTTATGAAGAACTTGAAGCAAATCACTACGACATCGTAGGAAAACTTCCCCCTGAAATTGCTTCGACAATACTAAGGTAAGTTAAAGAAAAAAATAGTTTCATAGAGCCACGCCCATCATGAAATCTTTGTTTCATTTTCTAGCAATAAATAGGGCCTAACCATGTAAAGTACGAAGCACGTGGGTTAGTTAGTATTCAATTTGTTTAATTGGTATAGTAATTACAATTAAATTTATATTTGTACTCATATTGTGTTAAAAACAAGCAAAATGCCGTAGAAAAACAATAAAACGCTCCCATGATGCCACACCGAACGTTACGGTAAACGATCCTTGTTCTTATAAAAGACAAATTTTGAAATATATATACTATTTGATCTTACTAGGGTTGTTTTTATTGCAACATTGGTATAAACGTAAAGAAAAGTTATCCTTCTGATGAAATAAGTATTAAAAATTATACGACATGTGTTTTCGAAAACAATTTTGGAGCGACACGTGGTATTTTCAAAAATGTCTTTGTTCTATATAACATAATTGTATTATGCTGAACAGGCATTTTATAGTAGTAGATTCGTTGTTTTATTACTCTTGATAAAGACTTTTTTTTTTTAATTCTATATTAAGGACTAAAAAAGCTAAAAACTTTAATTTTGCCTACTACGTTCTAAATTACGATTATTTTCGATTCTGAAAACAAAGGATAATTGCAGCAAATGGTGCAGTACTGTTAATTTATTGTATTGCACATTTAAGATAATCCAAAGTAATGGAGTCAAATGAATCTCAATATTTAAAAGAATTTGTCATGTTGATTTCAAAATTATTAGGCCTAATTAGAAACATTAAAATTACCAAATGTTTATTAAAGATGGGTGTGCACTTACTTATCACTCCCTAATGCTGATCCAACCAGCGATAGAAAAATCATAGACTAGGTAATATACTCTGTGGAGAAATAGCAGTTAGCATCACAATATTGTCTAACAGTGTCATAATATTGTGATTTGTATATTTAAATACTTCAAAATTGTCTAATAATGTTATAAAAATTGTTTGAAAAAGTTTAAAATATTAAATGATGTTAGTAAATATAGAGGACGAGCTATAACTTACAACAATATAACTGAAAAATCAAGCGCTAGTAGAAGTGCAGTTGAGCCGATATTAGTATTTAAATAGCAAATAATTTGACATTAGATTAGAAAATAAAATTCATTAGTAAGAGGCAACATTGGTTAGGTATTTTGAAGGACATCAATAAATATGACATATTCATATTAAAAAATTAATCCTATAACCTAATTTTTGGTAATATTTGTTTCCAAAATCAAGCATAAGTTTGATGATGTGAATCATCACCATCAGCTTCATGGAAAAGCCATATAAGGCTTGTTCCAATCTCATTGTTTACACTGTCGAGCCCATCTACTTTTTCCTCTTCCAACATTTTTTTTAACCTTGGGATATCGATCACCATTTTGGTGTATGTGCTCATCTTTCATTCTTTGTACATATCTTTTCCAATCATTTCTTCCTTGTTTCATTCTATGTTTTGGCATGCACTCACCTTTCATTCTTTGTAGCTACATGTGTTTTCAATAATTTCTAACCTGTTTTATTTTGTCTGTTAATTTAAAGATGTTTAGTTTCTTCCTTATATCTTCATTTTATTTTTTATCGAGTAAGGTATATCCCACAACATATCTTAAAAATCTTATTTCTGTGATATCATGAATAAATCTGGGCTCAACTGCACTTCTACTAGCGCTTGATTTTTCAGCCATATTGTCGTAAACTATAACTCTTCTTCTGTATTTACTAACATTATTTAATATTTTAAACTTTTCAAATATTTTTATAACATTATTATACAATTTTAAAATATTTATTTAAATATGAAAATCACAATATTATGACACTTTTAGACAATATTGTGTTGCTAACAGCTATTTTCTTGACATAGTATATTACTTAGTCTATTATTTTTCTATCGCTGTTTTGGATTATTGCTGATTGGAACAGCGTTAGGGAGTGATAAGTAAGTGTACACCCATTTTTAATAAATGTTTGGTAATTTTAATATTATTAATATATTTTTTAACATAGATTTTGGGTTTTATTGCAAATATTCATCATTTAAATTCCATAGCAACGAATAGTAATCGAGGATAATCGATATGTGGTTCGATTGTGGGTTATTGCTGACTCTATAAACTCTGGTGCATGTGCACTGTTGTTCTATAGGACTTTGAAAATATTTCACGCTAGTTTAAGTGCAGTTTTTCCTAAATCTGTAATATAATTTTAATGTATATATATGTATTTGGCTGCTATTTCTGATTGACTTATATTCTAAACTTCATGAAAAAATCAATCAATAATTTCAGACCATTTCTTGCACTAAAAATGTTTTGAAATTATGATATTTTTTTCCTATTTTTAATTTTCATATGCAAAGCACATATACCAAATGCATAAGAACATAATTATATTATATAAATATTTGTATTTTGGAAAAATCTATCTTTAAAAAATACATCAATAACATTAAAATTACCAAACGTTTATTAAAAATGGGTGTACACTTACTTATCACTCCCTAACGCTGATCCAACCAGTATAACCCAAAACAGCAATAGAAAAATCATAGACTAAGTAATATACTCTGTGGAGAAAAATAGCAGTTAGCTTCACCATATTGTCTAACAGTGTCATAATATTGTGATTTGCATATTTAAATAAATACTTCAAAAGTGTCTAATAATGTTATAAAAATTGTTTGAAAAAGTTTAAAATATTAAATAATGTTAGTAAATACAGATGAATAGCTATAGTTTACAACAATATAACTGATAAATCAAGCGCTAGTAGAAGTGCAGTTTAGTCGTATTTTGTTTGTGTTTGGACTGTGTGCTTGCACGAGCTGCTGCTCATGTGAGATTATTCAATACATACGTATTTACTTATCATGAGTTAGGTTCTTAGACACTTAAGAATTAAATTAATGTTTTTATTACCTCGTCTCATATCTTTTTTCTTCTAGACTGCAGTTTCGGAGCTTATCATCATCATCAGTAACCTCTCGTCGACCGGTGTTACGTCGTTTCTTGGTGGTTTTCTTCTTCAGTCTATCGGTGGACCGATGAACCTCTGGGTCAAGTCAACATTTGTGGGAGTTTCGAAATGCATGAGTTTATCGTTCTTGTTTTTTTGGATGTAGATTTTTCTGAGACAGTGAGTTACTTAGTTACTTCATTTAATTATTAAATGTATTTACTTACGCTATGAGTAAATAATTAATTGAGGTTAATATTATATTAGTAATGTTAAATTAATGCTAATAATATAATCCAAATACAATTTAGAAAAATATATTTTAGGATATCGGAATCAAACATTGATATAGAGATTAAGTATTTAGAATTTTGAAAAATTAATACTAGTATTTATAAAGTTTTCAATGTACTTTATTAGAAGTGTCCAATTTGATTTTTTCTTTATCACAGATTGTTACAACTGTTGCCATCTCTCTGTCCGAAGTTGCCATGTTTCTCTATTCATAATCTTCAATATTTAAGTTTGTTGTCAACATCCTCACTCCAATTGTGTTATGGATGACTTTGAGGTTTTCTTTGCGATGGCATCCTACCTAAAATTTAATTAGGAGGACTTTTTTCTTCATTCTATTGACAAGACTAAAATAAGCGTCTCTTCTAAACATAAAGTTTTTTTTAATCAATTGAGTTGATGAAAATCCGAATTTATTAATTAAATAAAAATAAAACTTGGTTTTATTTGATTTTCATATTTATTAAGATATAATTCAGTTACAGCTGTTTCAGTATACTGTACTTCTTCAGACATGGTACAGTGTACCAAAACAGCTGTAACTGAATTATATCTTAATAAATATGAAAATCAAATAAAAATATAAGTTTTATTTTTATTTAATTAATTTTTTTTTGTTTATTGTCCTCAAGTTGTCATTTTGACATTGTAATACTCTCTCGAGGTATGGCGTAACCCACATCACCAAGTACATCTCTCCATTTTCACTTCATCTCTTATCACATCTTTCCATATTTTATCTACATATGTTTTACATGAACTCAGTCTTAAGAAATCCATTTTGGTGCTCAAGAGCTTTTTTTTTGTCTTATATCACATACTTCTGACTCATACAACATAAAACTTTGATCCAGAGTACTGTAATTTTTAATCAATTAACTTAGTGTTTACTTGATGAAAATCCATTATGTTTAATGATTAAATAAAATAAAACTTATTTCTTAAAAATACAATAGGAAGTAATATTAAGAGGTTTATTTAATAATTAACATATTTGGTCTTATTACCTCTTATGGTTGGATTTGTTGAACATACGTTTCAAGACTTCTGAGCCCCATATTCAGCAATCATAGACTCAGTAGTCTGTAATCGCTGATGAAGTGGCACAGAAGCCTTGAAACGTATGTTCAACAAAAACAACCATAAAAGGTAAGAGTACACAGACCAAATATCTTAATTATAAAATAAAACTGTTAAAGTTTTATACGATTTTCATATTTATTTTAATAAAAATTTGTTGGAGCTGTTTTAGTACTTTTTACCTTCTTCAGACAAATTCTACTCGTCTGAGGATGGTACAAAGTACTGAAACAGCTGCAATGAATTTGTATTAAAATAAATATGAAAAAGGTATAAAACTTTTACAGTTTTATTACATTTAAATTTTTGTTTTTCTTAAATAGTAGAAAATAAATAAGTACTTAGTATTAATTTGTGTGTTATATTAACCTGTAATGTATTTATATTTGTAGGAGTCTGGATCCACGCACATTGGTATCTGCATCGAGAGTAAACAGGAGATGGTTTGCTCTTTGTCAGAGTGACAGTGTATTAAGAGCAAGAGTGAGAGAAGAGATATATCGACAGAGAATTGCTAGCATCACTCCATTGAGAACACGAATTGTACGCACTCCTGAGGACACAAATTCACCATTTTCACCACTCAATGGGATTCAACAAAGAAGACTCATAATCACGGGTAAGTTTAACTCATCCAATAATATCCAGTGAATGATTATTAAATGTGAATTATTTTAGAAGAAAATTGTACTTAATAATGAGATAACATAATAATTACAGCGTGGAATCCACATCAATTCCATTGCATCATCTCAAGGACTTCTAACATTGGACAGTGAGTATATAACTCAATGTACGTGTTAATTTTCTGTAGAAAATAGTTTATCTGATTATCGTACACAAGTATCCAGTCTAACATCATTCTTCTTCATTTTTCCATAACGTTGCCTTGTATGAAAAATTGACTTAGTATATTTTGGGTCGTTTGGAAAAAAATAGTAAAATTTTCTTTCTTCTTTTTACACGCTTTATATTAGCTTGAGCTGTATCTATCTATCTATGTAACGGAATCTTTCAACGCGATTTTCACCCACTTAAAATCATCGGATCGACTTGAAACTTTGTATACTTGTAGAGGACCCATGACAATACAATAATTTCATATTTATTACACTTCATAACACCATTATATTCTTACCTCAAATGACTTGATAATCAACCGCCTGCATCCCATTTCTAGCATTAGCTCTTAAAAAGTGTGTTTTTACACGCTTTACATTAGCTTGACTTGTATCTATCTATGTAATGGAATCATTCAACACAATTTTCACCCAATTAAAACATTACATCGACTTGAAACTTTGTATACTTTTAAAGGACCAATCACAATACTATAATTTCATAATTTTTTTCTAATATCGTGGCCAGGATCATCAGGACTTCAAAAAAATAAAGACCGGTATAATAGGTTGTGGACGTATCGACTTCTTAGTCTATTGTTGTGGTAGCTCAGTTGGTAGAGTGTTGGACTGTACTGGTATATAATTTCAGTTATCCATAGGTCGCTGGTTCAAATCAGGCCCGGAAGATTTTTTTTAGAAGAGTATTACTTTTAGCTCATACTACAATAGTATCGAATTTAAAGATATTTACATTTTTAGAAAACCAAACTAAAAATAAATAATAGTTAAAAAACTAAAACAACACGCTTTATTAGAAAAACCAAACTAAGAAGTGAAAAATAATTTTAATTTCCAAAATGCTTGGGATAAAATTAAAGTGGTCAACAAGAAAATCATCTCCAACACATTTAGAATAAAACTAGAGGTATCTATAAAAAATAATAATTTTACCATCAAAAGCATGGGATGCTCTATATTAATTAATATATTTGATAATAAAACAGATATTGGTAAAAGTAAAGTCTCTAAAGAAGAAAAAGTAAAAACCATAAAAAGCAGCCCACACTTTTGATGGTAAAATTATTTTTTCGTAGATAACGGTAGTTTTATTCTAGATGTGTTGGAGATGATTTCTTGTTGACCACTTTAATTTTAACCCAAGCATTTTGAAAATTACAATTATTTTTCATTTTTTAGTTCGGTTTTCTAATAAAGCGTGTTGTTTTAGTTTTTTAAAACTATTATTTATTTTAAATTACACTAATTTATTGTCTTTCATAAGTATCTCAAACTCTAAATATATTTTTTCTTTATTCTCAAAACAGAACCCTAATATACACTGTTTCAAAAAGAATTGAGTGGTTATAAAACATGAATGCAAATAAAATATGTAAGTTTATTGATATAACTAGTTCAGAATGAAAGAGGATCTCAAATAGTTTGAGTTAATAACTAATAAATAGTGAGTCGTGAAACCTCACCTCATTAACTCCATGATTTTCAAGCACAGAACTGCAATTTCAAGAGGCATCACTTTCATTTTTAGCCATCTTTACCACTGTTGAATTTCGGTCTAAATCTACATCTTCAAAGCTGCTATTTAGTGCTGATTTTATGAACTTTTAGATAAAATCTTGCTCGCCAAGAATTTCAAAATGCACAGACCTAATTTTTTTTTTCAAAAATTTGTGTTTGTATTATTAACCAAGTTCAGAGTACTGCCGCTGGGGATCAATGTTTTCATTTCATTTTTCATTGTAATGGCTGCAACGAGCATTGAGAAATCTTTCTGTTTATTTCGATTTCACAGTATGAGGTCATTGTTAACTGTCCAAATGCATTTTGTAGAAAGTTCAAAGAGAACCCACCTTCTAAAAATTCAATTCTCCATTTGTACACATAGTTTACAGAAACAGGTTGTCCACGTAAAGGAAAATATACTTCAGTGAATGACAGGGAATGTAAGCAACGAGCATTGAGAAATCTTTATGTTTATTCGATTTCACAGTATGAGGTCATTGTTAACAGTCCAAATGCATTTTGTAGAAAGTTCAAAGAGAACCCACCTTCTAAAAGTTCAATTCTCCATTTGTACACATAGTTTACAGAAACAGGTTGTCCATGTAAAGGAAAATAAACTTCAGTAAACGACAGGGAATGCATGCAAACATCTTTTGTAGAAAGCCCATATCAGTCAACAAGAAATGCAGCTAGACAACTGAATATGCCAATAATAATCTGTAAGCAGCACTTGTCCTTCAATCCATGCTGTAACTCATGGTACCGCTGTTGAACATTTGTAGATATTAAATAAAACTGAGTTCCATTTCCATTTTGAACTGGTTTTATTAATTTCACTGAAATAGTTTATTTGAAATGTTTTGTAACCACTCAAGTCTTCTTGAAACATGATGTACTTTATAGTGAAATAGGATTCATACATTTTGGATAGTAAATAAATATATATCTTTACTTACTAATATTTAACTTCTCTAAGAATTAATCACAATGAGGTTTAATTTATGGCGAAATTAAATATTTCTTACCTCTCCTCATACAAATCTTCTAAGTAGATAGTGATTTCGAGACCATAACAGTCTCATCTTCAGTACAATCTTGGCGACTGATGTTATGTCGATCGGAAGAAACTCTTCTTCTTTCCTCTGTTGGTGGACCTGATCCAGAGGTTCATCGGTCCACCAACAGAGGGAAGAAGAAGAAGAAGAGTTTCTTCCGATCGACATAACATCAGTTGCCAAGATTGTACTGAAGATGAGACCGTTATGGTCTCGAAATCGCGATCTACTTAAAATATTTATATGAAGAGAGGTAAGAAACATTTAATTTCACCATTTACTTAGTAACTTTACTTTTATAAATGTCATTGCCTGTGATGAAAGTATAGCCATTATTTTTAACTATTAAATTTTGGATAAGAGTCTTCATCTAAAGTTCTACATTTTTAAACATGTGTACTAATGAATTTGCTCATCATTACAGAGCCATCTACTGAGAACTTACCTGCACGTGAAAGTCTCGCACATCCAAGTAAATTTCCTGGAAAGCGGAAGAGATTGAGTAAAGAACCGAAACAAGACGAGTCTTCAAATCTTAGTAAACGAATGAGATTCTAAAGGTAAGTAGGATAAGTTAATTGACAGCAAATGGCTTCTATTGATTATAAGAATATCAAACTTTTGAAATTCTTTTAAGAACTTCTTACATATTTTAATGTTTTAAGTAAAATAAAATATTGGTTTTGATATAAAAGTAATAAAACGCAATATGAACATTTGAAGCTTCAAATTGTACCATATCTAGCAATTTATAAACTCAGAATTTGCATGACTTTCAATGTATATAGGTTAATACATTATTTTTAAACAATATAATTTCATATTTAATTTTAGGAAGTGATATTTTGAGGTTATTTTAATTATATTATTTTTAGTCTGGTTTTGATATAGAAGTAATAAAACACAATATGAACATTTGAAGCTTCAAATTGTACCATATCTAGCAATTTATAAACTCAGAATTTTCATGACTTTCAATGTATGTAGGTTAATACATTATTTTTAAACAATATAATTTCATATTTAATTTTAGGAAGTGATATTTTGAGGTTATTTTAATTATATTATTTTTAGTCTGGTTTTGATATAGAAGTAATAAGACGCAATATGAACATTTGAAGCTTCAAATTGTACCATATCTAGCAATTTATAAACTCAGAATTTTCATGACTTTCAATGTATGTAGGTTAATACATTATTTTTAAACAATATAATTTCATATTTAATTTTAGGAAGTGATATTTTGAGGTTATTTTAATTATATTATTTTTAGTCTGATCATCTTACCTCAATATTAATGTTGATTTGTTCTTGACAAGCTGACGATAAAACAGAATTGTTTTGAAATATGTTGAACAACAAATCAACATCAATATTGAAGTAAGATGATCAGACTAAAAATAATATAATTAATATAATTTCATATTGAACTTTTATAGGAAAATATCACTATGAGGTTTAATTTAAGATTAAATTAAAATGCTTCATACCTCACCTGATATCCAGTCTTCTAAGTAGACTGCGGTTTCAATGCCTGGGCAGCTTCATCTTCAGTAATATTTTGTCAACTGATGTTATGTCAATCAGAAGTACTACTTCTTCTTCCCTCTGTTGATGGACTGATAAACCTCTGGAAGCTGCCAAGGCTTTGAAACTGCGGTGTACTTAGAAGGGTGGATATGAGGAGTGGTACGAAAAATTTTAATGCAACTATAATTTCATTTGTTTTCAGTTGTTTTAAAGTATCACTCTTTTTGCATTAAAATTGGATAAAATGCATGTTATGAATCAACCAGTTAAGTGCCATTTTTTAAAAAAGTAATGTTTGGATGGTATCTGTATCATTGGCTCATGAAGTACTGTAAGTGCACGCACACTTCTGGCACCAAATCTTTAAATATAGCCTCATTATTAAAGAAAAATATAAACCCCATTATTCCTATCAGAGATTCTGTGTTTTGCAACAAAACCATTATGAAACCAGAGCTTCAAAAAATGAGAGAGCATCGGGTTGATTAATGTCTTTGACATGGTCCGATTCCAATAGCCAATTTTGTCGGTCCATCCAATCTCCTGTTTGTAAGATGTTTTCGTTTCCTTTCTCCTTCTGTATCAACCCATAATGCCCCAATTCCAGGAGGGGTTAGGGTCTTCCCGTCTGCCTCGTCTTCCCTCAGGTTTCTATTCAAAAACAAATTTTGGTAGTCGATCCTCTTCCATTCGCTGGACATGTCCGTACCATCTTATTTGCTGAGTTTTAATATAATCTAAAATTATGTCTTCAATCTTCAGTTTCTCCCTTATAACTGAGTTCCTAATTTTTTCTCTTCTTGAAATTCTTGCTGCCCTTCATACAAAATCCATTTCCGTTGCCAAAAGATAGTTATTTGTTTTTGTTGTTAATGGCCAAAGCTCTGCTCCCTAAGTAATGATGCTTTTAACAATTGTAGGATATATATTTATCTCACAATATTCCATTGAGGCAAGCAATTGCAAATTTTCCTTTATTATTTCTATTTCTTATTTCCTCTTCATAACTCCCATTTTTATTTATAAATGCTAATCTAAATTCTGCATCATGCAGCTAAGCTCCAAATGTTCCTGCCCTTAGATTGTTGATGCATAACTGTCAAACAAGGAACATAACTTGCAATATATTGCTAGTTTGGTGCTACAATAAATAATGAAGATTGTCTTAAAACTTTAAACATATTTTTCTCGAAACTTGCATAATGGCACATAGCTGGTTGATACATAATGTCGCCCAAATGTTTAAATAACTGTGTATGTGTTCACGTAGAGATCAGTTTCATTTCTTCGGTTACTTTTTTAATATGTGTTTTAGTTTCTGTTTCAGGTGACGTCTTCATTTGTAGATTACATTGGAAATATTTTTAATTGATTTCTAATTATAGGAAAAGCTCTCATTTACTGTCATTTCAAGAAATCAAACAATTGTAATTTAAATAATATTTTCTTTTAAAATTTGCTTTGTAGTCAGAAATAATCATTTTCGTTATTTGTATCTTTGATATTCCTTATAAAAATGAAACAGTACTTCTCTACAACATTGAGAATTTATGCTTTTATGTTATAATTTCTTGAATGAGAGTTAAATGGGATGCTTGGGTTGCAAGGAGTAGTGAAGTGTCTCATATAACCTCTCCTACTCAATTCTCAACCTCACCTTCTCGTGGTGCAACCTGTTTTTACAGACGAGGCTCTGAGGACCGAGTCATGGCGGTATAACCATTCCAACTAATACTGAGTAAATGCAGTATTGAAGCAGGTCCAGATGTTTAAAGATGGCAACCCCATCGCTGGACTTACCACCTCCTTGCTAGCAACTAGTTGGTGGGACATTCAATTGCTTTCAAGCCTGATAAAAGGAAAAGCCAGACGGATCAGCATGATGACTTTCGAACGAATAAGGCTAATGAATGGAAAAAAGAAAATATTTTTAAATTTGCTACATGGAATATTCAGGGAATTGCTCATAAAGAAGAACAACTAGATGATATTTTGGCAAAGAAAGGAATACATAACGGTGCTATTTCTGAAACAAAGAAAAAACTAAATGGGACAAAAGAAACCCAAAATTATATTCAGTTTTATTCAGGCGTACCCTCAGAAGTAAGAGCACGAGCTGGGATTATGTTAATGATACATAAACATTTCAGATCCAACATATCTGATTATAAATTTTGGAATGCACGTCTCATATAAATTCGGCTAAAACTTTCAAGGGGATATCTTTCTGTTATAGGAGTTTATGTACCATATTTTCAATTAAATAAATCAAAATGACTATATTATCTTATTAGGAGATCTTAATGCAAGAATCGGAAACTGTAAAATAGAACAATCCATAGGACCTTTTGGAGTACAGACATGCAATAACAATGGAATAAGACTAATAGATTTCCTCACCTACAACAATTTGAAAGTCATGAATACATTTTTTCTATCACAAAGATAGTCATAAATTCACGTGGGAGGCCAGAGGTTTGAAATCATTGATTGACTATGCAATTTGCAATAAAAAAAATTAGCTAACCTTGTACTAGACACAAGAGTTTACAGAGGCCCTAAAATTGAAACTGACCATTATCTACTAGTTTGCCCAGTAAGATTAAAACCTCGTTGGTATAAAAAGAACCAAAAAATAAACTAGAAGGAAGAGTTCTCATTTAAAGTTAATTTACTTCAAGATACTAGCATAAAATGGCTTTATCAAGATTAGACAATCTAATAGAAACAACACCTTTAGGCACTGATGTAGGAGAAGAATAGAAACATATAAAAACAATTTTTGAAACGAGCAGCTAATGAAAGTCTTGGCAAAAAAGTCAATGGCAACGAGCTGAAGGCCTAAGAAACTTTGAAGATGAAATTAAAGAGATTATACAAAAAAAAAACAGATGGCGAAGATAAAATAGAATACCACAGAAAAAGAGCCATTGCCAAATGTGAAGTCTGCAAGCACCACAGAAAAAGTGGAAACAATTTGTATCCTTCTTGGAGAGTGATGTAACAAGGCCCCAACCATCGATGTATAAAATTTTGAAAAATTTAAATAGTGAAAACAGAGATATTGCTAGAATAAATAGAATCCCTCATGATAAATGGATTAATTATTATCAAAATTTATGGACAAACAACTGTCCCTCTTTATAGATACAAGAGCCAGATAATTTACAAAGAGACTTTATTTCCTTAGAAGAACTTCAAATAGCTTTAAAATATAAAAAATAACAAAGAACCTGGTGAAGATGAAATACCCACTGATCTATTTAAACATTCCAGTCAACTATTTCTCAAAAGATATTTAAACTTCTGAATATCATATGGCAAGGAGAAAATCCACCTCAAGATTGGTCAAAATCATTAGTAATTCCAATATTTAAAAAAGGAGATAAGACCAATTGTGATAATTACAGAGGGATCAGCTTATTAAACTCTGGTTACAAAATTTATTCCACTATTATTAAGAATAAATTCTATAAATATTATGAAGATATACTTGAATAAGAACAAAATGGCTTCCAGAAGGGTAGATCATGCTCTGATGGATATTTCACAATGCAAATTTTGATTGAGAAACATCGTGAATTTAATATAGGCATTTATTGACTTTAAAAAAGCCTTTGATAAAGTGAACAGAAGTCTGTTATTTGAAATTTTGATGAAAGATCAGATCATATATAATATTTATAACATTTATAAGTCAACTCTCATTGCAACAAAAATAAAAGAAAAAATAACTCAGTGGAAAGAAATAAACTCAGGAGTCAGACAAGGTTGTGGCCTCCTCTCCCCTCTACTGTTTAACATATATATGAATGCCATTGTAAAAGACTTCAGAGAAACAAAACATGGAAGTATCACTATCAATAGAAATTTAAAATTAGATATAATAATGTTTGCAGATGATCTTGTTTTACTAGCAACATCTGAAGATGATTTACAATGGTCAGTACATAATTTAAATTTGATAGCCCAGAAATATTCAATGGAAATATCTACCAATAAAACTAAAATAATGGCCTTTTGTGGAAAATCCCCAATACAAAGCAAAATTTGTTCAAATAACAAAATTTTAGAGAGAGTTAATGAGCTTACTTATTTAGGATATAAACTCTCTTTTGTTGAAAATTTGGATTTATCAGAGAAAATTGTGAAATTCAACAAATCAATGGGAATCATTAATAGAGTTTTAAAACCTTCATTAGTGCAAAAATCAACTCGTACTCGTCTTTATCAAATAATGGCTCGACCAGTCCTATGTTATGGGAGTGAAGCGTGGACTATAAGGACAAGAGATGAAAGCAGACTAACAGCTTGTGAGATGAAATTTATGTGCCGAACAGCTGGCTACACCAAATGGGATCGAAATAAAAATGTTGAAATCCTTCAAGAACTTAATGTGTCACCAATACTGGACAACATCTCCAGATATCAGCTAAACTGGAAGCAACATGTCTCAAGAATGGCTAGATCCAGGATCCCCAAGGCAATAATGAACTACTGTCCAAATGGGAAACGGTCACTTGGTCGACCTATGAAAAGATGGCACGAAAACCGTTTTCTCAGGCAGTAACAGTTCTTCTAGGACTAATACCTGGCAGGATGATGATGATAATGATGTTTTATGTAAGAATAATAATTTCTTCAAGTAAAATTAAATTGTTGTATTCATGAAAGAATTAAATTAATGTTTTTATTACCTCACCTCGTATCCTTTTTCTTCTATACTGCAGTTTAGGAGCTTATCTCCATCATCAGTAGCCTCTGGTCGACTGGTGTATGTCGTTTCTTGGCATTTTTCTTCTTACTTCTATCAGTGTACTGATGAACCTCTGGATCAGGTCAAAATCTGCAAGAGTTTCGAAAATCACAAGTTTATCTTTCTTGTTTTTTTGAATGTGAATTTTTTCCCAGACTGTGAGTTCTTTTTGTTTATCTGTGTGTTTGATTAGGCTAGCTTCTGTATCAATTAAATGCTTTTCAGACCAAGCATGGGCTGCTACAGCTGACTTGTCCACTTCACTCTTTTTTTACATTTCTAAGGTGTTCTTTCAATCTGGTTTTTAAATTTCTTTTTGTTTTTTCTATATAGATTTTGTAGCAATCCTTACATTTGATCTGATACATCCCTGATTTATATTCTTCTCCAGTTTTTTCATTTTTGTTGGTTTTAATTATCTTGTTTAGGCTATATTCATTCTTTGGGACCAATCGAATGTTAAAATTATTGAAAATTTTCTGGAACTTTCGGTGTTTTAAAGGATGGTAAGTGAATTTTTTTAATCTTATGATCTCTTCTGTTTGTTTTTTAAGTGTGCTTTCATTGATTAGTTTTTGCTCTCTTAAACTTATTTATTTTCTTGTGTACCATGTTTTTTTCATAACCATTTTCTATTGCTACTTTAATTATGTATTCTTTTTCTTCTTCATATTTTTCTTGGTTAAGGGGTACATTCACCAATCTGTGTGTTAGACTATTGAACACAGCTTCTTTGTATTCATCCTTGAACTTAGGTAAATATAGGGAAGTTCTTCTTTGATTGGTGCTGCCCTCGAACAGAAAATATTTTAACTTCTTCCCCTCATTAACTTTGATGGGTTTAAGGCCAGTTTCTTTTATTCTTTGTGTGAAGAATGGATTATTTGTGATATTTATGAAAATTACCACTTTAAAAGTTTTTCAAGCTAAGAATCGATTCTTGATTTCTGCTATAGAATATTTCAAATGTTGAAAAAAAACTCCTAAATATATTATATTATGTAGATGCTGTTTTGATATACTGATGGGTTTGGTTTGATATTATGTGACATGGTGGCTGTATAAAATAATTAAACATAACAAAGGAATTTGGTTCATGTGGACCCTCCACGGGGACCTGGGTCCACTCTACACGAATACGTATATTTGTCAATCAGGATGCTATCTCTAAAAACTATTCTCCTAATTAATTTTATTTAATAACCTTGTAATTTTACTAAACTCAAAGACGTCGCTTTCAGCAGTTGAAAAACGTGTGAATGTTATAATCAACAATAATTTTTCAAAACATTAAATAAATATCAATGCTTTTTAATTATGATCAGTCATAAATATTTTCAGATTAATCTGTGCCTGTCTGTATAAATTAATAGAGCAAATAAACTTAAAAATAGACTAAAAAGCTAAGATGGACTCTGGGGTCCACTTTATCTGAATACGGAGTTTAAATTGAACTTTTCTTGTAATGTAAAGAAATTTATAAATTATGAAGACGTTTCCATATTTGAATAAAATAACAATGTTATTTCATAGTTACAACATTAATGATCCATCCATAGTAATTCTGCCCTAAGGCAGGTCCTTCACTGCAATCATAGCATTTTCATGCTATGCTTGCAGCTTTACTAGCGAATTGTAGGTGTGGTAGCTTCCCGTTGCTTTCCACACCGGTGAAGGATGATGATGGCCATATGGTTTCGGGGACCGTTTGGGCCTTAAAGTTTTCCTGACATTTGTCTTGCAGGTGAGGAAAAACCCCGATAAAAAACTGCCCCGACCGGGGATCGAACCCGGGCCCGCTGCGTGACAAGGCAGCACGCTACCTCGAGACCACAGCGGTAGACACACTAATGATAATCACTGTAAAAAAGTAAAGTGATCCCACAACAGGCCTGGAGGCCCTTGGGGTAGCAGGAGATTAAGGCTCCCACTTTTTCTAGACAATCGGTACTTTATGTCAGCCCTGCGTGACGGCCGCCTTTACCCCAGAACAAGCGTCTGGTACTCATTTCCGTTAGAGGCTAGGTCGACCACAGGGTCATAGTGCCGCCAGAGGATTTGGGTCAGTTTAAAAATCCTGACCCCAACGGGACTTGAACCCTAGACACTCCGGTTTGTAGCTCAGTGCCTTAACCATAATTAAAAAAAAGAAAAAAATTCAAAACAGGGGTCCAA
Organism: Diploptera punctata; assembly: GCA_030220185.1. Taxonomy (NCBI): domain Eukaryota; kingdom Metazoa; phylum Arthropoda; class Insecta; order Blattodea; family Blaberidae; genus Diploptera; species Diploptera punctata. The sequence continues at coordinate 571,531 of JASPKZ010008900.1, forward strand.
ATTACCCGACGTTCCTCTATATACTTTCATATTTTAACTTAAGTCGTATCACTTTTAAATATTGTTCTTCTTCGTCACGGTTTAGGCTTATTTACTAGCCTATTGTTGCTGTTTCCATCTTTTCTTTGGTCTTCCCAGGCTTCTTCTTCCTCGTGGTGAATAGCTGTATGCTGCTTTTGGTATTCTATTCTCAGTCATCCTTGCCAAGTGTTCTTTCCAGTTTGTTCTGTATTTCACTATTGTTTAAATATTAAATTGTCAATGTACATCTATGTCCCAAATAATGAACCCGCCATAAAAACGGGCCAGCAACCCACTTCAAGGTGTATCTTATACATTGCTCGCAGTGCCAAGGTCAAGCCTCGGATGAAAGACGGAAAGAAAATACATTTATGGACAAGAAGTCTCCGATATGACCACTCTCATTGCCCGTCAGTTTAACACTAACCCTAGTATGTATATTTGTAATCTGATCAGTATAGGTGATCTAGGGATTAAGTTCTTGCCTCTGGTCCTGTTGTTCGAGGATTCAAACCCGGCCGGGATCGATTATTTTTTTTTAGGTTGGAAAATCCAAGGGATTTGTCCACCGCGTGAGTCCTGAATATTAATATGTTCGGCCTCGTAAAGAACCTCATGCCTAAATGAGTGGTCTGAGCAACATTTAATGTGCCTTGCCTATCCACGTAATATCTTTATTGCCTACTAGCAGTTTCTTTGAGGCAATCGGCTAACCATTTATCACTCGCTGACATCTGTAAGGAAACACGCTTAAATGAATTAGCTTGGTTAAGTAATTCCCACATAGAGCAAGAGGCATAGTGGAATGATCCAAAATGCAACCATTAGAAAACAACAGCAGCAACATTAAACATAATAAATTAATTATTTTATCTTCTTTGAAAGAAAGAAAGTCTAATATTTACAAGAAAATTGTAATGTTAATTTGCACTCAGAAAAACACTAAAACTTAAATTAGCAAACAGTTTCAATGTAAGGTTTTCTTTTTGTCTCGTTTTCTTTTTGTTTACGCTGTTCTTCCTTTTTGTTTTACCTTTGTTAACCTTTTTATCTTATTCACACATACAAACACCCAGACCCAAGGTGGATATTTAAAATCTCCTACCCCACCGGGAATCGAACCCAGGTCGCTGGAGTGGAAAGTAGGGACTCTACCGACTACGCCACAGCGACGGACTTAATAAATTCCCCCCCTTCTTTCTCGTGTTTCTCTTGTTTACACTGTTCTCCTTTCTTTTCTTTTTTTTACCATTTTAACCTTATTTTACCTTATTCACACATACAAACACAAAGACAGGATACACACCCAGACCCAACAAACAACATGGAGATTTAAAATCCCCTATCTCGCCGGGATTCATAACTGCCGACGATGGGACAAGTCCCGAAAGCGCTACAGTTAAATGATTAATAAGTTGAGGAGACGGACCTTTCAGGTGAATATTCTATAATTTTATATTAATTTTACATTAATTTTATCACAAGCGTGTTTGGAAATTAACATTATTTTTCATTTTTTAGATCGGTTTTCTAATAAAGCGTATTGTGTTAGTTTTTTTGAACTATTATTTATTATGCGACGTTCCACGTGGGAATGTATGCGTATAGACAGGCAGACATAGGTAACCTCAAAGTACGATAAGAAACCGTTTTTTCTAAATTAACTCAAGATTAACAAGAACTTTTTAATAAGTCAGTGATATTAATTAAATTTCTAGACTCGAGTCATCCTCTCTCTGTTTCTGTCTATTTGAAGGTTGGCTTTACTTTTACAAGTGTTATCCTATGAACTCACGTTCTCGCTAACTTTCCAATACTTCCAACCTCACTTTTTGTCTTTACTCGGAATTCACAGTTCTCGACGTTATAAAGAATGTGCAAATTCGCAGTGTTTCCAACAAACTTAATCATTAAAAAAGCACTAAATTTGGATCAGAATTCCTATTATTTACTTCTCGAAACTCAAAATAAAGGTAAAAAAATATGATGTCATGCACGCCGTAGCGTAGTGGTTAAGGCACTGAGCTACAAGCCGGAGGGTCGAGGGTTCAAGTCCCGTTGGGGTCAGGATTTTTAAACTGACCCAAACCCTCTGGCGGCACTATGGCCCTGGGGTCGACTCAGCCTCTAACGGAAATGAGTACCAGACGCTTGTTCTGGGGTAAAGGCGGCCGTCACGCAGGGCTGACAACCCGGCTGACATAAAGTGCCGATTGTCTGGAAAAAGTGGGAGCCTTAACCTCCTACTACCCCAAGGGCCTCCTGAGGCCTGTTGTGGGATCACTTTACTTGCTAATCTACCACCTAATTATTATATTATAATTAAGCAGTTTTTAAAATCCAATACATATAGGCCCTATAATCCCAAATTTATTTTTATTTTATTTTGTTCTTTTACTCTTGTCTATGGGGTAATGATCTACAGAAGAAGGTGTTGTAAAATCAAACTATAACAACTTATTTTATCAGCATCATTAATGACACAATCTAATATATAAAAATGAATGTTTGTTTGTACTTCATGCGTGGCCATACCGTTTATCCGATTGTGATGGAGCTTTTTGTAAAATGTTCAGGAGATTCCCGGTATGAACATAGGCTATAAGAGAGTTGTGATACTAAACTCCTACACCCTTAAAAATCGTCCTTTGTAGTGGAAAACGTGAAAAAAGTAGCTCTTTGGACGCTTAAATGGCTTACGCTACCTAAACCATAACGAATACATAAAATTAATGTACACAGAATTAAATATCTCAAAAAAGCTCTACAAAAAAGTCCGCGGCAGCATATGTTTATCTCTTACGGATAACTCACAATAACCATTTTTGTCTTTCATTGATGCCAAGAAGATCGAGACAAGTAGGGCCTGCGTAGATTTCTGTACAAGCATAGCAGCACATGGCGGATATTCTTTCGGATAACTCACAATAACGAATTTTGTCTTTTAGCTCATTTATGCCAAGAAGATCGAGATAAGTAGATTCTCGGGCAACACCGGGTAATCAGCATGGCAATTTTAAAATAATTACGATATACATTTATAGTTACTTTTCATTTTACTTATTCAATTAATCATAAGAAGTACATTAATTTTTGTCTTTTAGCTCATTTATGCCAAGAAGATCGGGATGAGTAGATTCCCGGACAACGTAGGGAAAACAACACGGCGTATGTAAAAATAATTACGATATAAATTTTTCCTTCCACTCATTTAACTAAACATAAAACACGTTCATTTTCGTATTTCAGCTGATTTATGTCAATATCGGGATAAGTAGATTCCCGGGCAACGCCGGGTAATCAACTCGGGTATCTAAAAATATAAATTTATAATTATTTTTCCTTACTTATTCAACTAAACATAAAAACATATTAATTTAAATTTATTTAGGCGCACGCCGGGTATTAGGTAGTTAATAATAATCTTTAGTACAACACCAGAGAACAAGGTTTTAATGTATCAAAACACTCTGTCGACATCCCTGAACAACCTGTGAAAGTTTGTCGGTAAAGTTCCGATCCATCCTGTTCGTTGTGCAGAGTAATACAACTGTTAGCATTAACGGTGTTTCATCAAAGAGACGAGTTGTATTCAATTTGATGCACTGATATTGCTTCAGGCAGGCGGTACTTCTGTATCTGCCACAGATACAAACTAATTCTGTTACGCTATCAATAATCAACTTACATACACAGACGCAAGAAAAGTGACTGCAACAGTATGCATCTCTGACCAAAAGAAAAACAACAAAAAAATAATTAAAACTATCGTAACCCTGAAATTGGCAAAAAACAAATTTCATCTGTTAGTTATTTGAATGTGGCGGACCGCAGTGAAAACGGAATCTTGTGTAACTGTTATTATTAGGTAAAGGTAAAGGTAAAGTGATCCCACAACAGGCCTCAGGAGGCCTTTGGGGTAGTAGGAGGTTAAGGCTCCCACTTTTTCTAGACAATCGGCACTTGATGTCAGCCGGGTTGTCAGCCCTGCGTGACGGCCGCCTTTACCCCAGAACAAGCGTCTGGTACTCATTTCCGTTAGAGGCTGAGTCGACCCCAGGGCCATAGTGCCGCCAAAGGGTTTGGGTCAGTAAAGTAAAGTGATCCCACAACAGACCCGGAGGTCCTTGGGGTAGTAGGAGGTTAAGGTTCCCACTTTTTCTAGACAATCGGCACTTTATGTCAGCCGGGTTGTCAGCTCTGCGTGACGGCCGCCTTTACCCCCAGAACAAGCGTCTGGTACTCATTTCCGTTAGAGGCTGAGTCGACCCCAGGGCCATAGTGCCGCCAGAGGGTTTTGGTCAGTTTAAAAATCCTGACCCCAACGGGACTTGAACCCTCGACCCTCCGGCTTGTAGCTCAGTGCCTTAACCACTACGCTACGGCGTGCCCCCAAGTAAAGTGATCCCACAACAGGCCTCAGGAGGCCTTTGGGGTAGTAGGAGGTTAAGGCTCCCACTTTTTCTAGACAATCGGCACTTGATGTCAGCCGGGTTGTCAGCCCTGCGTGACGGCCGCCTTTACCCCAGAACAAGCGTCTGGTACTCATTTCCGTTAGAGGCTGAGTCGACCCCAGGGCCATAGTGCCGCCAGAGGGTTTGGGTCAGTTTAAAAATCCTGACCCCAACGGGACTTGAACCATCGACCCTCCGGCTTGTAGCTCAGTGCCTTAACCACTACGCTACGGCGTGCCCCTGTTATTATTAGGTATATTGTATAATTAGACACACATTTCAGTGGTTTCTTTTTTGTTCGTTTTCTTATGATTTAAAATATTAAATTAATTGAACCATCTGATGTACCCAAAAGGATACATTACGAATTTAGAGGTTAAATTCTGCGTGACAAACATCGAACAAATTTTTAAGTACATATTGCTTACTTATTTTCATAAAAATGAAAACGAAAAACAGAAGGATATACAGAGACTTAGATCTGCTGAAATGAGATATCTTCGGAGGACTGCAAGATACACACTACTAGATCACAAAAAAAATGAAGACATCTTAGAAGAATTACACATGGAATCTTTAGAAAACAAAATTTCTGATTATAAGTCAAGATGGATACAACATGTTCATCGAATGGAAGATCACAGAATACCCAAACTAATGTTAAGATATCAACCTGCAGGAAGAAGAAGACCAGGACGTCCACTCAAAAGACTTCTGGATGGTGTTTCTCTTGAGGCCGAAACAGGTCAACAAATGGCCTAAATTCGTGAATGTACTATGATGATGATGATGATGGAAACGAATTTAAAGATAATGAGTAGAGCTAGAAGGTTTGAAGACCTATAAAAGATATCTAAAAGACCTAAAGATGCCATACAAAAGACCTAAAAAATAGGGAAAAAACGTAAAAATTGTTGAAGTTACTAACGAGTGGAATAAAGACAAACTCACTGCCTTCACCCTCTGCTCGAGGTAATTGTCACAAAGTGGTAACTTACTAGAAAATTTGAAGTCGAAATACAATAGTTCAAGCGGTCAGTAACTGGTGGTTAAAAACAACGTGATATTTTATGAGGGTTCAGTACTTTTTCGCGAAACAAAAGTGTTTGAAATGTGAAAAGTCTTTAGAAAGTAAAACTAGATGGCGTTTTAAAAGAGTTTGAAATTGAGACTAGACTCTGCTGATTCTTGAAATACACAAATCGTATAAATGTAGTCTAAAGAAGGTAAAGTGATCCCACTACAGGCCTCAGGAGGCCCTTGGGGTAGTAGGAGGTTAAGGTTCCCACTTTACTGGACAATCGGCATTTGATGTCAGCCGGGTTGTCAGCCCTGCGTGACGGCCGCCTTTATCCCCAGAACAAGCATCTGGTACTCATTTCAGTTAGAGGCTGAGTCGACCTCAGGACCATAGTGACGCCAGAAGGTTTGGGTCAGTTTAAAAATCGTGACCCCAACGGGACTCGAACCTCGATATTCCGGCTAGTAGTGTAATGCCTTAACCACTACGCTACGACAAAGTTGCAAAAAATGCCGTTAAGACCTAAAAAGAGGAGCAATATAAAAAAAAGTCGAAAAAGGGACAAATAAAATCCGCCATTTTCTGGCCTACAATAACCCAAATTGTATTTATATTATGCAGGACCTCGTCTAACTATCTCACTGGATCTATCGAACCCGTAGGTTCATGGCCGCACGGACATAAGCTATCCATACAACTCTATCCTGAGCTAATGTCTTCCAATCATCCCCTGTATAATCTACTTCCCTCAAATCATGGTTAATGTTATTCTCCCACCTCATCTAAAAGTAGATATCAAGGACCCAAATTACACAATGAATTAATTAGATCTAATCCAGAACTAAACTAAACGAAGATTTGAGAAGGCAATTAAATTAATTATTTAACATTTTAAAACAATAAGTACTAACCTATTTCGGTTTATAACGGGCTTCCAATATAAACCCGGACCGGCCTCACGGGGTTTCACCCGTCAGGCAGCGCTCTCTCCTCGTCAGCATTTCACTCTGCCAGCCGCTCGTCCTTGAACTAGTCAGTTTACTGTCGTTCGACAAGATGAGACGTCAGCTGACATTAGAACAGCGCATTTATGTGTGTAAATGTTATTATAAATACGAATCAGCTCGTCGCGTTCGCGAAGAATTTATTCGGAACTTCCCTGGACAATTACCTCCTTCCAGATCGACAATCCACGACCTTGTGACTAAATTTGAGACCACTGGTTCAGTACAAAATAAGAAACACACGCGAAGGCATACGGTTCTCACCGAAGAAAAATTAGACGAAATTGGCGAAAATTTGGAACGTTCACCACAAAAATCATTACCGAAATTAGCACAACAAGTTGGGATTTCAGTATCTTGTAGTGTACAAAACAAATCCGCACACGTTGGAAGAACTGAAGAACAACATAAGAAATGAAATTAGAAACTTGACAGTGCCCGAACTACAGCGTGTCAATCTAAATGTGTTTACTCGGTATAATGCCTGTTTAACTGCGGGAGGACAACATTTCCAGGTAAGAAGCAGTTCAAGGACGGGTGGCACGCAGTGTGAATTGCGGGAGGAAGAGACCACTGCGTGCCGGGTGAAACTCCGTGATGCCGGTCCGGTTTTATATTGGAAGCCCTGTATTATTATTTCCTAATATATTTAATTAATTTCTTCATTTTGGTATTAATTTGATATATAAAGTTTTTTTATATCATTCTCCTGAGCATTAATTATTATTTGTGTGTAAGAGTGCGTTTCATATTTTAAAATTTTCTCCTAAATTTCTTTGTTTTATATTATTCCCTAATGTTTTTAATTATCATCTTCAGTTTGGTATTAATATACGCCTATTCTATATTGTTTTGTTTATATTATTCTCCCTTTTATTATTTTCCAACTTTTTATTTGCCAGAATTTATTTAGAACTTGAAATTGGTGTCTAAATGTATAGACTATTTTTTGTTTTCCCTCTTCCTTTGACCAACACTTTGTAATGCATACATTCCATATGTATTATTTTTGTAACTTAACTGCGCCCGAGCACGAACACTTGCTCATTCGGATGTCAGTACTGTGTAGAACATTTATTTGTGAATAAAATGTATTCTTATTCTTTTAAAAAAATCCAGTAAATAAGTATTTTAGTCCCTTAGTGTCTCTCTCTCTCTCTATCTCTCTCTCTCTCAGGGGTATTTATTATTATTATTACTTACTTACTTACTCACTGGCACTATCGAACCCGTAGGTTCATGGCCGCGCGGACATAAGCTCTCCATACATCCCTATCCTGAGCTAATGCTTTCCAATCATTTCCTGTGTAATCTACCTCCTCAAATCATAGTTAATGTTATTCTCCCACCTCATTCTTGGTCTACCAACTGGGCGTTTTCCCTCTGGCTTTCCTACAAGAAGCCTCCATGCAAGTCTTTCATTCCCCATACGTGCAACATGTCCTGCCCATCGCAGTCTACGAGACTTAACTGTTCTTATTATATCCGGCTTCCCATAAAGACCATGTAGTTCATTATTATGTAGTCTTCTCCATTCACCTATCTCTTCGTCTCTCTTTGGTCCAAAAATTTTCCTAAGTACTTTATTCTCAAATACTTGTAATCTCCTTTCCTCCCTTAAAGTAAGAGTCCACGTTTCGCACCCATATAATATAACTGGTAGAATAATAGTTCTATATATTTTCAGTTTAATGTTTTTTGAAAGGAGTTGGGACATCAAGAGTCTCTGGAATGCATAATAACACGCATTTCCAGAATTGAGCCTATGTTTAATTTCTTTGTGCATCTCATTCCTATTTGTGATTACTGTTCCTAGGTATTTGAATTCAGCCACTTCCTCAAAATTTCCCTCATTTGTCATTAGCTGTCCATTTCCATTATATAATGTATTTCTACGTGTGACCATATATTTAGTTTTATTGATATTTACTTCCAGTCCTAATTTCTTAGTGTTACTCAATAGTGTGTGCGCGTTGTACTTTAGTATCTCCTCGCCATCAGCCAATAGTACTACGTCATCAGCATAAACTAACAGCTTATTAATACCATTGAGTTGAAGCCTTCCTCATTCTCTAAAGATTTAATGGCATGCTCTAGTACAAAATTAAACAATAGAGGAGATAGTGCATCTCCTTGCTTCACCCCATTCTGAATTTCAAAAGTGTCCGAAAACTGTTTGCCTACACGCACCCTACTCTTTGTGTCATTTAGACACATTCGTATAAGTCTAGCTAACGTTTTAGGAATTCCGAACTCCAGCAGGGTACTATATAACTTCTCCCTCTTAATTGAATCATATACTTTTTTGAAGTTATTATTATTATTATCACCATTATCATCATTATTATCATTATCATTATTATCATCATTATCATTATCATCATTATTATCATTATTATTGTTATTATTGTTATCATTATTATCATTATTATCATCATTATTATTATCATTATTATCATTATTATCATCATTATTATTATCATATTATCATCATTATTATCATCATTATTATCATCATTATTATCATTATTATTATCATTATTATTATCATTATTATTATCATTATTATTATCATTATTATTATCATTATTATCATCATTATCATCATGATCATCATGATCATCATTATTATCATTATTATCATTATCATTATTATCATTATTATTATTATTATCATTATTATTATTATCATTATTATTATTATTATAATTATTATTATTATCATTATTATTATTATCATTATCATTATTATTATTATTATTATTATTATTATTATTATTATTATCATTATTATTATCATTATTATTATCATTATTATTATTATTATCAGTAAGTGCTCGATCATTTATGACAAACACAAAGGTTTTATATGATTTCGTTGTATTCGTTTGTAGACCAAAACAATTTAATAAGAGGTCGAAATTACATTTTTCTCCAACGATGCTTAAAATTGGTGGAGAATAAAGATAATAAAATGTCTTCAAAAAATTCGAACGAAAAATGAGGAAAGAGAAGCGAACCTGAAAACTAATTATGCATGAGGGGAGCACGACATAAAGAACCGTTGTTAGTCTCTTTACTCCGGCACGGCAAGAGGACTTTATTACATTTCTTCTCCACCGCGCACATATTTCTGCTTCGTTCTCCACTTTCTATTCATATGTCCGCCCTCTGCCATTTCAATATCTACCTCTCTCATTTCATGTTATTAACTACCCACATGCAGCCCAAATTAAACTGAATAACATATTTCGACCCTTCACATGTACAGCTTTAGACACGGAATTGTACTCGTATCCGGGGGGGGGCACGTTTTAACGAATTTTGGAGGAATTAAGCTATTGAGGTTGTTCTAGTGAAATGGTCACATATCTGCATCGGTCCTATCTACCAAGCCAAATACTTAATCAAATTATAGGTTATTATTATTATTATTATTATTATTATTATTATTATTATTATTATTATTATTATGCACTGCATTACAAGCCAGAAGGTCGAGGGTTCGAGTCCCGGTGGGGCCAGGATTTTTAAACTGATCCAAACCTTCTGGCGGCACTAAGGCCCTGGGGGCGACTCAGCCTCTAACGGAAATGAGTACCAGACGCTTGTCCTGGGGGTGAAGGCGGCCGTCACGCAGAGCTGACAACCCGGCTGACATCAAGTGCCGATTGTGCAAAAAGTGGGAGCCTTAACCTCCTACTACCCCAAGGGCCTCCTGAGGCCTATAGTGGGATCACTTTACACTTACACTATTATTATTATTATTACTATTATTATTATTATTAGCCTATTATTATTATCATTATTATAAATTTTGAAGCGAAGGGCAACAGAAGAAAGGAGAGACCAAAATAATAGTGGATTCAAGGAGTGCATAGGAGTATGGTGTCGAGAGCATTGACAGAGAGTGATGCAGAGATTGGGGATTTATGGAGGAGTAAAATTTACAATGGGTTGTAAGAAAACTACTGTGTTGTAGAGAAATTCCTAATAAAGATTTTTTTCTTCTTTCTTTGTTAACTGTATATTGTGTAATTTATGTCTTATGTTTAATTAATCAAGTTGTAGATAATTCATAATTATTATATGTATAATTGTATCGTGATGAAATGGAAGAAAAGGCCCTACGGTCTTAACTCAATTAGGAAAAATAAAATACTTACTTACTCACTCACTGACACTAAAGAACCAGTAGGTTGATGACCGCGCGGTAATAAGCTCTCCATACACCCCTATCCTGAGCTAATGTTTTCCAATCATTCCCTGTATAATCTACTTCCCTCAAATCATAGTTAATCTTATTCTCCCACCTCATTCTTGGTCTACCAACTGGGCGTTTTCCCTCTGGCTTTCTTACAAGAAGCTTCCATGCACGTCTTTCATTCCCCATACGTGCAACATGTCCTGCCCATCGTAGTCTACGAGACTTAACTGTTCTTATTATATCTGGCTTCTTATAAAGACCATGTAGTTCACTGTTATGTAATCTTCTCCATTCACCTGTATGTTCATCTCTCTTTGGTCCAAAAATTTTCCTAAGTGCTTTATTCTCAAATACTCGTAATCTGCTTTCTTCCCTTAAAATGAGAGTCCATGTTTCGCACCCATATAATATAACTGGTAGAATAATAGTTTTATATATTTTCAGTTTAACGTTTTTTGAAAGGAGTTGGGACATCAAGAGTCTCTGCAATGTATAATAGCATGCATTTCCAGAATTGAGCCTATGTTTAATTTCTTTGTGCATCTCATTTCTATTTGTGATTATTGTTCCTAGGTATTTGAATTCAGCCACTTCCTCAAAATTTCCCTCATTTGCCATTAGCTGTCCATTTCCATTATATAATGTATTTCTACGTGTGACCATATATTTAGTTTTATTGATATTTACTTCCAGTCCTAATTTCTTAGTGTTACTCAATAGTGTGTGCGTGTTGTCCTTTAGTATACCTTTTGGATATATTCTTGTATGTACATTGTACGTAGTATACATAAATACAGTGGTTTTACTTCCCGCACTAGGTAGGTAATTTCTAATATTAAAGTATATTTATTTAGTTATTTATTGGTTGGCAACCCCGATATTTAGGAAATTTAACTTTCAATAATGGTCGTCACTAATGTAAGTAAGGTGCAAAAACTATATTATTGACCCAGCATATCAGTATCATCTCTAGTGACACAAACATAAAAAGCATTCAAGTTTTGGTGGTCATGTCTAGAGTATAACCACTTCCTGCGGTTGGTCTGTGAAATGCAAGTTGACCAGTTCAGTGAGTGTAAATAAATTCTACACAGTTCACAGTAAATCTATCTAAACTTTGGTATAGAAAGTTGTTGCTTTAAGTTGCTTTAAACTTTAAAGCACTCTCAAGTGTGGAGTGGTGTGTTGTTACAACTTGGATACTTAGCTACAACTTTCAGTTTGTACAGAGCAGGATAATAAACACAGTTTCAAGAGTCTCTCAATCATTAATTCACGATGTATTGTTAACTTCATCAACATCCTCGTGAAGAAATGAAGATTTATAATTAACAAGACTTTATTCAACTATATACATCAGAAAGAAGTTAAAAACATAGACCTATTCTGGAAACGAATGATACTATACATTAAAGGACTCTAGTCATCCCAACTTCTCTCAAAAACGTTAAATTGAAAACTTTTATTTTGGAAGCAATTTACATGACTATTTAACTCATGCCCCAAATGGGAGTCAATGGCCAATCACGTTACAACGATTTTTTATTTACAACCAATCACAGTCGTGTTTCGCCTAGAATTTACCAACTAAAGTTTATCATAACAAAGAAAGCACCTCCTTTTTAACGTTCTGAATAGGTCATAGCATTATTTTGCAGTGATTGACTCTCTAAGGAATACGGCTACCAGATTGTATATATGGTGCATGAATGTCAACATAAAGTGCATGCGAAAGATAATATAAAAACATTTGTAACAATTGATTATACCACAAAAAAAAACTGTTTGCACTTTCTTAAACGAATAATTATTTTCCAGGAAATGACGTTGCAGAAAAATATAATTGACATATTTACAATAGGACATCAGAAATTAATTAATACCTATAATGTTGGTTATAAATTTCTCCACTGGGGTGCATTCTTACAATATTGCGATCCTTTGGCAATAAGTAATATGCTCTGGTTGCAGTGATGAACAAAAGAAGCAAATGAAGCGTACCAATCGTTTCTCATTTGTTTCCAAACATCGCCGTTTACATTAAATATATAAATATTTTAAAATAACTATAGTTAAATAATGATTTGCGAGTAAACAGCTTAATTTTATTCGTTAAATAGCCCTAACAAATGCCACTCTTGATTTCCAAATTTATCGATAATTTGGAAATCACTCGTGGCATTACTTATGATAATGACCTATCAAATTTAAATGTGTGATGTGCTCATCTACAGTAGCGCGGCTGATTCTGGCTGTCGGCCTTCCGACTCTCGGCTCGTCGGTGGTACAGTTTACGATGCCCTGCTTTTAAGTTTGTGCCATCCTCATTTCTCTTAAATCCGAACAAACTTAACACCGCCAAACGACATAGAATAACGATAATCACTTAGGAATTAGCTGCCAAGGAGCCAAATCTTTTCCAGTTGCAGAGCAGTCAATGAAGTATATCACTGAAGTGTACTTTGTCTACAACTAAAAGATGGGAAAGGAAAAATATATGTTTTCTTTCCTAAAGAACCTAAAAGGCAACTCTTTGTATTATATCTACTAATTCATAATCTTACCACCAAACGGTGCTGAATTTCATATTAGTACCACAGCAATAGAAGTCAGCAGGTTAGATCTATACTAGCGCTCGTTGTGGCATGTACCCGAAACTTGTTTACTTTCCTATCTGTATCTAGTCTATGGCCTCAACTTCGAACATCATTTACTGAAGACATTTTGTTACTTATACTCCTTGGCTTCTAAGAGTCTTAACTGTACGATGTTATGCATCAACCGGCTAAGCACCATTTTTTTAAATTCAGATTTTCATGACATCTGTTGCACTGGCTCATGAAATAAGTAAATGCGCACTTTTAGCGCCAAACCTTTAAATATAGCCTCATTATTAAACAAAAATATAAACGCCATCAGTCCTATCAGAGATTCTATGTCTTGCAATAAAAGAGATCTTCATAAATGCTAATCTAAATGTTGCATCATGCAGATAAGCGCCAAATGTTCCTGCTCTTATATTGTTGATACATACGGTAATTGGCAAACAAGGAAAATAACTTGCAATATCCAGTATTATTACTTTGGCGCTGCAATAAATAGTGAAGATTGACTTAAACCTTAATTCTATATCATGATGCGAGGTTGGGATGTGGTTTTTACAGAATCGAGGAAAACATTTAAAAACCGAGATTCTGTAAAACACTTCACAAACGTGCGTTGTACATTATTTTTTGGGCGATGGTATTTTCAAAATAATAAATAACATTTGTTGAAAATATTTGCGTTCATTATAAACAATTGACTAACGTTAACAGTGTGGACAATGTTTATTAGTTGAAACTATAGGAAGCCGTGAGACTAATTAGTTATAAAATGGCCGAAAGTATGTAATTTACTGTTTTTTATAGTTTCAAATAAAGTTCAGTTCATTTAAAATGCAGTGATTTGTTTTGTATAATGTATATTAACACTACCACTACGCCAATTTTGGAATATATTAAACAGTACCAACTAAATTGGAAACACCATCTTGAAAGAATGAGTTCAAATCGGATCCCCAAAGCTGTTTATAATTATATACCAAGAGGACGAAGATCACTGGGCCGTCCTATGAAACGCTGGAGGGAAAATTTTCTATAGGATCGTAACAGGCCTTGGCCTAATACTTGGAAGGAAGAAGAAGATATTAACACTACCTTTTGGATATATTTTTTTTGTAAATTCATTGTATGCAGTATACATAGAGGGCAGTGGTTTTACTACCCACACGCATTTTGTAACATGCAATATTGCAGTATAGTTAATTTATTACAGTATAGTTAATACTGTCATAAGAGAAAAAATGAATATTGGTTATTCAATAGTAGATTATATACGGTATAAGCAATTAAATTGGTATGGGCACGTACGGCGAATGCAAGAAGAAAGATTACCCAGGAAAACATTGGAATGGTGTCCACCTGGAAGAAGGAGGAGAGGAAGACCTCGAAACTCGTGTATGCGGGAAATAAGAAATGGAATGAGAGCAAGAGGACTGGAGGATATGGATTGGATGGAGAGAGACGAGTGGAGAAGAATAATAAAACTTTAGGCACAGAAAGATGTGTAAACACTCAAATTCTGTATATAAATAAAACTAGTAATTTAGGTTGGCAACTCCGAAATGTAGGAAGTTAAACTTTTAATCATTGGTCGTCATTGCTGTACGACGAAACGCACTATTGCGCAAACACGTATTTTTCTCGAAACTTACAAAATGGCGCATAGTCGGTTGATGCATAACTCCGTCCAATTTAATTCTCTCCCTCGCATTTAATTCTGAAGAATGTTACAGTGTGACAGAGTTTTGTATCACTCTGTATATCTGATGTATAGCAGGTTTTAAAGCTGAATTATACAAATTCAGATTTAGGCTGTGAAGTAATTCATACGTCTCGCGTGAGGACACGGGTGCTCCTAGCGGCAGTTTCTTACTTACTTACTGGCACTATCGAACCCGTAGATTCATGGCCGCGCGGACATAATCTCTCCATACATCCCTATCCTGAGCTAATGCTTTCCAATCATTCCACGCATAATCTACTTCCCTCAAATCATAGTTAATGTTGTTCTCCCATCTCATTCTTGGTCTACCAACTGGGCGTTTTCCCTCTGGCTTTCCTACAAGAAGTTTCCATGCACATCTTTCATTCCCCATACAAGTAACATGTCCTGCCCATCGCAGTCTACGAGACTTAACTGTTCTTATTATATCTGGCTTCCTATAAAGACCATGTAGTTCGTTGTTATGTAGTCTTCTCCATTCACCTGTCTGTTCATCTCTCTTTGGTCCAAAAATTTTCATAAGTACTTTATTCTCAAATACTCGTAATCTCCCTTCCTCCCTTAAAGCAAGAGTCCATGCCTCGCACCCATATAATATAACTGGTAGCATAATAGTTTTATATATTTTCAGCTTAACGTTTTTTGAAAGGAGTTGGGAGTTTCTTAACCAAGCTAATTTAGTTACGCTTATTTACCTACAGATGTAAATAAATTACATATGATTAGCACATCTCCTCAATGAGACATCTAGCAGGCAATTAAGATATTATTATGATGGACGAAGGTCTGTTAAATTGTGCATAAAGGCCTTTTTTTATGCATGCTTTCGGTTGTATTATGAGCCTGAAAATCTTTAGACTCGGGACCCACGGCTTAAAATCCCTCCCGGGGACATGTCCTTTAACTTTTATTATTCCAAAAATCGATGGACCTCTCCTCTCAGACTTACACAACATGAAGGCGGAAACACCCCATACACACAGACATCCATACTATACAAGGCGAATATGAGAGTTTTGTATCACTCTGTATATGTGATGTATAGCAGGTTTTAAAGCTGAATTATATCCTGGTGTACAAATTTAGATTTAGGTTGTGAAGTTAGTCTACTGTGTGATGGCGATTTATCACGTAATGGGAAGTGAAGTCGTTATTGACACTAGAGATTGATCCATTACTGCCGGACGTGACTCTGTTGATACTGGGATGGGGACTTTCTATAAAAAGTGTCTGAAAAGCAATATGTAATCAACTCGGAACCTATTCCAACATTAATGGAGAAAAATGTTTCTTTCATATAACATTTATCAATGCTTTTTCCTCATTAACTTCATACACAATTAAAAAACAATAAACGTCCGTTAGTTTATTAATACATGAGTACCTATTACACGATGCAGCAGAATGTTTACCTCCAGTCAGATGTGCATGGAAGCTTCTTGCAGGAAAAACAGAGAAAAACACCCAGTTGGTAGACCAAGAATGAGGTGGGAGAATAACATTAACCATGATTTCAGGGAATAATCACAAATATTAATGAGATGCACAAAGAAATTAAACATAGGCTCAATTCTGGAAATGCGTGCTATTATGCATTGCAGAGACTCTTTACGTCCCAACTCCTTTCAAAAAACGTTAAACTGAAAATATATAAAATTCTTATTCTAACAGTCATATTATATGGATGCGAAACATGGACTCTTACTTTAAGGGAGGAGAAAATATTACCAGTATCTGAGAATAAAAAGTATTAGGAACATTTTTTGGGCCAAAGAGAGACGAATAGACAGGTGAATGGAGAAGACTATATAACAGTGAGCTACATGAATTTTATAGGGATCCAAGTATAATAAAAACATTAAGTCTCATAAACTGCGATGGGCATGTCATGTGGCATGAATACGGAATGAAAGAGGAGTATGAAAACTTCTTGTAGGAAAACCAGAGGGAATACGTCCAGTTGGTAAGAATGAGGTAGGAAAACAGCATTAACCATGGTTTGAGGGAAGTAAAGTATACAGGGTATGACTTGAAAACATTAGCTCAGGATATAGATGTATGGAGAGCTTATGTACATGCGGCCATGTATCTACAGATAGGGAGCAGATAGATACAATCTTTCTTAGTAAGTTGAATGCCAGTTATATTATATGGATGCGAAACATGGACTCTTACTTTAAGGGAGGAAAGGAGATTACGGGTATTTGAGAATAAAGTACTTAGGAATTTTTTTGGACTAAAGAGAGATGAACAGACAGGTGAATGGAGAAGACTACATAACAATGAACTACATGGTCTTTATAGGAAGCCAGATATAATAAGAACAGTTAAGTCCCGTAGACTGCGATGGGCAGGACATCTGGCACGATTCTGGAATGAAAGACGTGGATGGAATCTGCTTTTACAAAAACCAGAGGAAAAACGTCCAGTTAGTAGACCAAGAATGATGTGGGAGAATAACATTAACTATGATTTGAGGGAAGTAGATTATACAGGCGATGATTGGTAAACATTAGCTCAGGATAGAGATGTATGGAGAGCTTATGTCCGAGCGGCCATAAACCTACAGATAGATAGTAGATTGTCGAAAATAGATCAAATCTCTTTTAGTAAGTTGAATAATTTGATGCACTTGAAAATCTGGAAAAATACACGAAATTTTCAAAAAAAAAAAAATTTTTAATCGAGATTTTTCAGCAAGTATAATAATTTATTATTAATTTCTATTAGGAACTCAGTCATGAGAGAGAAAATAAAGATTAAAGACACTATTTTAAATTATATTAAAATTCAGCAATTAAGACAGTACGGATATATCCAGCAAATGGAAGAGGATCGGCTACCAAAATGTGTTTTGGAATGGAAACCTGAGGGAAGACGAGGCAGAGGAAGACCTAAAACCTCCTGGAGCCAGGTAATATATATATATATATATATATATATATATATATATATATATATACATGAAGGAGAAACATCTACAACCAAGGAGATTGGATGGACCGACAAAGTTGGGTAATAGGAATCGGACGATATCAAAGACATCTATCTATCTATCTAATTTATTTTTATAGAGTCAGTGAGTTAGTTTTAATTTAATTAGTTACCACAGGCTAAATTATTGTAGTGGGATATTTGTTTTAATTTAAGCGTCTCAAAATTTAATATAAAAGATGTTGGGTTTTATTATGGTAAACTTGTGACCTTGTTGGCTTTATAAATAGTTAAAATCTCTTCTTCGGAGAATAAAACGTCCTCCCGTGGATAAGGTTTGCTGATACATTATTCATTTTGTGTCAACTCCATCCCAGGGCACGGACTACACAAACATTTGCTATCTTCCTTATTCAGCCATTCAGTCACACAGGTCGAATTTCTCACGTGATCCGGTGTACCCGAGGGCAAATCCCTGTCGGCTCAATTTCATGGATGAGAACTCAAGGATTTATTGCATTCAATATTTATGTATGCTATCGGGCGATATTAATGGAATCCGGGCTTGTATTCGAAATTCAAATTGATCTGCATTTTTTATATCACAAATATGTTACAGAATCAACAATGACATGAACTGTTCCATCGATTATGACAGTCGGACACTATAATAATAACAATAATAATAATAATAATAACAACAATAATAATAATATAATAAAATAATAATATCCATCCATAGTAATTCTGCCCGAGGACATGTCTTTCACTGCAATCATAGCATTTTCATGCTATGCTTGCAGCTTTACTAGGGAATTGTAGGTGTGGTAGCTTCCCGTTGATTTCCACATCGGTGAAGGATGATGATGATAAGGATGATGATGGCCATATGATTTCAGGGACCGTTTGGGCCTTAAAGTTTTCCTGACATTCGTGTTACAGGCGAGGAAAAACCCCGATAAAACCCTCACCCAGAAAAACTGCCCCGACCGGGGATCGAACCCGGGCCTGCTGCGTGACAAGGCAGCACGCTATCTCGAGACCACAGCGGTGGACAATAAAAATATAATAATAATAATATAATAATAATATAATAATATTATAATATAATAGTATTTATTATTATTATTATTATTATTATTATTATTATTATTATTATTATTATTATTATTATTATTATTATTATTATGTCCACCGCTGTGGTCTCGAGGTAGCCTGCTGTCTTGTCACGCAGCGGACCTGGGTTCGATCCCCGGTCGGGGCAGTTTTTCTGTGTGAGGTTTTTATAGGGGTTTTTCCTCACCTGTAAGACAAATGTCAGGAAAACTTTAAGGCCCAAACGGTCCCCGAAATCATATGGCCATCATTATCATTCTTCACCGGTGTGGAAAGCAACGGGAAGCTACCACACCTACAATTCCCTAGTAAAGCTGCAAGCATAGCATGAAAATGCTAATTACTATGGATCATTATTATTATTATTATTATTATTATTATTATTATTATTATTATTATTATTATTATTATTATTATTGAAGAGTCTTGTAAACGTGTATGTGCTAATTATTACGTTTTTATTTCTACTCGCTGTTACACGGGGATCTAACTACATGGTCTTTTACAGGAAGCCAGATATAATAAGAACAGTTAAGTCTCGTAGACTGCAATGGACAGGACATGTGGCACGTATGGGGAATGAAAGACGTGCATGGAAGCTTCTGGCAGAAAAACCAGAGGGAAAACTCCCAGTTGGTAGACCAACAATGAGGTGGGAGAATAACATTAACTATGATTTGAGGGAAGTAGATTATACAGGAAATGATTGCAAAACATTAGCTCAGGATATGGATGTATGGAGAGCTTATGTCCGCGCGGCCATGAACCTACGGGTTCGATAGTTCAAGTGAGTAAGTTACCGGGGATCATAATAATTGCAGGTGTTGATGCTCGCTTTGCGGTTGTCAGAGGGAATACACAAATAAACGCCATGAGGTGTTAATGAAATGTGTCTGCCAAACATTGTGAATTGCCCTGGGATGTCATCAATGTGTTTTACATTTAATTTCGGTTATCTGTGTGCGTCCTTCATCCTCTTTCATTTACATTGTATTATGCTCAAAGGTAATATCCCACGCAAAATGAGTTTCAAAGAGGTATCTGGCTTCAAAATAAATATCTAGCGTTTGTATCACAAATTGGTTTACACCTTTATACAAATTGCTTGTGCACGATAATTTTGAAACGGGATCGCATCGGATTGAAGCATTACAGAGCAATGAAACTGAATCTATCAGTTGTTGAACTGTTTATGCCCAACATACCAGATAATCAGCACAGGTACTGTTTTAATTAATAAACCTCTTTGATATCCCAAGTTCATCATCATCATTATCATCTGCATTCATGGATTAGATCTGTTGACCCGGTCCGATTTCAGCCCATCTCTTTCTAGGTCTGCCCACATCTCGGGTGTCTTTAGGTTTGTATTTTGTTATTTGTTTTGGATATCTATCTTCATTCATTCTGTCTATGTGTTTTCTTCTGCTGAAGTTTATGAGTAAGTTATTTTTTTACTAGTAGAGGTTACCAGCCTCTAGCCAAACCCCTCTTCCTGGAGGGCAGGGAACTGGAATTTCGGAGTGTTCGTCTCCTAGAGAAGTTGCCTTCACTACGGTTTTGGGGACTTCTCTTCTCCCCACGTAACCCTGTGGACGGGGCCCTACCCAGGTACTACCCACTGGGCGAGTGGGACCTGGAGCTCACAAAAGGGCAGGGGCGCCTACTCCCTGGAGTGGACCTCTATCAAGGGTTCCACTCTGTTCCCTAGATATCCCAAGTTATTATATAAAATATTTACTATTTTTACTTACTTTTACTTTTGAGGGCCTCTCCACTTTTCAGCGGTTACCCTGTATTCCCATTCGCCATTCTTGCCGATCACGCCATTCCTCCTCCTCCAGACCTCGGTCGTTCATCAATCTATGGATCTCTCCTCTCCAAGTTGTTCTTGGCCTGCCCCGTTTCCTTCTACCAGAAGGTGACCATTCCAAAAAAGTTTTGGGCCACCTATCATCCTCCATTCTCCTGACATGGCCATACCACTGAAGAGCTCGTCTTTCGATTCTTTCCACCACTGTCTCCTCCATATCCATCATCTGCCTCACTTCTTCATTTCTTCTTCTTTCCAACCTGGACACCCTGGCACTGCGTCTTATTCCATCCATCTCCACTGCCAAGATCTTAGCTTTTTGTCCCTCTACCAAAGTCCATCGCTCAGCATCATAAGTCATTATGCTTTCCACAACAGACTTCAAAATCCTCTTCTTCGTGTGGTTTGACATGGTACTACTCCACAGTACTCCATTCAACATTTTTATGGCTCTTCGTGCTTGTACTAACCTGCTATCTACTTCAGCTTTGCAACTCCCTGATTCATCAATAAGTGATCCCAAATATTTAAATTGTTTAACAGCTGTAATAATTTCTTGGGATAGGGATATATCTCGTCCACTTCCTCCTACTACAAGATATTCAGTTTTTTTTTTACTATTTTTACTGTCTCAAAATTTGTATGTTTGTACGTCTTGCTGTTTTCATACTAGTTTAAATAAACAACAACAATAATAGTAATAGATAGACAGATCATCGGTTGATTAATGTCTTTGACATCGTCCGATTCCTAATAGCCAGTTTTGTCGGTCCATCCAATCTCCCGGTTGTAGATGTTTCTCCTTCAAATATAAACATATTCCCTGATTCCAGGAGGTTTTAGGTCTTCCTCTGCTTCGTCTTCCCTCAGGTTTTCATTCCAAAAAAGATGTTGGTAGTCGATCCTCTTCCATTCGCTGGACATGTCCGTACCATCTTAATTGCTGAGTTTTAATACAATCTTAAATAGTGTCTTCAATCTTCATTTTCTCCCTTATAACTGAGTTCCTAATTTCTTCTCTTCTTGAAATTCTAGCTGCCCTTCGTACAAATTCCATTTCCGTTGCCAAAAGGTACTTATTTGTTTTTGTTGTTAATGGCCAAAGTTCTGCTCCATAAGTAATGATGCTTTTAACAATTGTATGATAGTAATAATAATAATAATAATAATAATAATAATAATAATAATAATAATAATAATAATAATAAATAATAATAAATCATAATAATTTTAATTAGGAATATTCCACACTGAAATGGTTCTCCTTCGACCCAAAGTGATTTGTCGCCAGAGGTTTCTGTCTAAAGATTCTTCTTCCTTCAAATTTCTAGCTTCCATACTTCTCACTCCATCTACCCATCGTTATCTATAGGTCTGCCTCTTCTACTTGTTCCATTAGCTTTCCAATCAAGGATAATGATTTATATACTGATTTTCAATGTTTACTCATCTTTCTGTGCCTAAAGTTTTATTTTCCTTCTCCATTCATCCCTATCCATCCACTCATGTCATCCAGTCCTCTTGTTCTTGTTCTTATTTCTTGCATCTATAAGTTGCAAGGTCTTCCTCTCTTTATTCTTCTTCTCTCTTTATTCTTCTTCTTCTTATTATTATATTATATTATATTGTATTATATTATATTATATTATATTATATTATATTAATATTATATTATATTATATTATATTATATATATTATATTATATTATATTATCTTATATTATATTATATTATATTATATTATATTATATTATATTATATATTTATCTTATATTATATTATATTATATTATATATATTATATTATATTATATTATAATTATTTATATATATTATATTATATGATATTATATTATATTATTTATAATTATATTACTATTCTATTACTCTTCATCTTCTCTTATCTTCTCTTCTCTCTCTCTCTCTTCTTTCTCTTCTCTTCTCTTCTCTTCTCTTTCTCTTCTCTTCTCTTCTCTGCTATTCTCTTCTCTTCTCTTCTCTTCTCTTCTCTTCTCTTCTCATTATATTATATTATATTATATTATTATATCATTACTTATATATTATTATTATAAATTTTGAAGCGAAGTGTAACAGAAGATAGGCGAGACCAAAAGAATAGTGGATTCAGGGAGTGCATAGGAGTATGGTGTCGAGAGCATTAACAGAGAGCGAGGCAGAGATTAGGGATTTATGAAGGAGTAAAATTTACAATGAGTTGTAAGAAAACTACTGTGTTGTAGAGAAATTCCTAATAAATAACCTTTCTTCTTGCATTCGTCGTACATGCCCGTACGAATTTGACTGCTTGTATCTTATACTATCTACTACTGATTTTTTTTTTATCATATGACTTTATTTCTTTCTTCTTTTTTTTCTTCCAATTTTGAACACCTTGCTGCTCTCCTCAAGGAATGTATTATCATCGACATAAGTTTTTGTTTAATTTGCATGCTTCAGCTCCATATGTGACAGTACTTCTCACTATTAAAACATATATTTCCTTTTTTTCCCCCTGTCTATATGTCTGTTCCACAGGGCATCATTTAACATTGCTGTTATTGCTCTATCTTTATTTAAGTTATTCTATTCTTAATGCCACTTTCTTGTTATCCTCTTTATGTATTTTTACCCCTCCCCCGAATACTCAAATTCTTCACATCCCCTAATATACCCCTTCTGATCCTCATATATTAAATCTTTTCGTTTTGTGCTCCACATTCCAAATAATTGTATTTTCTAAATTTATTATATTATAAATAGCTACCCACACAGCGAGATATTAAGCTTCTATTTTAAATTTTAAAAACTCGAATTACAAATACGAAAGTTATCTGGTAAATTTTACATTTTACATCCTACATTAATGCAGAGAAAAACGTATTTTTTCGTGGACCTCTAGTTCTCCAGACTAGTGTGCAGCCCACTACACCATTCTAGACCTGGCACAAACATTAACAATTCTTTCCACATATACAAATCTATAATTCTCGTTTCGTCCGTTGCCAGGTAGGTGTCACTACCATCGCCAACGCCGGCTTCGTTTAGAATGGTGTAGTGGGCTGCACATTAGTCTGGAGAACTAGAGGTCCACGGTTCGATTCCTGGTTCAGACATTATTTTTTTCACAATATCATTATAATATTATAATATGATCCATTATTGGAACTCATCATCATGAGTAAAGTAAAGTGATCCCACAACAGGCCCGGAGGCCCTTGGGGTAGTAGGAGGTTAAGACTCCCACTTTTTCTAGACAATCGGCACTTTATGTCAGCCGGGTTGTCAGTCCTGCGTGACGGCCGCCTTTACCCCAGAACAGGCGTCTGGTACTCATTTCCGTTAGAGGCTGAGTCGACCCCAGGGCCATGGTGCCGCCAGAGGGTTTGGGTCAGTTTAAAAATCCTGACCCCAACGGGACTTGAACCCTCGACCCTCCGGCTTGTAGCTCAGTGCCTTAAACACTACGCTACGGCTCATAGTACATTCACGAATTTAGGTCATTTGTTGAACTGTTTCGGCCTCAAGAGAAACACCATCCAAAAAGTCTTTTGAGTGGACGTCCTGGTCTTCTTCTTCCTGCAGGTTGATATTTTTACATTTGTTTGGGTATTCTGTGATCTTCCATTCGATGAACATGTTGCATCCATCTTGACTTATAATCAGACATTTTGTTTTCTAAAGGTTCCATGTGTAATTCTTCTAAGATGTCTTCATTTTTTTTGTGATCTAGTAGTGTGTATCCGGTACAACCCGTTTTCACAAACGAGGCTCTGAGGACCGAGTCACGGCGGTATAAACCGTTCCATCGGGTACTGAGTAAATGCGGTATCCTAATGTCTGTCCAGAGACTAAAAGGTAGCAGCCCTACCACTGGAATACTTAGCGTCGGGCCACTACTTTCAAGTCTCAACATGAAAAAAACCAGAAGCAAATGAAATATGACGACCCATTATTGGAACTGTGTTAAAAATAATAGCATTAGAAAACGTTAAATAACGTATTTTTACTTACTGTAAATCCTGATGGAAGCAATAAGGAACGTTAATTTGAACAGCGGTTCACTTGGCGATTTCAAAATGATGGATTAACATCTAATTCTTATGTGAATAACGAATTAATTTGGTCCATTTGGTAAGGTACTCACCTCCTGAAACAAAACAAAGTAAATACATTTACAAAAAAAAATAATATTTTAACAAGTTTTAATTGTATACAACATTTTCCTGAGTCCAATATTAAGATTTCAATATATTCCTCCATTCATCTCTATCCTTCCAGTCACCATCCTGCATTCACCCGCCAAAGATGAAAAAAGAGGAGAGGAGGTGTAACACCACGTTTAAAAACCTAAATTATACCACTCCAGTTGATAGGACCCTTAAGGACCCCTTATCTAGGGTTACAGATAGGCCTACTGTTGCCTTGTTGTTCGTCACTGATTTCACAAATGCTAAGGAAGGAAACCTGAAAAAAAATATTCCTGGTCCTCCAAGTTGAGAAAAATATAAAAAATATAAAAAGTCCAATAATAATCATTTATTAATTTAAACTGGCTGAGTTTTCACTCAATCAGTGAAAAATATTAAATACAGGATAAAATTACGTAAGACCATAACATACTCAATTATAAGTAAATATTTATATTGTATTGTAAGCCTGTGTTTTCCCTTTACAGAGATTTAGGCGCTCTCCCCCTACAGGGAAGAATTTGAACCATACTAATTTAGTTACACTTGTTTTCATATAGATGTCATTTTCAGTGGTCCGTGGTCAGCGTTCCGCCTCATACTGACATCTAGGAAACCAAGGTAGTACTAGGACGGGAAAATTCGGTAAATTTTGCTTAGAGGCCTTTTCATTCAGGCTTAAGGATATTTTACGAGCCTGAAAATCTTCAGACTCGGGACCCACGGCTTAAAGTCCCTCCCGGAGGACTAGCTCCTTGGATTTTTCCATCCAAAAAAAAAAAGCCCCATCGACTCCGGCCGGGTTTGAACCCGCGACCCTTGGGACCAGAGGCAAAGATAAATAAAATTAATATGAATCAAGTCAATATTATTACAGAAGCAAACAAAAAATCATTCATTAATCCGCTGAAAGACTAATTATAAAAGAAAGAGATTTTAAATAAATCTACAGTCCGGCAATCTCTTATTTCTTGTTGTAAAGAGTTCCATATATAGTAGTGGATACGGTATAGCGGGGCCGTTAAACAGTGCTCACTAGGTGCGAAAAGACAGTCCCCCCTTCTATCCGCATGTAGGTGCACACCCAATGAAATAACACAACTGACAAATGAGTAGCAGTGTCTTAACTTGTCAGCCTATCCGACGTAAGGTTGAATAGGAAGGGAGGGCCAACTTGTCACATCTAGTGGGCACAGTTTAACGGCCCTGCAGTATAGGAATTAGAATGGTGGGAGGTCCTGTGTTGCCGGATGTGAACTAGGATGTTCTGGTGCGATCGTCTACTCGAATTGTGATTGGAGAATAGAAGACGGAAGAGAGAGGGTAAGTACCTTAGTGTATTACTCGCCCGAGTTAAGACTGCACAGCTAAAGTGAAAATGTGTTAGTGCTATTATCGCCAAACTCTATGGAAAGAAAATCTCTAAAAACATGTGAAATATCATTACATGCCAAATTGGTGATTTAGTCGACGACTGCTGAAGGTTTCGGATTATTTAAAATCACAGTGTTTGCCATCTCTCTATTACCAACCTCACTAGACAACATAGCGGAGGGAAATTGGCAACATGTAATGAGGAAGGCAAAGAGGGACAACTCATTCCCCAGTAGTAATATTGTTGCCAGATTATTCATTTGATCAACGACAAAAAAAAAAGTGCTAAAGTTTTATAAGGTAATGGCAGTTCCCATTGTGGCATATGGATCAGAGAATTGGGTCATGAATAGACCAGACAGAAGCTTACTAGAAACATCAGATATGAAGTTCCTCAGATACGTTGCAGGATATACGGGGTGAATCATAAATATGGCTATACGTTTGATCGTGTTGTGTGATGAAAATATTACTATTACAGGAAATATGAAATTACCGTTGGAAAGGCAATTATTCAAATTACAACAATGGAATAAAACAAAACAGTGTAGAACTTACGTCATTAATCAAAATGGCGTTGAATGTGCAACAGCAAATTACAATTGCTGCATAGGCAATAACGTACGCTAATGATCGTGAGGCCGCAAGACGTGAGTTTAACGTAGCTTTGCGGCCGTCGATTGTGGGGAAGTGGAGAAAACGACTGCTGGAAACGGGAAGGATGCAGAAAATCAAACCTCCTGGAAAGCCTCGCATTAGTACGGTTGCAGAAACAACGAAGAGAATTGGCGAACAGTTTGAAGCAATAAAGTGACTTGCTTAGTGTTGTTGTAAGTGTTTTGTTTTGTTCTATTGTTGTAATTTGAAGGATTCCCTTTCCAATTATAACATCATATTTCCTTTAATAATAATACTTTCGTCACAAAATGCGATCAAACGTATAGTCATATTTCTGAATCACACTGTACTCTAAGAGACCACATTCCTAGTGAAACAATTAGGCAAGAACTCAAAATTTTTAATCTAAATGAAAAAATACAAAACTATAAACAAAAATGGCATGAACATATTTTAAGAATGGACTCTTCTAGGCTAACAAAACAAGCACTGTTGTACCAACCTCAAGGCTATAGAGATATGAGACGTCCTAGAAGACGATGGGAAGATGAATTCTGAGAGCGGAACAGGCCGAAGGCCTACCATGAAGATGATGATGGTCAATGACTCCTTAGATGAAGGATCGTTTAAAAAGGCAGAGTCATCGAGACTAGATTCAAGGAAATTAATTCCTGGATCACCGATACCTTCCTCTTCTTCTTCTTCTTAAACTTAATTTGTAGAATTTTCATCCTGTTTATTTCCAAAATCACTCCTCGGAGGAAGACACATTGGATGTGCATTCACTGTCTATCCATCTCTTGGCTGATCTTCCTCTTGTTCTTCTCCCGTCCATTGGTCTATCTTCTTTAGCTATTTTTGCAAGCCGGTTTTCTTCCATTCTTTCTATATGACCCTTCCA
This sequence comes from Diploptera punctata, assembly GCA_030220185.1. Lineage (NCBI taxonomy): Eukaryota > Metazoa > Arthropoda > Insecta > Blattodea > Blaberidae > Diploptera > Diploptera punctata. Next base: position 599,509 of record JASPKZ010008900.1, read on the forward strand.
ATATTTTCATCTATCTATAATAAATTTGGTTATGTCTTGAATATGACATTTGTCCCTAATTTCTGTGTTGTGTATTTTATCAAATAATGTTTTCTGTAGATTAAAGATATCTACAGAAAAAAAAAAACAAAAATTATGGCATTTCATTATGGTCAGAAGTAAAATTGTACTGGACAATAAAATCTTGGAGCAGGTGAATAATTTTACATATCTAGGATGCAATATCTCATATGAAGAAGAAAAAGATGTAAATGCAAAAATATCTAAATTTTTAAGAATTTTAGGGTTAATAAATTGTATCTTCAAGCCACAGTTAGTCCAAAAGCATTCTAGACTGAAAGTGTATAAAAACACTGGCTCTTCCAACTCTTTTGTATGGTAGCGAAGTATGGACGTTGAAACAGAAGGATATACAGAGACTTAGATCTGCTGAAATGAGATACCTTCGGAGGACTGCAGGATACACACTTACTAGATCACAAAAAAATGAGACATCTTGGAAGAATTACACATGGAATCTTCAGAAAACAAAATTTCTGATTATAAGTCAAGATGGAAGCAACATGTTCATCGAATGGAAGATCACAGAATACCCAAACAAATGTTAAGATATCAACCTGCAGTAAGAAGAAGACCAGGACGTCCACTCAAAAGACTTTTGGATGGTGTTTCTCTTGAGGCCGAAACAGATCAAACAAATGGCCTAAATTCGTGAATGTACTATGATGATGATGTTTTCCCCTGAATAGTTCTTAAGATTTTCATTTCGCATGTGCTTATTATTTGTTTAGTTTTTTGTTGTATCAGCCCTAGTTTCTGCACCATATACGATAACTGGTCGAACTATCGTGGTATTATGTTATATCACCGAAACCAATGAAATAAATAAAGAAACTTAGAAATGGAAGATTTTCCCGTCCTAGTACTACCTTGGTTTCCTAGATGTCAGTATGAGGCGGAACGCTGACCACGGGTCACTGCAATGACATCTATTTGAAAACAAGTGTAATTTAGTACGGTTAAAGTTCTTCCCTGTAGGGGGAGAACGCCTAAATCTCGTTGAGGGAAACAAGGGCTTACAAGACAAGAAAAGGAAGAAACCGATTTAAATATTCTAAGAATTTATAGTCAGTGTTCTGTTTAACATGAAAGAACAAACAGTTGAGATGGTTAATTAAGAACTCCGTTTTAAAGATGAATATATTAAATTATGTTTAAAAATGAAAACGAGGTAAATATAATTAATTAAATCGCAGAATAAAAGTTGTTTTGAAAATGAAAGAAGAACGATAATTAAATTCTGGTTATATTTCATTATCTTCCTCCATCTTATGAAATGCTGTTATCCAACCTCGACTTATGAAAAGTCCCGAATAGACCACCAAGTCACGAACTGTTTCTTTATTAAAGCTCCATAAAACTTCTACAGGATTACTTTTATCAGCAGATTCTGTTTGTCCGGAAAATTGAAGATTTATAATTCGCTCATTCTTAGTTCTTTCTTTTTAAACTGGATCATTAAGTCACCCATTATTTATCTCAAAATTCAACATTTTGAACATCATTAGATTACAAACTGTCCTGGTGCATCGTGAGGTTACTGCATTCCATTCCATTGACGCAATATAACCTCTCATCTTATAAATACATTTTCTGCGCGATAGTGCGTTTTGTCGTTACAGCAATGACCACCAATTATTATACAATTGACAGAACAGTCTAACATCTATACAGCAGTATATGACACAGTGTTAATATTTCATTGAGTATTTGAGCTTACACACTGTCCATGGCAGTGGTTTCAACAATTGCACACAGTTTTTCATAGAAAAAATATTTGGTCTCTATGAGCAATGACGACCATGATTGAAAGTTCAACTACCTACATTTCGGGGTTGCCAACCTAAATAACTATACTGCAATATTACAAACCACGTGTGGGAAGTAAAACCACTGAGCTATGCACGAAATAAACTGTAACAAGTGAAATCTTTATAAACTGTAAATAATGGTGTGATGTATAAACTTTAAAACAAGATTAAATATTGCAGCAATTTCTGAGTGAAATGTCACTGACAGTTTATAAAAATTAAATAAATTGATTGTGAAGCTTTACGCGAGCATCTGTTGTTTTATTAGAATAGATTTATTTAGCCTGGTGGAGTTAATGATCTTCTCTTCCACTCATCAGGACAAATATACGTTACATTTAAATACCAAAAAAAATATAATAACAGTACATACTAAACAATTAATTATCTGTCAAACTGAAAATAATGTCTAATAATATAATACAATTAAATACAATTAAAATTGAACTAATTAAAGAATGTGAAAGAAACATTTTAAGAAGAATATTTGGACCAAACAGAGGGACTGATAACTGTTGGAGAATCAAAACAAATAACGAACTAAAATTAATAAAAAATCAGAACATAGTAAACCATATAAGATCTCTCAGAATTGGTTGGCTTGGCCATTTGATAAGAATGGATGATTAGAGACTGGTCAAAAAACTCTACAAATGGAAACCTATAGGAGGCAGAGCTGTGGGAAGACCGAAGATCAGATGGGAGGATGACACAATGAACGATCTAAAGAAAATTAAAGTGACTAATTTGAATATGGCAAGAGACAGATTGGCATGGAGGAGGATTGTTGAGAAGGCAAAAACTTTCACTTTTGAAGTTGTCGTGCCTTAAGATGATGGTGATGATACATAAAAGTAATAACAGCTCGAATCTACTATACACAAAAAATAAATTTAAAAAATACAAATAAAGTAATAAACTGCAATGAATTAATCTATCGCTTATATACAAGGCACTGGTATATATATATATATATATATATATATATATATTGACAAATCTCAATACTATTTTTATTAAATAATGAAAAAAACAAATTCATAATCATTAATTAAATAAAAATAAAACGTAGTTTTATTTGATTTTCATGTTTATTATATAATTCAGTGACAGCTGTTAATTATTAATTAATAAATTTAAAAGTAGTAACAAACTGTTAAATTCTCAACTTGATTTAAATGAATCCCCTTTGTTAAATTAAAAAAATTAAATAAATATTGTTGTATTGTTGCTTAGATCAGTTGGAACACAATTCATAATTTGTTAACATGTCTGAAGAAGGTACAGTGTACCGAAACAGCTGTCACTGAATTATATAATAAATATGAAAATCAACTAAAACTACGTTTTATATTTATTTAATTAATAAATATGATTTTCATCAAGTAAACACCAACTCAATTGATTAAATTAATAATTATTAAAAAAAGTAATATTACTGGGAGATGTTTCTGTTAATAAATTCATTTTCAATGTCTTTGTAAAAAATGGTAAAGTTTGTCAGTCTCTGACATAGGATGGAAGAGAATTCCATGTTCTAGCAAGAGAAACTGTAAAAGATTTCGAATAATATGTAGTATGATGAGGAGAGATATAAAGGACAATTACGACAAAACGACCCCACAACATGATTTCACAGAAGTTAGAAATTTTATATCTATTCCATAGCCTACTTGTATTTCTACATTTACTAGAAACTGCTAGTTTCGTTTATGAACTTAGTGTTTATTACTACATATCTATTGCTATAAAACAGATCATAAAATAGTTATGCCTTTCTAAACGTACTTCTATAAACACGAACGATAGCAATAAAATAAACGGTTTCACAAACTGTGTTTTTCATATTCAAACATTCAAGTTGGTAGCTCTGGCATCTGTAATGAAATTGCAGTAAAAGCTAATATTCAAATTGTCTCAGTTCTCTTGTTAATTCGAGAGCCTATTAAAGTTTCCAACACCATCACCCCTCCCCCTTCTATTCTACATTGTAACAGACACTTTCTCCTCAATAATTTAGTTACATACAGTGTATACAGAGTGGAAGTTCCTGATAACTCACTGGCACTATCCAACCCAGAGGTTCATGGCCACTGGTAAGAGTAAGCATGTGACTCATTACCCAACAATAATAATAATAATTTAAACTAACTCATAAGCAGTATCGAACCGTAGGTTCATGGCCGCACAGACATCCCTATCCTGAGCTAATGTTTTCCAATCATTCCCTGTATAATCTGCTTCCCTCAAATCATGGTTAATGTTATTATCCCACCTCATTCTTGGTCTACCAAATGGGTGTTTTCTCCGTGGTTTTCCTACAAGAAGCTTCCATGCAAGTATATAATTCCTATTCGTGCCACATGTCCTGCCCATCGCAATCTTCGGGACTTAACTGTTCTTATTATATATGGCTTCCTATAAAGACCATGTAGTTCACTATTATGTAGTTTTCTCCATTCACCTGTCTGTTCATCTCTCTTTGTCCAAACATTTTCCTAAGAACTTTATTCTCAAATACTTGTAATCTCCTTTCCTCCCTTAAAGTAAGAGTCCATGTTTCGCATCCATATGATATAACTGGTAGGGTAACAGTTTTATAAATTTTCAGTTTAACGTTTTTTGAAAGGAGTTGGGGCATCAAGTGTCTTTGCAATGCATAATAGCACGCATTTCCAGAATTTAGTCTATGTTTAATTTATTATTATTATTATTATTATTATTATTATTATTATTATTGTTGTTAATATTAATATTATTATAAACATGTGGCGGATAGAGGAATGCTCATCAGATATGGCGGGTACTGGGAAATAAAATACGCAAGGCGGACCAAAACTAGCGCTGCTGCCTTTGCAGTAAGATACTGGACTATCAAAGGCTAGAGGAAGAAAACCTCGAACAAAAATTACCCGTCCCCCAGGTTGGGGGTTGATGCATCGGGCCTGCACCTTGTTCATCATAAAAACAAAAAAATGCTAAAAATCCAAACATCATGCCTCGGAAAAACATTCTAGGACGATTAAAGCTAAGAATGGGTGTACAAGAGGAGCCGGACATCATATACATTATAGAAAAGAAAAGATTACAGTGGTATAGCCATTTCAAAAGAATACCAGAGCAAAGATTGCCTAAAATTGTTATTGAATGGATCCCAATGGAAAGAAGGAAGAGAGGAAGACCGAAGAAAACTTGGATAGAAGGGGTACAAGCAGGTATGAATATCAGAGGATTGGAGAAAGATCAATGGATGGACAGAGAGAAATGGCGTTTGGTTTCCGGAAGACGGCGGCAGCTGTCATGATACCGGATTATTATTATTATTATTATTATTATTATTATTATTATTATTATTATTATTATTATTATTATTATAAAATTTGGGTCATGGAAACTCAAGACTAATACTGGGTTGGTATCTCAACCTCTCATTTCATAGTAACTAACTCACTGGCTCAAAACAGTAAGTTCATGATCGCGCGAACATAAGCTCTCCATACATTCCCATCCAATATTTTCCAATCATCCCCTGTATAATTCACCTCTATCAAATCATGTTTAATTATATTCTTCCACCTCATTCTTGCTCTACTTACTGAGAGTTTTCCCTCGGGTTTTCCTAACATACAATTTCCATGCCCTCTTTCATTTAAAAGTCGTGCCACGTGTCCAGTCTATCACTGTCTACAGACTTAACTGTTCTTTTGGTAAAAGTTCCCAATGGGGCCAGTATTTTTGACTAAACTTTACAATATGTGACATAGTAAAGTAAAGTGATCCCACAACAGACCCGAAGGCCCTTGGGGTAGTAGGAGGTTAGGGCTCCCACTTTTTCTAGACAATCGGCACTTTATGTCAGCCGGGTTGTCAGCCCTGCGTGACGGCCGCCTTTACCCCCAGAACAAGCGTCTGGTACTCATTTCCGTTAGAGGCTGAGTCGACCCCAGGGCCATAGTGCCGCCAGAGGGTTTGGGTCAGTTTAAAAATCCTGACCCCAACGGGACTTGAACCCTCGACCCTCCGGCTTGTAGCTCAGTGCCTTAACCACTACGCTACGGCGTGCCCCACAATATGTGACATGACTCTTTAAATTACTTCATCAACTCCTGTCAAATTGTATTCTTATGGTTTCATTTTTTAAATTATTTTACAATGATTTTTACATTTTTTCTAATGATTATTTCAATATATTTTTCTATGATATTTAACTACATGATTGACGAGGCAGCCATATTGATATTAATATTCTAAGCAAAACAAACGTGTTACAGTGCAGCCAACACTGAGTAATTACTAATTAACTGTACATATGCACTTCAGAATTTCAGAAATTAATGGATTCAACAGCAGCAACCTTCTTCTCAAGTCTGGAAGGTCGACGGAAAGTGGTGGTTCTTCACATACCCCCACTGGAAGAAATCACAAGGTGTGAGATCGGGAGACCGAGGAGGGCCATCGGGAATAAACTACGTCATCCGGACCGGCGCATCCTATCCATCGTCGGGGAACATTATCGTTCAACCACTGTCGCACATTATTAAGAAAATGAGGTGGAGCGCCGTCTACACCGTTGACGGATACTCTTATCTGTCGGAGGATCAATTTCAAATAGCCATCGGAAAGCTTGCTGCAGTGCAATAATGGAATCAGATCAGACCTCACAAATTCCGACACAGAATGGCTTTTGCACAGGAGTCGCCATTTTCACAAATTTACCGCTATGACGTAATAATGACAAGAAATAAATTACTGCATACAGGATATGAAATTTCCACAGTTTATCTTTCATTATAGAAAGTAATCACGCATCCAATTTAGTCTGTTAAGCTATATACACGGTTCTATCCAAATTAATAGAAACCATAAAATATACTCTTTGCTTTTTGCAGATGATTTGGTATTAATAGCTCCAACAGAAACAGATTTACAGTATTCTGTACACAATTTTAATATAATTGCAAAATGGTACAATATGGAAATCAATACAAAGAAAACTAAAGTGATGGCCTTTTGTGGGAAATACCCTATACCTAGGAAAATTGTTTTGGATGATGACATTTTAGAACGAGTAAACAAATTTAATTATTTGGGTTATAATTTAACATTTCAAGATGAAGCTGATATATCAAAGAAAATCACAAATTTTACAAAACAACGGGGATAATTAACAGTATAATGAAACCATCTTTAGTACAGAAGAACATAAGATTACGGCTTTATAAGGTTCTCGCAAGACCAGTATTAAGAAATGGCAGTGAAGCATGGACAATACGAAGAAGAGATGAAAGCAGAATAACAGCAAATGAGATGCGATTAATGCGCCGTACAGCAGGCTACACAAAGTGGGACCATAAAAGAAATGAGGAAATTATGGAAGAGTTGGATGTAGAACCCGTTCTTCGCCATATACAAAACTATCAGAACAACTGGAAAGCCATCTTCAACGAATGCCGTCTCATAGAATTCCAAAAGCCATACTTCGCTACAGCCCCCAAGGTGGTCCGTCGCCGTGGCGTAGTCGGTGAGTCCCGTCCTTCCACTCCGGCGACCCGGGTTCCATTCCTGGCGGGGTAAGGGATTTTAAATCTCCACCTTGGGACTGGGTGTGTGTGTGTCCTGTCCTTGTGTCTATGTGAGAATTAAAGAATGTTAACAAACAGGTAAAACAAGAAGTTAAACCAGTATAAACGGAAAAAAAGTATTTAAAAAAAAAAGGCAAATGATCGCTGGGACGTCCAAAAAAGCGCTGGATGGAAAATTCCTCTTCGAGACCGTAACAGGCCACACGGCCTAATACGAGGGCGGATCGGAAAGTAACGCACAATAATTTTTTTCTGCATTGGTATTGCAGCTAGAATGTTGAAATTTCACAGAGATATAGTTTGAAGTTTTCACTACAGATGGTATTTTTTTCTCAGGTGCACCTCTTGCGAGAGAAGCTTGAACTATGCTACAGTCGTCCACCTGTGAGGAACAGAGAAGTGTTGTTCGATTTTTGTGGGCCAAAGGGCATAAACCCAGTGAAATTCACAGGGACATGCGTGGCGTGTATGGGGATGATTGTATGGACCGTAGCAATGTCTCCAGGTGGTGCACATTCTTCCAAGAGGTACGCGTGAACCTTAGTGATTCGCCACGCTCCGGCCGGCCGACAACAGCAGCAATCCCGCAGAATGTCAGAGGCATTGAGGCGGCAATTCTGAACGACCGGCGTGTGCAACTGCGAGCCTTATCGCAGAAGTTCAACATTTCCTATGGTGCGGTGTACGATATTGTTCATGAAAATTTGAAATTCCGTAAAGTTGGTGCTCGCTGGGTGCCTAAGAACCTGACAGACGACCACAAGGGCCAGCGAATGATGGCAAGCTTGGACCACTTAACGCGGTACACCGCACAAGGACATGACTTTCTGGAAGGAATCGTCACAGGGTGATGAGTTCGTTGGGCGTTACCACTACACGCCCGAAACAAAGCAGGCATCAATGGAGTGGAAACATGATGGTTCCCCAGTAAAGAAAAAATTCAAAGTGACTCAATCTGCCAGGAAAGTGCTTGTGACAGTGTTCTGGGATATGCATGGTGTTTTATTGGTGGACTTTGCTGAACACGGGACCACTGTGAATGCTGCGGCCTACATTAAAACTTTGGTGAAGTTGCGTCGTGCCATTCGTGACAAACGTCACAACATTAACGTTAAACTTCTTCATGACAATGCTCGCCCCCATGTTGCTGCTGTCGTTCGTCAGAAAATCGCCGAATTTGGTTGGGAGGTGCTCCAGCATCCACCATACAGTCCGGATCTTGCACCATCGGACTTTCATCTGTTTGGTCCCATGAAGAAATTCCTGGCCGGCAAACGCTTTGAGACAGATGTGGAAGTGAAATCAGCAGTGCGCAGATGGCTACACTCCAACCAAACGGACTTCTACGAACAGGGCATATTGAAACTGGTAACACGATGGGAAAAATGTGTTGAGAAAGTTGGTGACTATGTCGAAAAGTAGGTATAAGATGTAAGTTCATTTGTGATTTTTTTCCTTTTTTTTACTATTAAACTTTAAAAAAAAATTATTGTGCGTTACTTTCCGATCCGCCCTGTACTTGCATGGATGATGATGAAGCTATATCAACTACTTAAAACTCCGTCCATCATTTTGGAACATGGTGTAGATTGTCGGTCTTTTGGTGCCTATGTTGTCGCCTTGGAAATAAAATAGATAAAAAATCAGGAATTTTATTGTGGAGTGATGTTGGTACAAGACTATAACATATTTCCGAGCAGAGGAGCGTAAACTGACAAACACATAACTGCAGATTTCCAATATATTGACGTGTCCTTTTGTTACACCAGAGGCGCTAGCAGCTATGGAATCGTGGTCTGTTTTATCGTCTCTCTACCTCGTTCCATAAAAAACAGGATTTCAAAATTGTACATGCTTGAAGGTAGAAAACGTCAAATGGCGGTATAGAATTTCCACTGTACAATGCAAGCTAGAAAAAAATCGTAGCATGTAATTGAATTATCACCTTTATAAAGGGAGTTAGAGACCAACCATCATCAAATACTGACAAACAGAACTAGGTCAACGCAGTTTCTTCTTCTTCTTCTTCTTCTTCTTCTTCTTCTTCTTCTTCTTCTGAGGGAGGTGAATTCATCATCATCATCGGCCTCAAATATTAGTTCTTCTGATCTGTTCCGTACTAAAATAGTTGTTCACACCATCTTGTCAATTGTCAGTCTATGTTTCTTTTTTTCCTTTTGAATTATAGTGGATGACAGATTCGTTGAATGTGATCTCTCCAGTTTGTTTTCCATTTTTAACACACACATACACACACACACACACACACACACACACACATATATATATATATATGTTATAATTAAATGTTTAACATTGAGCAATGCAAGCTTAATATGGTATGATAAGAAAAATAAATGCCTGGAAGGGATTCGAACCCGGATCTCTGAGTCTGTACTTCAGTGTGATATCCATTACACCACCAGGCGAATCCAATTCAAACATTTATTTTTCTTATATATGTATTATATTCTCCATTATTACTAGATGTCGCGAGAACTGGTAATGTCGCGAATCCAATTCAAACATTTATTTTTCTTATATATGTGTTATATTCTCCATTATTACTAGATGTCGCGACATTACTAGTTCTCGCGAGAACTAGTAATGTCGCGACATCTAGTAATAATGGAGAATATAATACATATATAAGAAAAATAAATGTTTGAATTGGATTCGCCTGGTGGTGTAATGGATATCACACTGAGGTACAGACTCAGAGATCCGGACTCCAATCCCGTCCAGGCATTTATTTTTCTTATCATACCATATATATATATATATATATATATATATATATATATATATATATATTCATCTATAGTTATTCTGCACAAGGGCAGGCCTTTCACTGCAACCGTAGCATTTTCATGCTATGCTTGCAACTTTACTAGGGATTTGTAGGTATGGTAGCTTCCCGTTGCTTTCCACACCGGTGAAGGATTATGGTGATGATAATGATAAGGATGATGATGGTAATGATGGCCATATGATTTCGGGGACCGTTTGGGTCTTAAAGTTTCCCTGACATTAGTCTTACAGGTGAGGAAAAACCCCGATAAAAACCTCACCCAGAAAAACTGCCCCGACCGGGAATCGAACCCAGGCCCGCTGCGTGACAAGGCAGCACGCTACCTCGAGACCACAGCGGTGGACTTATATATAGATACATGAAAGTTAATTCTTCTCTTGCGATTTAGTAATGTATAACCTGATACAAATCAGAGAAATCTCATCTCGAATTATTCAATTTATCTTACAACCAATAATAAACTGGCTACCCTGAGATCGCAACTCATAGGCTTCGCTGTGTCAAGAAAAGTTCCTGAGAGCAGGCGCCCTTTGAGCGCATCTACCTGCTGTAATGGACATTGGTTTTCGGGCGGAGCCTTGTTGGGCTGAACCACTCTCGTTAATGTTCAAGTTTGTTTAATGAGCTTAATTTCATTAAAATGGAGAAATACTACCTTCTCTCTCTCTCTCTACACACCAGCTTTCATCAAAGGGCAACTCTCTTACCTACAATATTACATTACATTCATTGTTATATAATAATAATAATAATAATAATAATAATAATAAAATATATAAAACTGTTATTCTACCGATTATATTATATGAATGCGAAACATGGACTCTTACTTAAGCGAGGAAAGGATGTTACGAGTATTTGAGAATAAAGTTCTTAGGAACATTTTTGAACCAAAGAGACAGGTGAAGGCAGAAGACTATGCAACAGTGGACTACATGGACTTTATAGGAAGTCAGGTACTATAATAAGAATAGTTAAGTCTCGTAGACTGCGATGGGCAGGACCTACGGGTTCGATGGTGGCAGTGAGTTAGTTAGTTATGGATAATGATAATAACAACAGAAAAATAATTACAAACAATAATACAAACATTGGCTAAACTTTACAATATGTGGTGCGACATTTTTAATTCCTTGATAAACTCCTCTCAAATTTTATTCTGAGGGTTTCATTTTAAAAATTATTTCCCACCATTTACAATTATATTTACATGTTTTCTAACGATTATTTCAATATATTTTTTCATGATATTGAACTACATGTAGAACGGCAGCCATATCGATTATAACGAATATTCTGTATTCCAGTGCAGCCAACATAGAGTCTGTACTGATTAACTTACACTAAATAAAATCAGCGTGCATTCTTTCACATGTTAGAGTACTTAAATTGCATTAGATTAGTTTTTAGGTTCATTGGCGACGCGAGTTCAATTATCGTGTATATGTTGGCTGCATCCCGTGATTCCATAGTGTAAACCGCTTCGCGTCTGTTGACATGCGCATGGCGTATGATTGGAACTTAATTTTTTTTTTCGCGTCATATGTTGAAAGTAATCCACCGCTGTGGTCTCGAGGTAGCGTGCTGCCTTGTCACGCAGCGAGCCCGGGTTCGATCCGCGGTCGGGGCAGTTTTTCTGGGTGAGGTTTTTATCGGGGTTTTTCCTCGCCTGTAAGATAAATGTCAGGAAAACTTTAAGGCCCAAACGGTCCCCGAAATCATATGGTTATCATCATCATTCTTGACCGGTGTGGAAAGCAACGGGAAGCTACTACACCTACAATTCCCTAGTAAAAGCTGCAAGCAAATGATGAAAATGCTATGATTACTGTGAAGGACCTGCCTTCGGGCAGAATTACTATGTGATTTAAGAGGTAGGTTTTTGGGTGAAATTTTAGTTTTAATTTATTTCTAAGTATTTTTGATGAGGCTATGAAATCTAATTTTAAGAATATTATTAGGTGCAGCGGCTTAAATAATAGGTCTGTTCGACCTTTAAATTCTTACATGATCTGAGTTATGGATGTTCAAAGTATTTTCCAAACATTATTAAAACTATAAAGTTATATCTCGCGCACACTAATTTAACGGGTCTGTGACGTCATTGTTGTACTTTGGAAACCAAGAGGTGAATTGGTACTACTAAATGACTTAAAATATCGACACACCTGTTATTAATGAAGAGGCGTTTCAAATGTGAATTTCTACTTAGGAATGATTCTAAATTAGGTTGAACTTATAACTGGGTGCAAAATTATCGCGTGTAGCTGATACAAACAACAGAGATAACGTATTCTTTCAGGTCTATACTAGGGTTGGATGTAGAGTGAGATGAATTGTACAAGGAATCGTTGGAAAACTTACTTCAGGATAGGAATGTAATGAGAGCTTCGGTCCGCGGGTCTGTGTCATCTTGTTTTAACAGACGTGTCATAGGACTTCAAATATTCTAGAGATTCGTTGTGTAAATTTATAAGTGATGTATTAAAAATGACAATTTTTACAAAACAAATGCATTGCTTCTATTATAGTGGAGGAGGACTAAGTTGGTATGATTTCTGCTATCCTTGTCTAGAGAACTGTTCTTTCACCCTTCGCAAAACACAATGTGCTACCCTTGTAAAATTACTTAGGAATGCTAGAAAAACTCCATCCCCCTCCAGTTCCGTCCAGTCACTTTTGTGCCAGGTAATTTTTGTCAGTGGCGACTGGTTCAGAGTGCTCTGTTAAAAGTGACTGCAGAGCGTGTGAACACACTGAAAAGATTGAAGAGTCATATTGGCAGGCAGTAATCGGTTTGAAATAAATTTAGACGATACCGACGACTATGAAAATGAAAATGAAGACATAGCAACTTGCCAGGAAGAATCTTTAGAAGAAGGGAATGTCACCACTGATCTATGTTCACTACAGGGAGTGTCTGCCCTACCGCTGTCACCGTGAAGAGATGTGTATGAGTGAGGAAGAAGATGGCGAGTACTCTCTTTCTCTTTCTAAAATATTCTAGACAAGTTAGCCCTCATGGACTATAATGTCCACCCTTATGGTCTCGGGATAGCGTTGCTGCCTCGTTTGTAGCGGGCGGGGTTCCATCCACAATCGAGACAAGTTTCCTAAGTGATTTATTTTTATGTATGTATTTTACCTGATGGAGTTAAGACCGTAAGGTCTTCTCTTCCACTTCACCAGGGTTAAATTATACATACAATAAGAATTATGATTGATGCATAATATATATAGGCTACACAATATAAAGTTGGCAAGGGTAAGAAAGAAAAATAGGTCCTTCACTGCAATCATAGCATTTTCATGCTATGCTTGCAGCTTTACTAGGAATTGTAGGTGTGGTACCTTCCCCTTGCTTTCCACACCGGTGAAGGATGGTGATGGCCATATGATTTCGGGGACCGTTTGGGCCTAAAGTTTCCCTGACATTTGTCTTACAGGTGAGGAAAAACCCCGATAAAAACCTCTCCCAGAAAAAACTGCCCCGACCGGGGATCGAACCTGGGCCCGCTGCGAGACCACAGCGGTAGAAATAATAATAATAATAATAACAACAACAAAAATAATAACCTATAATTAGATTATACATACTTACATAAGGACTATATTAAACTAAAAGTAAGATACATACAATGTTATTTACAAATATGGATCGCACGGGCAGTAAGCCGTACGTGCTGTTGACAGTCCGTTACAATAAGTTGATGTTTAAAAACAAAAACAAAAAAAAACAAAAAAAAACACAATAATAGTACAACTAGATATCAATACAATTCTTCTTCTTCTTCTTCTTCTTCTTCTTCTTCCTTTCGTGTGAAAGACCTGGTGGTCTGTTACGGTCTCAATCCAACGTTTGAAGGGTCTGCTCAGAGATCTCTTGCCAGGTGGCTGGTAATTTAGGATCTGACGTGGTATTCTTGTTCTGCTCATTTTTCGTACGTGAGATTTCCAGTTGTTTCCGTATTTTGGTACATATTCCATGACTGATTCTGTTTGTAATTCTTTGAGAATCTCAGAATTCTTTTTATGGTCTGTTCCTGAGTAGCCCAAAGTACGTCAATACAATTACATTATACATTAACTTAGTTATGTAGAATTATTAAGAATAAATGTACTGCAATTTGTTAACATATTTATTTATTCCTGAACAAGTGTTGTTCTTATTTTCCGCGTTTTGTCCAGAAATCTACCCAAGTTTATCCAATTTTCTGGGTTTACCAGTAACTCGTAGCATGCCAATCTTCCACGATTTGAATTTAGAAATCTTTCCGGTAATAACTGACGCCTCCAATATTCTACATCGTTGCAGTTTCCTAATATATGTATATCTTCTTCAAAGCTCCCGCACATTGGACATATTCGCATATCGTGATCGTCGCTAATTTTTTAAAATTTTCATGCCCCTATAATTAGATTAAGTAAATGGCTTAGTAAAGATAGTTTAAAATATAAATAAATAATAAAAGTATACATGGAACACGGTTATATATTATATTGTCCAAGGAAATATGTAGTGAGTTTCTTTTTAAACTCCTTTTAAGTCGGGCAGTTCTTGATGTACGAGGGGAGGGAATTCCAGAGTCATGTGGTTGAAATAAGGAAGGATGAGGAATAGTGAGATATTAGTAAAATTCATAGTAGTTTCCGTTGAGGTATTAGTTCAAAGTAATATAATGTACGGTTAAAAACTATAAAATAGTTACCTTGTAGGTCCGTCTCCTCAACTTAAGTTGTTTTAAAACATCCGTACATTATATTACTGTGAATAGTGAGATGTTCTATGTACAGGAATAGCTAGATTTAAATTTTCTCTTTTCCTCATCTATAAGACAAATGTCAGGAAACTTTAGGGTCCAAACGGTTACCATATATCACCTAACCATGGTAATCATATACTTGTTTAGCAGGAAAGTGTGTTTCATCTTAACGTTGTGTTGAATCGGATGAGGCCTTGGATTGAATTGATCACTTATTCGGGGAGGTTATAATTTGGGCTATGATTTTTATGTGATAAAAGATAATATTGCAATGCAGATAGTATATATTATTCAACTGTTTATGTGTGAAATCAAAACAAAAGACAGTCAGAAGTCTAACTTATCATTTGGCCTATACTATTCAACTGTTTGTGTGTGAAACACAAACAAAATAGACTCGTAAGTCTAACTTTTCATTCTTAACTTTTAATACATAAAAATCCTGGCCACGTCCACCGCTGTGGTTTCGAGGCAGCGTGCTGTCTTGTCACGCAGCGGGCCCGGGTTCGATCCCCGGTCGGGAGTTTTTCTGGGTGAGGTTTTTATCGGGGTTTTTCCTCGCCTGTAAGACAAATGTCAGGAAAACTTTAAGGCCCAAAGGGCCCGGAAATCATATGGCCATCGCAATCATCATCATTCATATTCATCTTAGATTAAGCATAGGATTAGGGACTCTCCTGGCTCACCACTATCATCATCACCCATAATATCATCGGGGCAACGTAACCCCGCCTTCCAGGCGCCCCAATCTCAGAAGTGGGTTACAAGTACGCCATGACAGGAGGGAACACCAGGAATGTCGAAAGACACCTGGGGCATTTGCAAAAAGAAAAATACTATTCAACTGTTTGTGCGTGAAACAAAAACAAAAATAGACTCGTAAATCTAACTTTTCATTCTTAACTTTTATACATAAAAATCCTAGCCACATCCACCGTTGTGGTCTCGAGGTACCGTGCTGCGTTATCACGCAACGGGCCCAGGTTCGATCCCCGGTCGGGACAGGCTCCTGGGTGAGGTTTTTTCGGAGTTTTTCCTCACCTTTAAGACAAATGTCAGGAATCTTAGGGCCCAACGGTCCCCAAAAATCACCCGGCCATCATCATCATTCTTATAACTATCATCATCCTTCAACGGGAAGCTACCACACCTATAATTCCCTAGTTACGCTGCAAAGCATAGCATGAAAATGCTATGATTGTAGTGAAAGACCTCGCCGTCGGGCAGAATTACTATGGATGGAAATCTTAGCCATATTTGTCATTGTTCTTGTCTGGTGAAAAAATTGATGTCATCCACTGTTTAAAAACCCCTCTACTGACAGGTTGTTCCATTGGAAGCAGGGAAGCATTGTGGCTTGAAACCTGTAAGGTGAGAGATTCAACTACGATAAATGAGCTTGTTTTAATTTTGCTGAAATTTGCAGCGACTCCAATGAAGCGAAAATTTGTACAGAAATGTACGCTGAAAAGTAAATTAGAAACGTGACCCAGATAATGAGACCTGCACACGTAGTTCTGCTCAACAATTGAAAATTCAATAGAGAAATCGTCTTCAATTTCTTCAGTTCTGCAATAAAAAGTTCCATCTAATTCCATAGCCATTATATCATTATCATTCTGTTCCAACAGACTTTTCTTTCTTTCTTTTTTCTTTCTAATATATTTTCGTATTTTTAATAACTTAAAGAAGATTTTTGTGAAAATCATCCGTACATTCAAGAACATAATTTATTCCACATTACAATTTTTTCTTGGGTCTCCTCTTTTCTCATGTTCCTGCAGTGAGAACATATTTATGAAAATATTTAGGCCTATTTATTTTATTTTATGTGTTGAAAATTAAAATTATTTTTCATTTTTTAATTCGGTTTTCTAATAAAGCGTGTTTTAGTTTTTTAAAATTATTATTTGTTTTTTATTTTTTATTTTTAATGTTTTACAGAATAAGATAAAAATGTAAATATCTTTAAATTCGACAGAGAACGATGGAGAACTTTAATTAAGGGAAATTTGTAAATGTTTGTTGCAAACTGATAGTAACTTATGTAAGTCCGTAGTCATTTATGCATTTTTTTAAATTCATGTTAATTACTATGATTGGTTGGAGAAAACCCTTAATGATGAGAAAAATTCTCAAAATAATAATAATAATAATAATAATAATAATAATAATAATAATAATAATAATAATAATAATAATAATAATATAATAATAATAATAATAATGTTCATATATGATTAAATATTTTCATACAAATTGTTCTTGTAGCAAAAGTTACAAATATTTTAAAAATTGCCTGAGATCTCGGTCGTTCACAATAATTAAAATTTCAGCTAAATTAAGAGAGTCTTAAGGTTGCCAAATGCTTCGTCGTGTAAATATTTGAAAATGTTTAAGCCAACATGTCTAATGTGTCCACCGCTGTGGTCTCGATGTAGTGTGCTGCCTTGTCACGCAGCGGGTCCGGGTTCGATTCCCGGTCGGGACAGGCTCATGCGTGAGGTTTTTTCGGGGTTTTTACTTACCTGTAAGACAAATGTCAGGAAGCTTGGGGCCCAACGGTTCCCAAAAATCATCCGGTCATCATCATCATCCTTATCATTAT
Organism: Diploptera punctata; assembly: GCA_030220185.1. Taxonomy (NCBI): domain Eukaryota; kingdom Metazoa; phylum Arthropoda; class Insecta; order Blattodea; family Blaberidae; genus Diploptera; species Diploptera punctata. The sequence goes on from JASPKZ010008900.1 coordinate 617,145, forward strand.
CATCATCATCCTTCACTAGTGTGGAAAGCAACGGGAAGCTACCACACTATAATTCCCTAGTAAATCTGCAAAGCATAGCATGAAAATACTATGATTGCAGTGAAAGACCTGCTTTCGGGCAGAATTACTATGGATGGATGTCTAATGTAATCCTGCATGATTGAAAAAAAAATAAACAAGATAGATTTTTCCCCAAATTAATCCGTAATTAAAAATGCATGTTGGCTACAATATGGAAAGAGATATTGACTCCGAAATAAATAAATTCCAGACGGTGTGTGGAACAATACAGAGAACATTCAAAAATAAAATTAGAAAAGAAACCAAGATAAAAATGTATAATGTAATGGCGGTTCCCACAATATTGTATGGATGTGAAACTTGGGCTCCAGTGAAAAAACAGAAGGATAGAATACAGACGGCGGAGATGAGGTTCCTAAGACAAGTAAAAGGATGTACAAGACTTGATAGAATAAGAAATAAGGATATAAGAGAAGAATTGAAAGTACAGCCTTTATTGGATAAAGTCACGAATTACAGACAGAAATGGATTGATCACATGGATGGAATGGGTAAGGAGAGGTATCCATTGTTAGCAAGAAATTATCAAGCAAGAGGAAGACGTGATGTTGGAAGACCTAGAAGACGTTGGGCTGATGCATTATGAAGTTGGAACGGGCAATTGTCTAATCCCTGGAGTGATGATGATGATGATTATGTGTCCTATTGGATATAGTGTCAATTTAAAGATTAACCTAAGCTTAACCTAAATTTCAGACCATTGGCAACCGTAGGAATAATTCCCATTAAGGAAAAATCTCTATGGTCGGACCGGGAATCGAACCCGGGAGCTCGTGAAATGTATTCAGAAACTTCGACCATTAGCCCATGAGGCTGGAGAAAGAGACCTAATAAGAAAGAAATAAAAATGAGGAAAAAGGGAAAGAACGAATCCATCCATAGTAATTCTGCCCGAGGGCAGGTCTTTCACTGCAATCATAGCATTTTCATGTTATGGTTTTCAGCTTTACTAGGGAATTATAGGTTCCCGTTGCTTTCCTCACCGGTGAAGAATGACGATGATAATGATAAGGATGATGATGATGATGGCCGGATGATTTTCTGGGACCGTTGGTCCTAAGCTTCCCGATATTTGTCTTACAGGTGAGAAAAAAAACGAAAAAAACCTCACCCAGGAGCCTGTCCCGACTGGGAATCGAACCCGGACCCGCTGCGTGACAAGGCAGCATGCTACCTCGAGACCACAGGTGGACAAATAAAAATAAGGCGAAAAAATGGGTGCGAATAAGAATAGAGTTGAGGAGAAAGAAAGAGGGCGAATAAGAAATAAAGTTGAGGATGAAGAGAGCGAATATGAAATATATATATATATATATATATATATATATATATATATGGTATAAGAAAAATAAATGCCTGGACGGGATTCGAACCCGGATCTCTGAGTCTGTACCTCAGCGTGATACCCATTACACCACCAGGCGAATCCAATTCAAACACTTATTTTTCTTATAGCCTATATGTATTATATTCTCCATTATTACTAGATGTCGCGAGAACTCGGTCTTCACTGCCATCTAGTAGCTGACTATAACAAGTAAGCAAATTAAAGAGAATATTTTTACTTTATAGCAGTGACGCTTTATAGATGTTATAATTAAATGTTTAACATTGAGCAATGCAAGCTTAATGTGGTATGATAAGAAAAATAAATGCCTGGACGGGATTCGAACCCGGATCTGTGAGTCTGTACCTCAGCGTGATATTCATTACACCACCAGGCGAATCCAATTCAAACACTTATTTTTCTTATATGTGTATTATATTCTCCATTATTACTAGATGTCGCGAGAATATATATATATATATATATATAATGAGGAAGAGGAAAAATAAGGAATAAGAAATAAGTAAAGAAGAAGAAAAAAGAGCAAATAGAAAAGAAATAATTGAAAGACATCATATACATGTTTGTGCTATGCACGCAAACAATTTAATCATTGAAATGTGTTTTGTTTGCGTGTGGCACAAATATGAATAACAGAAAACCCGAGAAGAGCCATTACGTCTCTCCTTTAACATTTAATTTAATGGGATGTAAAAATTAAATTGGAGTTTTTCCCAGAAAATTGGATGTGTTCGGCGACGGGATCTGAGAGATTATAAACAAACAACACTCTTGTTTTTATAAAGAATGTAATCGAAGCAATCAAATTTTCCAAGAATAATAGATTTAGCTGGATCTCGTAGAAAATATCTTCATTATGTTTGCTTAGACGGAACTATGAAAATATAAATATACCTATGTACAGTGAACCAAACTTTACAGCACAAAATAAAACTCTCTACATTTTGTATACAGTCTAAAGGTACATACACATATGCGTGGCGCGTGTTATGTTCGTCGAAATGATTAATTTCAACGAACCTCCTGCGATCCATAGGAAACCCACAAACCTTCAGTAGACATTTTGCAGAGCAGGTGTAGCCAACCATGTCTATTCCCTTTCCGTTCTCCCGCTTGTCCTGCATTCTTTCCCAAAAATAGGGACTTTTTTTTTAAATGCCGCGAGACGCGGGACAAAATTGTTAAAATTCGGGACTGTCCCGCCAAAATCGGGACGTCTGGTCACGCTTATTACTTATTACATCTTATAACTTTATGTATACTTTTTCAAATAGTATAGCATTAAAGGAATTTAAAAACATATATGATTTGTATATATATATGTTTAAAATTATTAAGAATCTATCTCACCATAACATGGCCTTAATTTTTAATAAAGATGTACATGATTATTATACTAGAGGTTGTACTTTATTGCACAAAGATACTAGTTTCTAAAAAAAAAAAAGGTATAAAAGGGATTCGTTATGCATTACTCAACCATTACAATAACTTACCTATTGAATATCAACATTTCACGAATGTTAAACATTTTTCTAATTGTATTAAAAAATATTTTTTCTCATTGCTTTCTTAGTTAATTTTGTTAATTTTATTACTATTAATATTATCCTGTTTAAATGTTGTATTTATATGTGTGTATATATATTGTGCATCTATAGTAGTTTGTATTACTTAAACTTATGCCTGAATTTGTTTTCTTGTTTTTATTGTTAATTGTTTTATGGCCATTATTTTTTGTATATTGCCGCTTAACATGAGCAGTCTTGCTCTTTGGAGTCTTCGAAGAAATAAATAAATAACTAGTAATAAATGCGTTTATATATTGTATTGTTTTGTGATACTTCATGCATAATATTATGAAATTAACGTCTTAAATAAATAATGTTTTCTAAATAATTCTAATTTATTCATACAATTACAGTACACACGAAAAAAAAACACATAACATTGAAAAAAAACAGGCATCTCCTTTCAATGATTTTTTTAAATGATCCTTGTGTTGAGGATCCCACAATAATTGCTTGCCTCTATAAATATCAATAAGTTTTAACATGTATTCCTCTGACCACTCCATACTCAAATAATAGGTGCGCACCGAAAACAACGAACCTCTCAGGTACCCGTCCAAATGTAAACAGAGAACCATCAAAGTGTTCGTGGAAAAAACCGACAATGAGTGGATCGTGGTGCGAGACGCGCGCGCCGTTCGCGCGCACCTTAAAACCCCGTCCAAATCTGACGAACACGGTGCGCGCGCGCGGCGCTCAAGTGTGTACGTACCTTAATGTTACACAGGTAACTCCAAACTCTAAGATTATATGCCACCAACATAAATTCAAATAAAAAATATAATTTATTGTTGCAGTGTGCGAATAATTATCTGAGACTATTTAACTCATGCCACAAATGCTAGTCAATGACCAATCACGTTTCAATTAATGTTGTTTTACAACCAATGACAGTCGTGTTTCACCTCGCTCTTTATCGATTTCTCTTTATCAACTCCTGCTTTTGTGATAAAGAAAGCTCCTCTTTTTAATCTTCTGAACAGGTCAAAGCATTATTTTTCTCCAATAAATACATTGAATATAGCAAATAATGAAAAGATTCCTTGATTTTACTGAGTTGTTTACTAAAAAAATTAACGAATAACCCGTAATGTTGATTATGATATATAGTTTGATGTGCTTCATTATTTCTCCACTTGGGTGCACTCTTACAATATTGCGATCTTATTTGGCAATAAATAATATGATCAAGCAGCAGTGAATGAACATAACCTCACATTTCTGATTTCTTTTCAAACATCGCCGTTTACATTAAATATATAAATATTTTAAAATAACTATAGTTAAACAATGATTTGTGAGTAAACAGCTTAATTTTATTCGTTAAATAGTCCTAACGAATGCCACTCTTGATTTCCAAATTCTCTAGATAAATTCACTCCTCAGTTCGCGAGTCTTAAATTTATCGATAATTTGGAAACCACTCGTGGCATTACTTATGACTATTTAACTCATGCCCCAAATGGGAGTCAATAACCAATAACGTTTCAATGATTTCTGTTTTACAACCAATCAGAGTCGTGTTTCACGAAATATTTATCAGTGTTATAATTACCATATTAAAGAAAGCTCCTCCTTTTTAATATTCTGAACAGGTCTGACCATTATTTTGCAGTGACTGAGCGTGTGAGAAATACGGCTACCAGATTGTATACATAGTGCATGAATGTCAACACATGCCGCATGCGGGAGTTAATATAAAAACATTTGTAGCAATTGATTATACCACCAAAAAAAGAAACCACTGTTTGCACTTTCTTAAATGTATTTTTTCCCAGGTAACAATCCAGAAAAATATAATTGTCATATTTACATCATACGACATCAGACATGAATTAATATAAAGTTTGATGTGTTTCATTTTTTCTCCACTAGACAGCATTCTTACAATATTGCGTTCCTTTGGCAATAAATAGTATGATCTGGTTGCAGTGATAAAAAGAAGCAGATGAAGCGTACCTATCGTTTCTCATTTGTTTTTAAACATCGCCGTTTACATTAAATATATAAATATTTTAAAATAACTATAGTTAAATAATGATTTGTGAGTAAACAGCTTAATTTTATTCGTTAAATAATCCTAACAAATGCCACTCTTGATTTCCAAATTCTCTAGATAAATTCACGACTCACGAAGTAATTTGGAAATTACTCGTGGCATTACTTATGATAAGTTGACGATACTGTCTGAACAATTACTAATACACTTTTCAGATTGCAAATATGCTGATTTTAGGTTAGTTTGAGCTCGACTTCTCACTTTATTTTAAGACTTTTTACATTTCCTTTAAATCAATATATATATATATATATATATATATATATATATATATATATATATATATATATATATATATTTCCCTCAGGAAAGTATTCAGATACTGCAACAATAAATGAATTTATGTTGGTAGGACAGAATCTCCAAACCATATATTTTCCTACAGTCTAGTGCCGTCTTGGTGAATCCTAAGGCATGTGACAGGAGGAAATATTTTCGAGTGGGGAGGGAATTAGTAGCCATGCAAAATACATTTTCTTATTACCAATAATAATAATAATAATAATAATAATAATAATAATAATAATAATAATAATAATAATAAAAGTAAAGTGATCCCACAAGAGGCCCGGAGGCCCTTGGGGTAGTAGGAGGTTAAGGCTCCCATATTTTCTAGACAATCGGCACTTTATGTCAGCCGGGTTGTGAGCCCTGCGTGACGGCCGCCTTTACCCCCAGAACAAGCGTCTGGTACTCATTTCCGTTAAAGTGTGAGTCGACCCCAGGGCCATAGTGCCGCCAGAGGGTTTGGGTCAGTTTAAAAATCCTGACCCCAACGGGACTTGAACCCTCGACCCTCCGGCTTGTAGCTCAGTGCCTTAACCACTACGCTATGGCGTGCCCCAATAATAATAATAATAATAATAATAATAATAATAATAATAATAATAATAATCTATCTATCTTCGGGTTTTTACAGCTGCTGCCGTCTTCCCGTGCCAAACCTCCAAAGCCTACGGTCTTGGGCATCTTCGATGCTTAGCCCTCTAGCTTGCATTACTGTCTTCATGTTTTCCTTCCATGTTAACCTTGGTCTCCCTCTTTTCTTCTTTCTGTTCGGATGCCATTCATATAGTTGCTTCGGCCATCGCTCATCTTCCATTCTTAAGACATGTCCTAAACCACTTTAATTCCTTCTCCTCAATTCTTTCAATTATGTCTTTCTTCTGCTTCCATTATGTTTCTAATTTCCTTATTTGTGACATGTTCTAATCTAGACTTTCTGGCACTTCTCCGTAAATAATCCATTTCTAGAGCTATTAGTCTATTCTTGTAGTACTTATTGATTGTCCATACCTCACTTCCGTACATTGCAACAGATTCCACCAATGTTTTACCAATATATTTTTTTGTGTCTTTCCAAATATGCTTATCCCACCATATGGAATTTAACGATGATATTATTTTGCTACTCAATTCAATAATAATAATAATAATAATAATAATAATAATAATAATAATAATAATAATAATAATAAAATAAATTGTTATAAATATATCACTATTCTATAATGAACCCTCTACATATATGAGAAAACTATTCACTAACACAGAACTAGTAGATAAACAAAGTAACTATAATGTTTTCAAAACTGAGTGTAGTTGCCCTCCCCTCTTACCGCACCATACAACAAATGCGACTACAGAAGCCAGAACTCACGTATGTAGTATTAAGACCCGTGATGTGTTATTTTTGTGTGTTCAAAATGTTATACACTTCCTCAACTACACAGTAGAAGTACTAAGACTGTAAATTAATTATTATCAGATTGTACATCTCTTTGAAATGTTCAGCAGTTCATCTGTTATCGTTTCCTTGTCGAATTTCTCCGGTTGTTGAGTTCTCAAATCGCGTTGTCGAGTCCAAAATATAGCAAATTAATGTTTCCTGCCTCTACCTACGACATCACCTCGTCTGGTACTCCTTTTAGTAGCACCGTATTTTACGGACTATAAGACGCACTTTTTTTTCTTCGAAAAATTACCTCCAAAATTCAGGTACGTCTTATACTCGAAAATAATATAAAAATATCCATTGTTTTATTTAAAATTCCCGCCAGTCTTAAAAATGACCATATTCAATACCGGGGGAAACCTATCTCTATCTGGCAACATTGGATTCAACTGGCAGAAGGAGTGCACCGATGCGACGAACATGAGTTGCGGGGACTCACAAGCTTGCTAACACTATCTCCCGCCTACGATGCGTCATTGCAGTCTACGATGGCATAGAAGTTGAACAAATGGATGATGGATGAAACCGAACATGAATTCACGCCGAAGGGAGCTTCAAAACGACATACAATCAAACAAGTGTGTCAGTGGATAAAAAGTCGTGGTCTAGAGTGAGATAAAACATTATTGTTAAATCTTTCAAGAAGTGCGGCTTAAGTAACGCTCTCGATGGCAGTGAAGACCATCTCATACACCTTGTTCCAAAATGATGGACGGAGTTTTAAGTAATTGGTATAGCTGACAACCCGGCTGACATAAAGTGCCGATTGTCTAGAAAAAGTGGAGCCTTAACCTCCTACTACCCCAAGGGCCTCCGGGTCTGTTGCGGGATCACTTTGCTTTACTTGACTTATTTTTAATTCGTGTTAATTACTAAGATTGGTTGGAGAAAAGCCTCAATAATGAAAATTCTCAAAATGAATGAATGTATTTCAATGCTCCGCGGAGATATTAAGGACTAACAAGCACGTTCTATTGAGTAACACTAATAAATTGGGGCTGAAAGTAAATATTAATAACTATAGCCACACGTAGAAATGTATTTTATAATGGGAATAGTTAATGATAAATGTGGGAAATTTTGAAGAAAATGAATGTAATCAAATACCTAGGTGGAATAGACTAATCACAAATAGCATCATCATCATCATCATCATCATAGTACATTCACGAATTTAGGCCATTTGTTGACCTGTTTCGGCCTCAAGAGAAACATCATCCAAAAGTATTTTGAGTGGACGTCCTGGTCTTCTTCTTACTGCAGGTTGATATCTTAACATTTGTTTCGGTATTCTGTGATCTTCCATTCGATGAACATGTTGCATCCATCTTGACTTATAATCAGAAATTTTGTTTTCTAAAGATTCCATGTGTAATTCTTCTAAGATGTCTTCATTTTTTTTGTGATCTAGTAGTGTGTATCCTGCAGTCCTCCGAAGATATCTCATTTCAGCAGATCTAAGTCTCTGCATATCCTTCTGTTTCAGCGTCCATACTTCGCTACCATACAAAAGAGTTGGAAGAGCCAGTGTTTTATACACTTTTAATCTTGAATGCTTTTGGACTAACTGTGGCTTGAAGATAGAATTTATTAACCCTAAAATTCTTAAAAATTTAGATATTTTTGCATTTACATCCTTTTCTTCTTCATATGAGATATTGCATCCTAGATATGTAAAATTATTCACCTGTTCCAAAATTTTATTGTCCAGTACAATTTTACTTCTGACAGGATCTACACCTTGAAATGCCATAATTTTTGTTTTTTCTGTAGATATCTTCAAACCATATTCTTCTGTAATTTTGTTAAGTTCATACAGACCTTTCTGTAGATTATCTTCTTAATTTGCTATTATTATTTGGTCATCTGCAAACAGTATGGTGTTTAATTTTCTATTTTCTGATATTCTTATTCCAAATTTATATGTTTTGTTCCAGCAACATATTACTTCATTGATATAAATTGCAAAGAGTGTTGGGGATAGGGGGCAGCCTTGTCTCACACCACGATTTATAATTCCTTCTTAAGAAAATCTGTTATTTAATTTAATCTTTATGGTGTTGTCTTTGTAAATGGGTGCAAAAATAAACATAGGCTCAGTTCTGCTATAAACATATGCTTTTATGCATTACAGCAACTCATGTCATACCAACTTTTCTAAAAAAAAAAGTTAAACCGAAAGTACATATAAAATGTTGTTCTTCCAGTTATATGGATGTAAAACGCGGTTTTACTATAATGGAGGAGAATATATAACAAGTATTTGAGAATAAAGTTCGTACGAAAAAATTTGGACTAAAGAGAGATGAACAGACAAGTGAATGGAGAACACTCATAACAGTGAACTACATGGTCTTTATAGGAAGCCAAATATAATAAGAATAGCTAAGTCTCGTAGACTGCGATGGCCAGGACATGTGGCACGAATGGGGAATGTAATAAGGGCATAAAAACTTCTTGTAGGAGAAAACCAGAGGGAAAACATCCAATAGGAAGCCCAACAATGTTGCGAGAGAATAACATTAATCATACGTTGAGGGAAGTATATTAAACAGAGGATGTCAGGAAAACATTAGCTCAGGCTAGGCATTTAGGATATAGAGGTTACGTCTACTAGGCCATTAACCCATTTGCTTCAGGTTTAAATGCTCAATGAATTTCTCCAGAAACCGGATTTAAGTCACCATAAATTATATTGTCTATTTTCAGAGATTCAAAACAAACTAAAGATAACGGTACTTGAGATCACAATAAGTGTGGAGGCCAAAACACACCTCTACTATTCATAAATGATAACAAAATATTACCCTGCCAAGGAATATACAAAATATTGCAAAATATATAACAGCAGAGTTAAGCGAGTGTAGCTCGACCTCTGAGCTGATGGCCATTTAAATGCCGGCGAGTCTACCTCGTCTTTTGAGGCGAATGGGTTAATCTCCGGGTTCGATAGTGTCAGCGATTTAATTAATTATATTTCAATACTACTTCGTTGTACTAGTTTTTAATTTATTTATTTATCGATACTTCTAGAAATAAAAAATATAGTCTACTTTATTTTGATCGCGTCCTAATAAAAACGGTTTAAAATTATAATTTTTCATCAATTTAAACTTAAATTTTAACAGACAAATATACGATTTTACATTGACTGCGATGGGCAGGACATGCAGCACGTATGGGGAATGAAAGACGTGCATGGAAACTTCTTGTAGGAAAGCCAGAAGGAAAACGCCCAGTTGGTAGACCAAGAATGAGGTGGGAGAACACTAACTATGATTTGAGGGAAGTAGATTATACAGGGAATGATTGGAAAGCATTAGCTCAGGATAGGGATGTATGGAGAGCTTATGTCCGCGCGGCCATGAACCTACGGGTTCGATAGTGCCAGTGAATAAGTAAGTAAGCACATTGGAAACCGCACGAAGCCTAATGCATTGAATAAATGTAGGCCTAATAAATTGTATAGGCCGCTGTATAATAGCTAATACGCTGCTGCGCCTAAATATATTAAACGTGTTTTTAGGTTTAGTTCAATAACTAAAAAGGGAAATAATTATAAATTTATAACTAACTCACTATCTCACTAGCTCTATCGAACCCGTAGGTTCAAGGCCGCACGGATATAAGCTCTCCATACCCTATCCTGAGGTAATGTTTTCCAATCATCCCCTAAATAATCTACTTCCCTCAAATCATGAGAAGTAAATTATAAATTTATATGATAATTATTTTTAGATACCCCGTGTTGATTACCCGGCGTTGTCTGGGAATCTACTTATCTACTTTTGTCATCAATTAGCTGAAAGACAAATTTTTTTATTGTCAATTATTCCTAAAAGACGCTATCGCGGACTTTTGTAAATTTTTTTTTTAGATATTCAATTCTGTGTACATTAATTTGGTGTATTTGTTATGGTTTGTGCAGCGTAAGCCATTTAAGCGTTCAAAAGCGACTTTTTAGAGCACCGATGCACTTTTTTTTTAGTTTTGGCCCTATACGCCGTAGCGTAGTGGTTAAGGCAATACGCTGCAAGCCGGAAGGTCGAGGGTTCGAGTCACTGGGGGTCAGGATTTTTAAACTGACCCAAAACCTTCTGATGGCATTATGGCCCTGGGGTCGACTCAGCCTCTAACTGAAATGAGTACCATACGCTTATTCAAGGGGTAAAGGCGGCCGTCACGCAGAGCTAACAACCCGGCTGACACCAAGCGCCGATTGTCCAGAAAAAGTGGGAGCCTTAACCTCTTACTATTTCTAGGGCCTCATGAGGCCTGTAGTGGGATCACTTCACCTTTACCTATAGTACATACATTATTAAGTTATGTACGTTAATTGTCCAAGAAAAATTCTCTAAATGCTGATGAAAATACCTTTTAAATCGGTGAAGTAGTTTTTGGGTCCATAAAGGACTTACACTCATTTATATACTTACTTACTCACTAGCACTATCGAACCCGTAGGTTCATGGCCGCGCGGACATAAGCTCTCCATACATCCCTATCCTGAGCTAATGCTTGCCAATCATTCCCTGTATAATCTACTTCCCTCAAATCATAGTTAATGTTGTCCTCCCACCTCATTCTTGGTCTACCAACTGGGCGTTTTCCCTCTGGCTTTCCTACAAGAAGCTTCCATGCGCGTCTTTCATTCCCCATACGTGCAACATGTCCTGCCCATCGCAGCCTACGAGACTTAACTGTTCTTATTATATCTGGCTTCCTATAAAGACCATGTAGTTCATCGTTATGTAGTATTCTCCGTTCACCTGTCTGTTCATCTCTCTTTGGTCCAAAAATGTTCCTAAGAACTTTATTCTCAAATACTCGTAATCCCCTTTCCTCCCTTAAAGTAAGAGTCCATGTTTCGCACCCATATAATATAACTGGTAGAATAATAGTTTTATATATTTTCAGTTTAATGTTTTTTGAAAGGAGTTGGGACATCAAAAGTCTCTGCAATGCATAATAGCACGCATTTCCAGAATTGAGCCTATGTTTAATTTCTTTGTGCATCTTATTCCTATTTGTGATTATTGTTCCTAGGTATTTGAATTCAGCCACTTCCTCAAAATTTCCCGATTTGTCATTAGCTGTTCATTTATATATAGGTCTATATAAAGATGTTTAGTTAAGGTAATAAAATAAATTGAATTTTATCATATGCTTATTTAATTAAATTCTGTACATAAAAACATGCATTTTAGTAACTATTTTATATAATAAACTTACATTTTCTGTTCCTTCCATGATGGAGCAATCCGTTGGTAATATTTTGTGAATGTATGCAGTTGATTTAATTAAACTTTAAATTCTTTTGAAAACTTAAGAATATGTCTTGGCACCAGAATAGAAAAAAAAATAAATTAAAAAAATAACTAACTTAAAAAATGAATATAGAAATATTAACTGAACACGTGGTATCAAGCAGCACGGAACTCGTTTGAAAAATGTTTGCGGAGTTCGATAAGGGATTAGCAACGAGCTGGTCCTGCGTCCAGAGAACCAATGATGCTGCTTCAGATGCGAGATGGTGAACTGCGAGAAAATACGAGGCACGCATGCGTCAATTTAACCTCCTTCTTCGTTCGTAAATAAGGGGTGTATTTCTATGGTCTTGTTTCCTATTTTTTTTAATGTTTCAAATATTTTTTTTAATGTTTCAATTTTTTTTTTAATATTAGAAAATAAGTACTGAATATATCAGTCCTCCTCAATTAAAATGCAATTCTGTTAAAAAAAATCAATTAGTTATATTATATGGATGCGAAACACGAACTCTTACTTTAAGGGAGGAAAGAAGATTACGAGTATCTGAGAATAAAATTCTTAGGGAAAAAAAAAGGTTTTATAAAAGAATATATTAGAAATAAGAATATTAGAGAGGAACCTAACATACAACCACTTCTTCATCAAACAGAAGAACACAGGAACAACTGTATAGAGCATCTGCAGAGAATGACAGAGGATAGGATACCAAAGATGGCATTGATGTATAATCCTGGAGGACGGAGATCGGTAGGAAGACCAAGAAAACGCTAGGATGAACAACGTGTGATCGGAACAGAGACCTAATCCGTGAAAGGTGATAATAATAATAACAATAATAATAATAATAATAATAATAATTCATCCATAGTAATTCTGCCCGAAGGCAGGTCCTTCACTGCAATGATAGCGTAGTATCATAAAGACAAGGATATTCTTTAATAAGTTCAACAAATGTTATCTTATCTTCACACTTGTATACGAGCAACTCACAACTGACACAACAAAAAGTGGAGCATGCAGCATTTTGAGCGACACAACACAAACAGTTGGTGTCAAGTTGCTGTCGTATCAGACGAATGGGCTTCTTGCAATTCGATATCACGGGTTATAAAGAAACATATACGCTAGCAACAAGCAAAGCAACAAATCCGTGTCTTGTTGCTGTCGCTTGTCGTTCCAATGCCTTACAGTCTATCTGTATTGTGTGTGTGGTTTTCTCCCGTAGTTCAGGTTATCTTAAAAATGCATTTATAAATTTTAAAATATTTTGGTTTAATTTATTAGATTGTATTTGCGAATACAGTTTTGCAATTTTACTCTGATGTCACAGAGGATGGTACATCCAGCAACAATGACCAACAGGCGTGTTGGGATACCCTTCCATTATTCGAAATCGATGGAGTAATACGGTTTATATCTTGGTTCTTGAAATGTCCAGATGTAAACCGGGGGACTGGGCGCACTACTATCTTCAAATTTAAGTGACTTTTCAGAGAAATATAAACTAAAAAATGGCATTCATTATGCCTATAATATCTTAAAACCATCATTCAAATTAAAATTGTCTAATTTCTCTCGTATTTTTATGTAATCTAGTTTTTTACATCCTTTAAAAAGATTATGAAAATGAGGGTAAAGTAATGCCGTTCCAAGGAAAGTACCCAGTAAGAACAAAAATTGTAATAGAAGATAAAATGTTGGAATAGGTTTCACACTTCCGGTATTTAGGCTGCGATATAATTTATGAGGAAACAAGATATAAATAAGAATGGATACACAGTTTATGAGGAAGTTCATGGCGTGGCACTAATGGAAGTAACAGACGAATAGATAACTAACTCACTGGCACTATCGAACCCGAAGGTTCATGGCCGCGCGGACATAAGATCTCCATATATCCCTACCCTGAGCAGAATTATGTATGATATCCTATCACTGACAAACTTAATATCTCGGATAGCGGATAAGATCCTCCTTCGGACTAAAAAACCCGTTCCAAATTCGGGTCTTTCTGCACCTCCGTAGTATAATGCAAAGCTTCCTGATTCCTGACTACCTTCTTCTGGCCATCTAACTTCCTGTAAAGCGACTATATCCAAGGGTGATTTAACTAATTCTTCGGTTAATACCTCTAGCGCCCAGCTATTGTATAAAGTCCTAACATTCTATGTTCCTAGGAACATGTCCCTGTGTTTGAGCCTTTGGCATGGGTTCTCTGAAGTAGTCCCCGCCCGGAGAACCGAATGGGGGGCTATTTGACCTCCGGAAAATTTTACCCCAGTTGCACCCATGTCCGCATTTCTTGACGGTTGTATTTTTACGGTGAAAGATCGTCAGTCTTTCGACCAAGGTACTTTTTTCGTCTGGCTTATCACCTTCGACCAGTCCGGCATGGGTAACCCTATCGGCAGCAATGCTACAGCCGGCATAGCTCTCGGGATCATTTAAGCACGCAAGCCACTCCATCACCACAAATAAAAAGAAATCAGATTCCGTTATTATTTTAATTTCAGCCTTCTCAACTCTAGGATTAATTTTGAGAACATACCATGGAGGGATAGACGAAAAGATATTACTGCATTTAGACACTCTTCTAAAATTGGTACGGTATTAGATCCCACAATCCGTTTTGAGACTCATAGTGGCCAACAATTGGCCATTACAAAGATAAACATCAATTATATAGTATAACTAACTAGAATTATGATAGGGGAAAGATGTACTATACCAGGATTCTTAGCTAAATTTTAGAATTCCTTAGATTTGGACAGGGAGTATCTTTCTAAAATTGTCATCGCTGCCTTTAGAGGATCAATTTGAATTTTAAGAAACCATTTTTACAAAATTTCTACTTTATAGTAAGTATACTTCAATTAGGCCCTACGATTTGAAAATTTTTAAATGTATTTACAAAATGTATTTAATCAATTTCGAATTGATTGTCTGTATCACTTTGTCCTTGTGGGAATCTTCTTATGAGGAAAGTTGTATATAATAAAAAATGACAGAAATTTCAACATATTTGTGGAACAATCGGACGAACACCGAGGAACAAAGTAAGAAAGGATACGCAGCTTAGATTTTATTCAACGATGGCACTACCAATGGCGTTGTATGGAAGTAAGGCCAGGGTCCCGAAGGAAAAAGAAAAAAGTAAAATTCAGGCAGCGGGAATGCGATTCCTACAGGCTATGAAAGGTTGTACAAGAGAAGAACATATTAGAAATGAGAATATTAGAGAAGAACTAAATGTACAACCACTTCTTCAACAAATAGAATAGAGGAACAATTGGATAGAACATCTGCAAAGAATGACAGAGGATAGGATACCAAAGATGACACTGATGTATAATCCTGGAGGACGAAGATCGGTGGGAAGACCAAGAAAGCGTTGGGCTGAACAGATGTGAGATCGGAACAGGTAAAGACCTAATCCGTGAAGGATGACGATGATGAAAATAGCATTAATACTTACTCACTGGCACTATCGAACCCGTAGGTTCATGGCCGCACAGACATAAGCTCTCCGTACATCCCTATTCTGAGCTAATGATTTCCAATCATTCCCTGTATAATCTACTTCCCTCAAATCATAATTAATGTTATTCTCCCACCTCATTCTGTCTACCAACTGGGCGTTTTCCCTCTGGCTTTCCTACAAGAAGCTTCCATGCAAGTCTTTCATTCCCCATACGTGCAACATGTCCTGCCCATCGCAGTCTACGAGACTTAACTGTTCTTATTATATCTGGCTTCCTATAAAGACCATGTAGTTCATTGTTATGTAGTCTTCCCCATTCACCTGTCTGTTCATCTCTCTTTGGTCCAAAAATTTTCCTAAGTACTTTATTCTCAAATATTCGTAATCTCCTTTCCTCTCTTAAAGTAAGAGTCCATGTTTCGCACCCATATAATATAACTGGTAAAATAATAGTTTTATATATTTTCAGTTTAACGTTTTTTGAAAGGAGTTGAGACATCAAGAGTCTCTGCAATGCATAATAGCACGCATTTCCAGAATTGAGCCTATGTTTAATTTCTTTTTGAATCTCATTCCTATTTGTGATTATTGTTCCTAGGTATTTGAATTCAGCCACTTCCTCAAAATTTCCCTTATTTGTCATTAGATGTCCATTTCCATTATATAATGTATTTCTGTGTGTGACCATATATTTAATATACATTTAATATATTACAGATGACAATGTTGATTTGTATATATACTTTTTGAACATACTACAATTTAAGTTATGGCTAAAAAAAAGTGGACATCCGAATTTCGATATAATTATGGCTTCAAAATGAAGCTTAAGAACACAAAGGATGAAAACACGAAAAAAATTGCTGACCATTCAGAAACAAACTAGTAAAATAACATTGTTTGGAGCACTGCACATTCTATATCCCAATAGTTTACTAACTCACTGGCACTATCGAAACCGTAGGTTCATGGCCGCGCGGACATAAGCCCTCCATACATCCCTATTCTGAGCTAATGTTTTTCAATCATTCCCTGTATAATCTACGTCCCTCAAATCATAGTTAATGTTATTCTCCCACCTCATTCTTGGTATACCAACTGGAAGTTTTCCCTCTGGTTTTCCTACAAGAATATTCCATGCACGTTTTTCATTCCCCATTCATGCCACATGTCCTGCCCATCGCAGTCTATGAGACTTAACGGTTATTATATCTGGCTTTCTATAAAGACCATGTAGTTCACTGTTATGTAGTCTTCTCCATTCACCTGTCTGTTCATCTATCTTTGGTCCAAAAATTGTCCTAAGAACTTTATTCTCAAATACTCGTAATCTTCTTTCCTCCCTTAAAGTAAGAGTCCATGTTTCGCATCCATATAACTAGTAAAATAATAGTTTTACATATTTTCAGATTAACGTTGGGACACCAAAAGTCTCTGCAATGCATAATAGCACGCACTTCCAGAATTGAGTAAATGTTTAGTTTCTTTGTGCATCTCAATCCTATTTGTGATTATTGTTCCTAGGTATTTGAATTCATGTACTTCCTCAAAAGTTCCCTCATTTGCCATTACATTACATCGAATTTTTAAAATATCTAAATTCGGACGTCCACTTTTTGCTCCATGTCCGCAATCTATTTCTAAATTTGTAATTGTGTTAATAATGGTTCATTTTTGTGTTCACTCTAAACTGTAATTCTCCCATGAGAACGTGCGTCTGCTCATGTAGATGATGCCGGAATTATATACTTACGTGTATTTTATATAATGATTTGCATCTGACAATTACATTTCCATATTAATTTTGATTATGATTTTCTGTACTTAAATGTCTAAAACTGAGAGAATACCAATGTTTCATTGCATTAAAATGGCGTAGAATTTGCAACGCCTCAATGAAGCAAAAGCTATGTCTTATGATAATAATAGTCTTCGATAAAATAGTCCCCTTAAATAAATCGTTCTTCGTGTTACGACATAATTAAAGAACAAAAATATCCCAAATAATTATTTAAGTATAGTTAATTAACTGATTTATATATAAGATCCAGCTTTGTACATTAAGAAAGTGCTTAGCCTAGAATAAGAAACTTAAAGCAAATACTTACTGCTGGAAGCCAATCAAATCGACTTAATTTCACTGCAAACCACACAATCCACTGTTATATATAATTCCACTAACGAAGACATATTAATTAAACGAAATTTAGAAGAATAAAACTGCCCGGGTTTACCACGCACGGAAATACGTCCGACCGCTACATGACGCTTGCGCGAACTGATGCTCAGATACAAACTTATGATTCCGATAAACTAAGCAGAGCTTGGGGTTGAGATAGAATTTAGTAGAGTATAATGCTTTATCGCTCTTTCTTTTATGCATAGCAAGGGATTTTACATTCATGCATAACCTTGGGAGTCTCTTTATAAACCAATAAGCGAGTATATTACGTTATGAAGCAAACAACGACTCTTTTCTTGGAGCTCTGAAAAAAGCGTGCACCATATTGAATAGGGCAATAATAATAATAATAATAATAATAATAATAATAATAATAATAATAATAATAATTAATAATAATAATAATAATAATAATAATAATAATAATAATAATAATAATAATAATAATAATAATAATAATAATAATAATAATAATAATAATAATAGTAGCAGTAATAATGATAATGATAATAATAATAATAATAATAATAACAGTATTAATAATGATAACAGTAGGCTAATAAATAATGAAAATACAGTAATAATATTTATAATAACATTAATAATAATAATAACAATAATAATAACAATAATAATAATATTATTAATAATAATAACATTAATAATAACATTTAATAATAATAACAAAATAACAATAATAATAACAAAATAATAATAATAATAATAATAACAAAATAATAATAATAATAACAGTAACAGTAATAATGATAATAACAGTAATAATAACAGTATTATTAATGATAACAGTAGGCTAATAATAATGATAATACAGTAATAATAATTATAACAACATTCATAATAATAATAACAGTAACAGTAATAATGATAATGATAATAATAATAATAACAGTATTAATGATAATAACAGTAGGCTAATAATAATGATAATACAGTAATAATAATTATAACATTAATAATAATAATAATAATAATAATAAAATAAATGTAAATTATTAAAAATATATAATAAAAGATTAAGCAATAAATATTTAATTCTTCCGTAACTGCAAAACAAAACCCATGCGGCTTAAAAAAACTGAGAAAGACCTAGTAGAATTAAAGAGTACAGAAAATTCACTAATCGATCGAATAACTAAATTAATTATTATAGATGAAAACATAGTTCCAAGATAAATCTACACGAAGATTCAAACCTATTATTTCGGAAGAGAGAAAAAGAAGATCAGAAAGAATAGAGACATTCTGGGCACTAAGAAAGAAACAACACACAGACAAATGATTGAACCAACGTACTCCAAAGGGGGGGGGCGAAACGAATAAAAAATAATATAAATAATAATAATAATAATATTAGAAATAAATAATAATATTTACTCACTGGCACTATCGAACCCATAGGTTCATGGTCGCGCGGACATAAGCTCTCCATACATCCCTTTCCTGAGCTAATACTTTCCAACCATTCCCTGTATAATCTAATTCCTCAAATCATAGTTAATGTTATTCTCCCACCTCATTCTTGGTCTACCAACTAGGCGTTTGCCCTCTGGTTTTCCTACAAGAAGCTTCCATGCACATATTTCATTCCCCATTCGCACCACATGTCCTGCCCAACGCAGTCTACGAGACTTGACTTATTATATCTGGCTTCCAATGAAGACCATGTAGTTCACTGTTATGTAGTCTTCTCCATTCACCTGTCTGTTCGTCTCTAATAATAATAATAATAATAAATATAATAATAATAATAATAATAATAATAAATTATTATACCTGATGGAATTAAGACTTAGGTCATCAGGTTTACATATTATGCAGATATAACAGTTATAAATTATTTATAGTTAAATTAATTACACGATATAATGCGGGTGCGTAAACCATGTGTTTAGTCACTCGCCCTCTAGCTCTTGGTCCCGAGTTCTCGTCTAGATCACTCCATGTATTCGTATTTTTCATTTATTTATTTATCCTGGTGGAGTTAAGGCCACCTGGCCTTCTCTTCCACTCAAGAGGACAAACATATGTTGCAATCAAATATAAAAATCACAATAATATTAGATACTAAACTATCATCTGACCAAACTGAACAATAATAAAAAATATGATATAATACAATAAATTTAAAGACAATGAAAATTAAAACTAATAAAATAATATAAACACAAAGGAAACTGCTCGAATCTACTATAGACGAAAAAAATATATAAAGAAAGTAATAAACTGTAATGAAAGAATCTATCGCACATATATAGGCCTATATAAAACATTGGGTAAAAATATTGATATATCTTAATATTTTTATTAAATAAAAAAAAACAAATTGTGTACAAAATACTATTAGTGAGAAGTTTGTCAGTTAACAAAAATCGTTCCAGTTTATTTCTGAAAGATGGCAAAGTTTTGGCAGTCTCTCATATAGAGTTCGTTGTGGACGAATAACAATCAAGGCAGGTTTTTCTCGGGGTTTCTCCCATTTTCCCTGCCAAGTTTACTTTAAACCTGAAAAACTAAGGCATTTTGTATATGAATTTATAAAATTAACAGATGTAAAATACAGTCTTAAGAACTTTAATTATTTATAAACCTTCCGTAACACATCGTAACGTCAGCAGAAGTTTGTTACTTAAGAACTCTAAAATAACTCTCCCTAATCATATTTGCTTTTTTTTTTCTATCATAAGTGGGAGGATAATATTCAAATGGAACTTAGAGAAAACTGGATATTGGAAATGTAAACTGGATCGAGTTGATAGAAGAGAGGTCATTTGACAATGCAAGTTTCATAAACCGTGGAGTTGTATATTTTACACGTTTTCGTTTTAATATCCAATTATCACTTTACTTTTTTTACAATTAACATCAGTATTAACATTATAATCCTCAGATATTATACAGTTAGTAACAATCTTGTTCATACAGCCTATATTTTTGTTAATTTTAGGCCTATTTAAGTTTTAAAATTGATACTAGACCGCGTGATGGTATTAGCTGTGTTACGGAAATGCATCACAATTAATTTTATATTGAAGCACGTTTAAATTAATTTGGAAAATCAATCATTACTTTAGCATAGCAACATGGATGGAACTGGAATGTAAGTCTTGATCATACACTCAAAGAATGCTGTCTCTATCCTTTGTGTGTTTGTAAACAAATGTTGCGCTACCTGCTAAAGTGAACAAAAATGTTACTAACTGTATCAAAACTTATCGTGTTTGTATTATCCTCATTACAAGAAAAATAATCTTAACCTCACATTAATTAATAACAGACTAGCATTTCATTTCAATATTAACTATGAAAGTATGAAATATAGTAAAATATATAGTGATTTATAATATTCATACATGCTAAAATAATATTAGATAGGCTACGTGAAATCCCTTTAGTAAACTACTATTACATCCTTGCAATTGTTAAATTTTCAATTTAAAAGATTACTAAAATATTTAAATACAGTAGTAATGTAATGAACATATTAAATATGTTTATTAAATTATTCTTGAGATATTATTTAAATGTTTTAATTAATTAATTAATTTTCTAGTAGATGGCGATGATTCTAAAAGTGTAAAATTGATATTTAGTCTATAAATATTAAATTCCCTAGTATTAGGAGTTTCCGTGCTATAAGGCTGTCGTCCATAACTGGCATTTCTCCCATATGTTTCTACCTGGATTACGGAGAGCATCTTCAGTGGCTAGTTCTTCTAGATGGTGTTCATAGCCGAGCCTCCGACCAGGGAACACCACCAAAAAGGACTCGTCACTGAAGATGCCCTCCGTATTTGAGGAAGAAATGTCTGGAGAAAGACCAGTTATGAACCACGACCTTCTTGCACTACATTCTACAACTAAATGTATCTGTTTCATCTACTAATTATTCAGTTGCACGATACAATTCAATACATTCTTGTACAATTAACATTTT
The DNA here is from genome assembly GCA_030220185.1 of Diploptera punctata. Taxonomy (NCBI): domain Eukaryota; kingdom Metazoa; phylum Arthropoda; class Insecta; order Blattodea; family Blaberidae; genus Diploptera; species Diploptera punctata. The sequence continues at coordinate 638,828 of JASPKZ010008900.1, forward strand.
AGCCCAGAAAAACCAAACTACAATAACCACAACATTTGCATATTTTAGGCCAGGCAGTAAATTATAAAAAAAACAATACTTTGGTTATTAATGCATCAGTAAACTAAAACTCAAGGATTAGTATAATACAAAGGATTTAGGGCTTTGACTTTATTAACGAAGGAACAAAAATTAAACAAGTTAACTAGTTAACGGAATAGCCAGCCGCCCAAAACAAGTTTTTAGCCCTACTTTATAAAAGGAGATTTTTACATAAAAAAATACACGTGCCATTAATATTTTCCATGTAAAACTCAACTGGGGAAAATAATTAAAATTATAATATTGTCCTGTGCGCCTACTCAATTATAACACAGATCATCTTGGAAACGAGGAAATAAAATATTGAATTCATCAACTCAATGAATTGGAGCATGTTTAAGCTCAATATGGTGCGATAAAATATTTGGAAACATAAAAAAAAAGTAACAGAATAATTTTGTCTAGAACAGAAGGTTGGGGCGGATTGGCACAAGAAGATGATATAAGCGTAGAATCTATTATATAGATTAAACATTTTAATATAAATGTATTAATATAAAAATATCATAAATGTAATACGCAAATGATAACTTTCGATATCTGAATACTGGTGTTTGGATAATAAAGCTATATAATATAGCCTAAAACTTGAGGATACAGAGATACCTAGGGTTAAAAAACATCAAAGTACCAGTATATGTAATTTATTAGAAATATAAAACACTGAATTTCTTTTTTAAACATTTTTACCTCAAAAGAGAGCTAAAATGTTTAAAATACATAATTAAGTGTTGTTTCTCTTCAGTACTCCGTACAAAATTTAAACATTGTAGGCGAAAAGTATGATATGAACTCAATAAAAAAAAAGGTGATGACCCTTCATGGAAAATACCCTCTCTTAAGTAAAATTTGTTTCAAAATAAATTGTGTGAAAGAGTAAATGATGTTTCTAACTTAGGATACATTTTTTCTATTAATTATATTTCACTGATAAAATGTGAAAGTACAATAAAGGAACGGAAATAATTAACAAAATTATGAAACCTTCCACAATGCAAAGGCACGAAAGTATATGCTTACTTAAAATGTTAACAAGACCAATACCATGTTACGGCAGTGAGACGTGGGTAATGACAAAAGAGGATAACCATCGTTTACTTCCGATGGGAACACAAAACAAAAATGGAGAAGTCCTGCAAGAACTTCAGTTAGAATTAGTTGCCCATTTTATGAACCAGTACCAATACAAATATTGGTAAACGCATTTACAACATGTGTCCAAGAACATTAACCCATGCTTCACTAACGTCCATATGGTTAGAGGTCTTTGGGCCATCGGAAGAATGGAATTAAATACACGGAGATCATAACAGACCATCAGCCCTTATACTTGTATGAAAAATGATTTGAGTTTCTAATAAATTATATAAATACCTATTTTGATGTTTTTGTAAATTCTAAACTACTGTTACCTGAAGTTTTTTTTTACTATATTGGCTTTTTTTATTATACCGGTGATGCTATTCAGACAATTTGAATTCTTTCATTTGCTCTCAAGGAATTGCTGTTTCTGGCTGATCGTCTTCAGTGCCGTTTTGCTTCTCAGATAATCCTTGAGGCAATTCAGTTATACTCGATTCTTCTGAAACTGAAGATATGAAGACATTCCACAGCTCGAATAAGACAGATCCACTTTCTTGCAAAGAATTGCTATTTAGAAATAATGTGTTATTGCTAGAAGCAGCCTTTAGTGCAATTACAGAATCCTGAAACTTCCTCGTCACTCTGGCCTTCAATTTCATCAGATTCAACATTTAAAGAGCGGTTCATGAGTTTTGGAGCATTTGAATACCACGATTCATCAAATGGTAAAGGTGTTTCGTTAGATGGTGTTCTAATTGTAGAGGATTCTTCGATCATTTTAAGAGTTTTGGAGCATTCTTCTTCTCCTTCAGCTTCACTGGTTGAATATGAAAGTATAACAAGATCAGAACTTAACTCAGATTTCAAAACTTTAGTTGAATTCAGATTAACAGATTTGGGAATTTCTTCAGCTGTTGATTCATCGAACGTTTTAAGAGTATTTGAACTTTCTTCTTTAGCTTCACTGGTTGAATCCGAAGATATCACAAGATCAGAACTTAACTCAGATTTCAAATGTTTAGTTGAAATCTGATTAATAGATTTGGGGATTTCTTCAGATTTCGTTGTAATATCAGCAATTACTTCTATTCTATCCGGGGATGAAATTAAATTATCAGATTTAGCTATTTCTTTAGAGTTTCTTGTACCTTTCATTGACTCAGTGCTGCCGATGGATAAAATAATTTCCTTTATTTTGCTTACTTTCTGAGATGTTTTATCTTCTATTACATCTATTCTGTCTGCGGACGAGTTGAAAATATCCGATTTAGCGAGATCGCTGGATGCTTTCGTTGACGCATCTTCAGTTTTAGCCAAGGTGTCCATTGTTCCTTTAAGGTCAATGACACTTTCATCTTGTGCTTTAAGTGTGTCTCCTTTGGCTTTATCAGGACTTAATACTTCGAATGATTCTTCATTTTCAAACTTTTTATTCTGCCTTTCTTCTTCTAGTACTGCTTTCACTAGAATTTGTTCCATATCCTCGTAAACTTGAACAATCAAAGAATCGCAACTTAAATTGTCTTCATCATATTTAAGTACAACGTTTTCTTCTTTCTCCATGATCGTTCACTCTTCTAGAAATTCACCTGGAACAAAAGGCAATATTGCATTCATTCGTCCACTTTACTAACTCCAAAAGAAAACATTTACATTTGGGGGGGGGGAGGTTGTAGCGCAGATATCTTGATCATGCCTTAATTCTAAATACAAAAATAGCAAAAGTCGGGTGAATTATTGTTATAGAATATAAACTGTGGCATGAGGAATATAAGAAATACTGTCGTAAGAGAAAAAAATGAATATTGGTTATTCAATAGTAGATTAAATACAGTATAAGCAATTAAATTGATATGGGCACTACGACGAATGCAAGAAGAAATATTAGCCAGCAAAACATTGGAATGGTGTCCACCTGGAAGAAGGAGGAGAGGAAGACCTCGAAACTCGTGGATGCAGGAAATAAGAACTGGAATGAGAGCAAGGGAACTGGAGGTCATGAATTGGATGGAGAGAGACGAGTGGAGAAGAAAAATAAAACTTTAGGCACAGAAAGATATGTAAACATTAAAATTCTGTATATAAATAAAATGAGGAATATACAGTGTGTTGCAAAAAAACACCGACAACGGAGGTGAAGTGGTGTATTGAGATATGTCGATCAGTTTTAATAAGGTACCCATGTCCGGAAATGATGCGTTTTCACACTATGAGTAGCAAACTTCTCAAGAGTTCCGTTAGTTGGATTTCAAGACTCAGTGCTTGACAATACTGTGATTGTGTGTTCAAATATTCGCATGAAGGACCAAGTGTACCCGTATCAGAGTATAATTAACTATACTATCCATTCTGATTTACATAATCAACAGATAGAGGTATTTTAGTATCACATTTCCAATATTTAGGATCTGATATAACTTATAGAGAAAAGAAAGAGCTAGCAAATAAAGTAAATACATTTCAGGCTATTTGTGGAACCATAAAAAGAACCTTAGGTCGGAAAACAAGGAAAGATACGAAACTTAAATTATATAAAACAATGACTGCCCTCAGGGGTCCTCATCTAGGGGATATGTGGATGGCGACCACAAGGTGCCCAAGCTGTGCAAAACATTTCTTCCACTTACTTGTGTTTTGCACTCTTTTAACTTTACTATCTAACCTCTCTTGGTTAACTCTTGTTTTTTCGACCCCGACGCTATTAGGGCATCCGAGGGCTAGGGAGTCTTTCCTTTCTTCCATTTCTTCTTTCCTTTATTTTCTTTCCTTCTCCAGAAAAGCCTGACCAGAGGCTATAAGATGGTAGCCCATCACTGGTCTTGCCTTCCTTTGGCCAGCAACCAATCGAAGGGACTATTATTATGCTTTCAAGTCTTATACGAGAATTTCCCATACGGGAAAATTTTCTATAGGATCGTAACAGGCCTTGGCCTAATACTTGGAAGGAAGAAGAAGAAGAAAACAATGACTGTTCCTTTGTTGTTGTATGGAAGTGAAAATTGGATAATGAAATCAAGGGATAAAAGCAGGATACAGACTGCGGAAATGCTGTTTTTACGTAATGTGAAAGGATGCACAAGAGCGGATAGAATAAGGAATGAAACTATACGAGAAGAATTAAATATATATCAAATTGAAGATAAAATCAGCGAAAATAATAAGAAACGGACAGAACACTTAATGAGAATGAACAACGAAAGAATACCAAAAAGAACCTTCCTGTATAATCCCAGAGGAACAAGAGATGTTTGCCGACCACGTAGAAGATGGACTCCACTTTTAACTTCGCCGGAACAGGCTGCATAGCCTAAACCTTGTAGTAGAAGAAGAAGAAGGTATTTTAGTAAGTAAAAGAGAGCTAATATCCAACACGCACACTCTATTGTACGGCATTAAGAAATTGGGGCTGGAAGTAAACATTAATAGAACTGGTTATATGGTTAATATACAGTATAGAAATACATTATAATTATAATAGAAATGGACAGTTGATGAAAAAAAAATTAGGGAAATTTTCAAGAAGTGAGTGAATTCAAATACAATAATTACAAACAGCAATGAGATGCAGAAATAAACGGACTCAATTCTGAAAATGCATGCTATTACGTATTACAGGGACTCTTGTCATTCTAACTTCTCTAAAAAAAACATTAAACTGATAACATATAAAACTCTTATTCTCCCAGTTATATAATATTGATGCAAACATGGACTCTTAGTTTATGGAAAGAAAAAAAGATTACGAATATTTGAGAATAAAGTTCATAGATTTTTTTTTTACCAAAGAGGTGAACAGGCAGGTGAATGGAGAAGACTACATAACTTCGAGCTACACGTTATCTATAGGAAACTAAATACGAGTATAATAAGAACATTCAACTCTCGTAGACTGATGGGCAGGGTATATGGCACGAATGGAAAATAAAAGAGGGGCATTGAATCTTGTAGAAAAACTAGAGGGAAAACGCCCAGTTGGTAGACCAATAACGAGGTGGAAAATAATATTAATCATGATTTGAATGAAATAGATCATATAGGGAATGATTGGAAAACATTAGCTCAGGATAGGGATGTATGGAGCGCAGCCATAAATCTACGGGTTCGAAGATGCCAGTGAGCTAGTTGAATCCAGTTTAAAGTGTTTTAAACCAATCTATTTTAACATTGTATATAAATTTTCATGAAATCCTTAAAATTGATCTAAAAATTGTGTATATATAGGTTAATTCTATGGCAACTGACGTAATAATAACATAATTTTTTTTTTTTTTTTTTTTTTAGTTTTCAGTTTTCAGAGAGTAGGACACTACATTTCTCTACAAACTAATAGTTTCAATCTCTTTAGCAAAGAATGTGTAGTTTCTATCTTTAATAATTGGTTTGAGACTTGAAAGCAAATGTAAATTATTCGCCCAATAATTGCTGGCCCAGAGGAATATTATTGTGGGGTTCCCACTAATTTAGCATTTTCTCTACATTAAGGTGATGTGGTTATACCGCCAGTACTCGGTCCTCAGAGCCTCATTTGTAATAGCAGATTAATGAGATTTGGATAGAAGAGGTGATGAAATGCACGTCACTATTCTTTGCAATCCCTGCAATATTCTATACACAATTTTTAACATAATAGCAAAAAGGAAATCAATACAAAGAAAACTAAAGTGATGGTATTTTGTGAGAAATACCCTATACCTAGCAAAATTGTTTTGGACGATGAAATTTTAGAACGAGTAAATTAATTTAATTATTTGGTTTATAATTTAACATTTCAAGATGAAGCTGATATATCAAAGAAAATCACAAATTTCACAAAAACAACGGGGATAATTAACAGTATAATGAAACCACCTTTAGTACAGAAGAACACAAGATTACGACTTTATAAGGTTCTCGCAAGACCAGTATTAAGATATGGTAGTGAAGCATAGATAATACAAAGAAGAGATGAAAGCCGAACATCAAATGAGATGCGATTTATGCGCCGTACAACAGGCATACAAAATGGGACCATAAAAGACATGTGGGAATTATGGAAGAGTTGGATGTAGAACCCATTCTCAACCATATACAAAACTACCAGAACAACTGGAAAGCCCATCTTCAACGAATGCCATCTCGTAGAATCCCAAAAGCCATGCTTTGTTACTGCCCCCAAGGCAAAAGATCGCTGAGACGTCTAAAAAAAGTGCTGGATGGAAAATTCGTCTTTGAGACCGTAACAGGCAACATGGCTTAATACTTGCTTGGATGATCTTTAATAATTGTCGTTAAAATGTACGACTGTACGTCGGTAACTAACAGTTGTACAATTACACGTTTTACAGAGTGAGAGTAAAATAATATCTGAAGTTTTCAATTTTATTTTAACAAACAATTGTAGAATGTAATAAATAGAGTTAAAAACACATGGTTTTATAATCCTTGTAAAGTTTTATTTTTAAGGGGCGTAGAATTCAAGTTGGAATATATCTAATCTACAATTATCAATAATTGTAGATTTTTAGGCTGAACGAGGGGGAGAGAATGTTAAAATGTTTCGAGTTTTAAGTTCTAATAAACTTTAGTTACTAATTACACAAAATGAAGGTAACTGGTGTAACAACTAACGCTTCCGGGTGGATTAAAAATTTTAATTAAAATAAATGACAATTTATTTAATTAAGTAAAAATAAAACTTAAAGTTTTAGGAGATTTTCATATTTATACTTACATACTCACTGGCACTATCGAACCAGTAGGTTCATGGCCGCGCGGACATAAGCTCTCCATACATCCCTATCCTGAGCTAATGTTTTCCAATCATTCCCTGTATAATCTACTTCCCTCAAATCATAGTTAATGTTATTCTCCCACCTCATTCTTGGTCTACCAACTGGGCGTTTTCCCTCTGACTTTCCTACAAGAAGCTTCCATGCAAGTCTCCCATTCCCCATACGTGCAACATGTCCCGCCCATCGCAGTCTACGAGACTTATCTGTTATTATATCTGGCTTCCTATAAAGACCATGTAGTTCATTGTTATGTAGTCTTCTCCATTCACCTGTCTGTTCATCTCTCTTTGGTCCATATATAGGCTATTAATAACATTAAAATTACCAAACGTTTATTAAAAATGGGTGTACACTTACTTATCACTCCCTAACGCAGATCCAACCAGCGATAGAAAAATCAGACTAAGTAATATACTCTGAGGAGAAAATAGCAGTTAGCATCACAATATTGTCTAACAGTGTCATAATATTGTGATTTGCATATTTAAATAAATACTTCAAAATTGTCTAATAATGTTATAAAAATTGAAAAAGTTTGAAATATTAAATAATGTTAGTAAATACAGAAGAAGAGCTATAGTTTACAACAATATAACTGAAAAATCAAGCGCTAGTAGAAGTGCAGTTGAGCCACTATGTTATAAATTTAAGAGAGGCGATTCATTCAAATCTAGTTGGGAATTTAACAGTTTATTACCACTTTTCAATGCATTTATCTCTACAACTTCTAAAAGGTCCAACTTCTTTCCTTTGCCACAAACATGTAAAATTTTAAAATTTGATTCAAAACAATGATCATATTGGAGTAGGTGGTTAGCATACTTTGAATTATCTAAATTTTTGTTATATGCTCTCATACGTCCCTTTTGGAAGTTATAGAGACTATTTAACTCATGCCCCAAATGGGAGTCTGACCAATCACGTTTCAATGATTTCTGTTTTACAACCAATCAGAGTCGTGTTTCACGAAATATTTATCAGTGTTATAATTACCATATATTAAACAAAGCTCCTCCTTTTTAATATTCTGAACAGGTCTGACCGTTATTTTGCAGTGACTGAGCCTATAAGAAATACGGCTACCAGATTGTATATATAGTGCATACATGTCAACATTTGTAGCAATTTATTATACCACCAAAAAAAGAAACCACTGTTTGACTTTCTTAAATGTATTTTTTCCCAGGTAATAATCCAGAAAAATATAATTGTAATATTTACATCATACGACATCAGAAATGAATTAATATACAGATTGATGTTTCATTTCTTCTCCACTAGAGAGCATTCTTACAATATTGCGTTCCTTTGGCAATAAATAGTATGATCTGGTTGCAGTGATAAACAAAAGAAGCAGTAGAAGCGTACCTATCGTTTCTCATTTGTTTTCAAACATCGCCGTTTGCATTAAATATATAAATATTTTGAAATAACTACAGTTAAATAATGATTTGTGAGTAAACAGCTTAATTTTATTCGTTAAATAGTCCTAACAAATGCCACTCTTGATTTCCAAATTCTCTAGATAAATTCACTCCTCACTTCGTGAGTCGTGAATTTATCGATAATTTGGAAATCACTCGTGGCATTACTTATGATAAATAAATTGAAAAATGGTAATAAGCTGTTAAATTCCCAACTAGATTTAAATGAATCGCCTCTTTTAAATTTATAATAGAGATTGTAAAAAAAATTGGTGCATAGTTACAGTTGTTATGTACTATAATAACAAAATTCATTAATTTGTTATCATGTCTGAAGAAGGTACGAAGTACCGAAACAGCTGTAGCTAATTTATATTTTAATAAATATGAAAATCACATAAAACTTTAAGTTTTATTTTTATTTTATTAAATAAGTTATGGGTTTTCATCAAGTAAACGCCAATTCAATTGATTACTAAATAACAATTGTTTGTTACCTATGAGTTTATTCATATTGCAATATTTTGGGATGTAGGCACTTAAAATATTTTAATAGTCCATACATCACTTTGAAAAGCAGGGAAGAATCTTTAATTTTCATGTGTTTTGTCAAATTTTACGTGGAATTCGCCTATAGTGTTGTAAATCTTTCGATCCGGATCATTTAAATAAGTAATGGTGTAATTACTTTTATTTATTTATATTATCATAAATGAGCATTTGCGTATATGATCGGAATAATAACGGAAAATTAACCCATATGTAACTTTGAAATGAAAAATGAAACAACAGAACAAATATCTATACTCACCAATAAAGAATAAACCTAACTTGGAAGAACAAAGCACAACTGATGTCCAATATATTTTCTAGGTCTGTAGTCTTAATATGCAAGCAATATTTGGGCACGTTCAAAAATGAAGACTAATAATTTATATAAATATTATTATTCATTTATTCACGTTTATATCAATTTATTGAGCAAATTTTATTTTGAATTTATATAATTTTTCAATCATCAATAATAGTGATAAAAATAGATATATTTCATTCTGATTATTGTAAATTGTTGTTGCCTTGTTGATCTATTTAGCGACGTCACATCCATTCCACCTTCGGGGTTTGTGTGTTAACAGTTTTTTGCAATGTTATTAATGTTGGTTTATACTAAAAGAAACAATCGATTGTTTGAATTTTCGTGTTACATTTGCTCAACTGTTTTTAATGAACACTACTATATCATTGTCACTGTTTTTCAATCAGAGGTTATAATGTTCCATGGACCATAGATATTGCCGAAGTCAATGTGAATTTGATCAAATAACACTGAGCAACAAAAAAGAAACTTTTTTTTTCTCAGAAAGAAAAATATGTGATTCTGATAGAATTTTTCTCCTGAATTCAAATATGATATCGGTGTTTCTCCATCACGCCAGTTTCCGAGAGACAGGAATTTATAACTTCTAACACTTTAATATTTTCTACATTCGGAACTACACAATATTCAAACACTCGGACTCGCCTAGAAAGTAAGAAATGACGATTTTCTGCTATATTTCGCCTGTGGAGCGTCCCTCTTGATGGTCCGACAATAATCGGCCAGCATATTAGGATTCCATTTGCCTTGATATCTCTTTTCCATAGCTGAAATCTCATTTGGTTTTATTTTACAAGAAACGTTTATTAAAAAAATAATTATTTAAATCCATTAATTGAAATTGAAATAAAAAAACTGCGGGTGATGGAGAAATTCCGAATACATATTGAAAACATGATAAAAAAACTGCATTAAGTGCAACTATTGGTACCCATGAGACAAAAATCATGTTGACCAGCGTAATCTACTATTTTTTTTTAAATCGGTGTTTAGATCCTAAATTTATCTTATTTATATTTCAAAAAATAATAAACACTGAATATAATATATACACATACAACATCGGTGATCATCTTCGTTAAGTTTACCATCACAGGCCACATGATCTAGAACGGATTTGTTCATGATGATAATTATATATATATATTATATATATATATATATATATATATATATGCCTACCGAAATTCTTGTTCTTTCGGAACTAAACTCGGCATATAGCAATGAATTTAAAAATTAAAGTCGAGTTAATAAGCTGTTAGTTTATGCTGATGATGTAGTATTATTGGCCGATAGCGAGGAGATACTAAAGGACAACACGCACACACTATTGAGTAACACTAAGAAATTAGGACTGGAAGTAAATAGCAATAAAACTAAATATATGGTCACATGTAGGAATTCGTTATATAATGGAAATGGACAGCTAATGACAAATGAGGGAAATTTTGAGGAAGTGGCTGAATTCAAATACCTAGGAACAATAATCACAAATAGGAATGAGATACACAAAGAAATTAAACATAGGCTCAATTCTGGAAATGCATGCTATTATGCATTGCAGAGACTCTTGATATCCCAACTCCTTTCAAAAAACGTTAAACTGAAAATATATAAAACTATTATTCTACCAGTTATATTATATGGATGCGAAACATGGACTCTTACTTTAAGGGAGGAAAGGAGATTACAAGTATTTGAGAATAAAGTACTTAGGAAAATTTTTGGACCAAAGAGAGATGAACAGACAGGATAATGGAGAAGACTACATAACAATGAACTACATGGTCTTTATAGGAAGCCAGATATAATAAGAACAGTTATTCTCGTAGACTGCGATGGGCAGGACATGTTGCACGTATGGGGAATGAAAGACTTGCATGGTAGGTTCTTGTAGGAAAGCCAGAGGGAAAACGCCCAGTTGGTAGACCAAGAATGAGGTGGGAGAATAACATTAACTATGATTTGAGGGAAGTAGATTATACAGGGAATGATTGGAAAGTATTAGCTCAGGATAGGGATGTATGGAGAGCATATGTCCGCGCGGCCATGAACCTACGGGTTCGATAGTGCCAGTGAGTAAGTAAGTAGGCCTAAGTAAGTAAGTAAGTAAGTTCACCAGCAAAATTGGACCATTATCAGTACGAGTTTACCTGAAACGAAATTTTTAAAATAGCTCCAACGACCGAACTTTTTGAGTTTTCGCAACGAAACTGGGTATAAACTATTGAAATAATATGATGGGTATTACTTAAACATCAACAAAATCGGACCATAAGAAGTGAGAGTTTATATGAAACCCGAAATTAAAAAACCTTAACTTTTCACTGCAGTCCGACACGTTTAAATAACTGGCACGAGAAATCAGTGGTTTCGCCAATTTAAGGGTTAAGGTTGTGAGTGGCTATAATATGACCTACGACATCGTTTCCCAAACTCACAAAATAAAATGTCCCCTTTAACTCTTGCATCATAATATACGATTGGGGAATATATTAAAACCACTGAAAGCAGCTCAATGTTGGAAGTAAATATCAATAAAACTAAATATATGGTCACACGTAGAAATTCATTATATAATGGAAATGGACAGCTAATGACAAATGAGGGAAATTTTGAGGAAGTGGCTGAATTCAAATACCTAGGAACAGTAATCACAAATAGGAATGAGATGCACAAAAAAATTAAACATAGGCTCAATTCTGGAAATGCGTGCTATTATGCATTGCAGAGACTCTTGATGTCCCAACTCCTTTCAAAAAACGTTAAACTGAAAATGTATAAAACTATTATTCTACCAGTTATATTATATGGGTGCGAAACATGAACTTTTACTTTAAGGGAGGAAAGGAGATTACAAGTATTTGAGAATAAAGTGCTTAGAAAATTTTTTGGACCAAAGAGAGATGAAGAGACAAGTGAATGGAGAAGACTACTTAACAATGAACTACATGGTCTTTATAGGAAGCCAGATATAATAAGAACTGTTAAGTCTCATAGACTGCGATGGGCAGGACATGTTGCACGTATGGGGAATGAAAGACATGCATGGAAGCTTCTTGTAGGAAAGCCAGAGGGAAAACGCCCAGTTGGTAGACCAAGAATGAGGTGGGAGAATAACATTAATTATGATTTGAGGGACGTAGATTATACAGGGAATGATTGGAAAGCATTAGCTCAGGATAGGGATGTATGGAGAGCTTATGTCCGCGCGGCCATGAACCTACGGGTTCGATAGTGCCAGTGAGTAAGTAAGAAAGCAGCTCAATGCGTCTATACATTTGAGCTGTCTATGTCACTGAAATATTCATAATAATTAGATTATTTGTTCTCTTTGTAAACGTTAAGTGTAAAAGAACTGAGAAAATTTAATTGACATTTTTAATGTATGATTTTTTATTCAACTAACCTGATTTCAATACCTGCGACAACAAAATGGAGAAGGTTAAATATTCTACAACTATAAAGATATGGGATACATAATTTTGTTAAAGTCTTAAATTGAGTTAAAACCAGATAATGGAAGAAGTAATAAATATGCATTAGATTTGTTTTATGTCTATGGCCCTACGTTATGAAATCAATTATCAATAGAACCTCTTAAAACGTAAGATAAAGTGATCTCATTGCAGGCCTTATATGGCCCTTTGGAGTACTAGGAGATTTAGGCTCCTACCTTTCCAACAATCGGTACGAGATGTCAGCCACCTTTACTCCCAGAATATGTCTGGTAGCACTCTTCCGTTAGAAGCCAAGTCGATCCCAGGGCCATGGTTTAGGTCTGTTTATAAATCCTAACCCCACCGGGACTCGAAAGGTCGACCTTCTGGCTTGAAGCGTATTATCTTGACCAACTGCGCTATGGCGTGACCCGCTCTTAAAACTAAATAACTCCCTGGCACTATCGAACCCGTAGGTTCATAGCCGCGCGGATATAAGTACTCCAAACATCCCTATCCTGAGCTAATGTTTTCTAATCATCGCCTGTATAATCTACTTCCCTCAAATCATGATTAATGTTATTCTCCCACCTCATTCTTGGTCTATCAACTTTCCATCTGTTTTTCCTACAAGGAACTTCCTAAGCCGGACAGGTCGAAGGCGACAAACCATACGAAAAAAAGGACTTTGGTCGAAAGACTTGACTACCGTCAAGAAACGCGGGCATGGGTTCCATTGGGGTAAAATAATCCCCATCGGCCACGGTGGACTAGTGGTTATGCTCTTTGCCTCTGGTCCCGAGAGTCGCGGGTTCAAACCCGGCCGGCGTCGATGGATTTTTTAGGATGGAAAAATCCAAGGAGCAAGTCCTCCGGGAGGGACTTCAAACCGTAGGTCTCGAGTCTGAAGATTTTCAGGCTCGTAAAAGATCCTTAAGCCTGAATGAAAAGGCCTCTAAGCAAAATTTACCGAATTTTCCCGTCCTAGTACTACCTTGGTTTCCAAGATGTCAGTATGAGGCGGAGCGCTGACCACGGACCACTCAAATGACATCTATACGAAGACAAGTGTAACTAAATTAGTATGGTTCAAATTCTTCCCTGTAGGGAGAGAGCGCCTAAATCTCTGTTAAGGGAAACATGGGCTTACAAGAAGAAGAAAATAATCCCCCAATCGGTTCTCCGGGCGGGGACTACTTCTGGGAATCCATGCCAGACGCAAAGATATACATTCAGAAGAACAAATATAGATCCATGAATTTTGAAGTTCCCGGCGAGCGAGATTTTATCTCAAATTTCATTAAATAAACATCTAAAAGTTGATGAAAGCAAAAGTTCAACAATCTGACTTTTGACGATGATGGAAGCAATTGCTTTTGAAACCGCTCCCGTGAAAACCGCGGAGGTTTATGAGGCGAGATGTAAAAAGTTATTTGGGACTCAATTATATAAATAATAATTAAATTATTAATTAACTCCTAGTATTATTTCCGATGCCAGACTAAAGGAAGCAAGATATGCTTACATTCAAATGAAATCAAATATGGACAGGATCACTGAACGAACTCATAAAAGACAAATCATAAACTTATAACTTAATGCTCTTTCGAGTGCCTCTTACCAATTTATTATATTAAATGAAATCGATTTGGAGGTCGAAACAAATCTCCTAAGACTTAATAAACTAAGAGTATTTAATTTATTTATATATGTAAATAATGAGGTGAGTGAAAATAACTAACTCATAATAATTAAGATTATTTAATTCAAATGTGAAATCGATTTTATTATATGGCTGTGAAACTTGGAAGGCTACAAAACAAATTGCAAAGAAATTGCAAATTTTTGTAAATCGTCGCCTGAGAAATATCTTGGGTATACGGTGGCCAGAGATTATAACAAATAAAAAACCTTGGAGAAGAACAAATCAAAACGAAATTTGAAAAGAAATTAAATTCAGAAAATGGAAATGGGTTGGTCATGTGTGTAATAACATCACAAAGATGACATTTGATTGGAACCACCAATGATTGAGAAGGCAAAGAGGAAGACCTAGGGCAACATGGAGTAATGCCATCAAGGATGAAGCAGGGATGAGTTGGGATGAAATTAAGACATTAGCAAACAACTGAGTGCGTTGATGAGCTTTTATCAAGGCCCTATGCTTCCCAGTGGAGTGACCAGGACTACTACTTCATAGTGTTATTTCGCACCATAATTTTTATTACAGCAGTTAGTTTCTAGCCGAGGACAAAGAATTTTACTGAAATACATTCCAGGTGAGGAAACAAATTATGAGGTGAGGTATTTATTTACAATTCAGTCTTTTACATATAATGTACTTTGCAGTGAAAACAATAAAAACACTACGCCAATTTTGGAATATATTAAACAGTACCAACTAAATTGGAAACACCATCTTGAAAGAATGAGTTCAAATCGGATCCCCAAAGCTGTTTATAATTATAGACCAAGAGGACGAAGATCACTGGGCTGTCCTATGAAACGCTGGAGGGAAAATTTTCTATAGGATCGTAACAGGCCTTGGCCTAATACTTGGAAGGAAGAAGAACAACAATAAAAACATATACTATTTAATTTTAGGAAGTGATATTTTGAGGTTATTTTAATTAAATTATTTTTAGTCTATCACCTTATCTCAATATTGATGTTGATTTGTTCTTGGACATTAATATTGAGATAAGGTGATCAGACTAAAATAATATAATAAAAACATATGTTAAAATATTTTTTGCTTGATAGTGCGTTTTGTTGTATTTACAGCAATGGTGACCATGATTGAAAGTTCAACTTCCTACATTTTGGGTTTGCTAACCTAAATAACTACACTGTAATAAAATAATTATAGTGTAGTATTACATATTACAAACCAAGTGTGGGAAGTAAAACCACTGCCTTCTATGTATACTATATACAATGTATATACAAAAAATATCCAAACGGTAGTGTTAATATACATTATACGAAACAAATCACCGCATTTTAAATGAACTGAACTTTATTTGAAACAATATAAAACAATAAATATGTATTTTCCACCATTTTATCACTGATTGGTGTCACAGTCTCCTGTAGTTTCAACTAATAAACATTGCCCTCACTGTTAATGTTAGTCAGTTGTTTATAATGAACCCATATATTTCCAACAAAGATATTATTATTTTACTATTATTCATTATTTTGAAAACACCATTGCACAAAAAATAATGTACAATGCACGTTTGTGAAGTGTTTTACAGAAGCGAGGAAATGTTTAAACATTTCCTCGCTTCTGTAAAAACCACTTCCCAACCTAGCATCATAATACACTATTAATTTCATAACATGCATGTTGGACAGCATTTTACACAATAAAATATTTATAAAATGCTGTCTCATAAGTAATGTCTGTTTTTTTAAACACAATTTTGTTTGTAATTTTTTTCTGACAAAACATTAAATTAATCTTTCAAAGTAGATACCATGAGTTTCTATGGTGTTGAGCCATCTTTCTGTGAGTTTATTATCCTATGATGGTACCAGAATCTGGTTTATGATGCGAAGAATTCATAAGTTAAATATGGGAAATAACATTATGAGGTTCTTAATTCAATGTATGAATGAGTCATTTCTTATCTTACCTCAAAATTCAAAATGAGGCTAAACTTTTAAAACAATTGGAAAAACTTTGGAATTGACAGTTTGGGAAATTATATACATATTCAGAAGAACAATTTAGATCCACGAGTTTTGAAATTCCTGAGAACAGGACTTGATCTCAAAGTTCATTAAATCAGCACCAGATGGCAACATTATAGATGAATAGAGGGTGGATTTATATACACTAAAAACCATAAATATATGCATGCAACTATGCAGCAAAAAAGTTGAAAATATGCTCTTAAAAAAATGCACAAAAATAAATTTTCTTCTTATAGTAAAATACACTATTTCCTCACATTTTATTAATTTTTTTATGAATCAACAATTGTAATATTTTTATTTTTCGCTCCTAATTGAAGTTAATAATTGCATTTAATAGTGTCATTCTCATTAATCTTGTCTGTAATATTAAATATAAGTCAAGAATCATTTAACGATCTTCCTAGATCTTCCCCTGCTCAGCTTTGTTATTACTGTGTAAAAACGCGAAATAGGGATGCTGGCTTTCTATGAAAACAAGATTGTCTTCATTTGCAAAAACATGACAATAAAGCAGAAACTTGTCATTTTATGGGGTTGCAAACTAATATTTTAATATTAAATAGAGAAAAAAAAGTATAATATATGCACATATTAGTGAAATATGCACTAATCCCATGAACATGCATTTATATGCACTATAAAATTTTGCCTTCCGGGAAATTCTCGTATAAGACTTGAAAGCATAATAATAGTCCCTTCGATTGGTTGCTGGCCAAAGGAAGGCAAGACCAGTGATGGGGCTGCCATCTTATAGCCTCTGGTCAGGCCAAACCATCCCTTGTACAAAAAAACACCAGATTACGTTTATATAACACTTTGGCTAGACCAGTGTTGACCTATGGTAGTGAAGCATGGACACTAAGAAAACAACATGAAAGCAGAATAACGGCTTGTGGAATGAGATTCATGCGCAGAACAGCGGGTTACACCAGATGGGATCGGAAAAGGAACACCGATATCTTAAAAGAATTGAAGACTACGCCAATTTTGGAATATATTAAACAGTACCAACTAAATTGGAAACACCATCTTGAAAGAATGAGTTCAAATCGGATCCCCAAAGCTGTTTATAATTATATACCAAGAGGACGAAGATTACTGGGCCGTCCTATGAAACGCTGGAGGGAAAATTTTCTATAGGATCGTAACAGGCCTTGGCCTAATACTTGGAAGGAAGAAGAAGAAGAAAATTTTGCCAATTGATTCCAAATGACATGAAACACATTTTGCTCTTCCATGCATATGTTTACCTTTGAAGGAATAAAATATGCAAATATGCAGAAATCTGCCCTCTATAGATGAAGATTCGAATGAAAATCCAGTAGTCATAATATTGGCTAAGGGTGAGAGGGACTCCTCTTGAAAAATGCAGTTCCTTTGTTTAAAAAAAAACATGAAGTGTGAGGTAAGATAAGAAGTGACTCATTCATTCATGTGAAATATTCCTTGAGATACACTTTCACAGCTTCAAAGTTTTCGAAATTTCATGTAAGGAATGGGTCATGGATCGAAAGATGGTAATTTGAAGATGCAAGATCTGGGCTATATGTCTGGTATGATACCAATACAATTCCAGAAGTTTTATGACTATTTAACTCATGCCCCAAATGGGAGTCAATGACCAATCACATTTCAATGATTTTTTATTTACAACCAATCACAGTCGTGTTTCGCCTAGAATTTACCAACTAAAGTTTATCATAATAAACAAAGCACCTCCTTTTTAACATTCTGAATAGGTCATAGCATTATTTTGCAATGACTGACTCACTAAGAAATATGGCTACCAGATTGTATATATAGTGCATGAATATCAACACACAGTGCATGTGGGAGTTAATATAAAAACATTTGTAGCAATTGATTATACCACCAAAAAAAAAAAACACTGTTTGCACTTTCTTAAATGCATTTTTTCCCAGGTAATAACATTCCAGAAAAATATAATTGTCATATTTACATCATAGGACATCAGAAATGAATTAATATACAGTTTGATGTGTTTCATTTTTTCTCCACTAGGGTGCATTCTTACAATATTGCATTCCTTTGGCAATAAATAATATGATCTGGTTGCAGTGATGAACAAAAGAAGCAAATGAAGCATACCAATTGTTTCTCATTTGTTTTCAAACATTGCCGTTTACATTAAATATATAAATATTTTAAAATAACTATATTTAAATAATGATTTGTGAGTAAACAGGTTAATTTTATTCGTTAAATAGTCCTAACAAATGCCACTCTTGATTTCCAAATTATCTAGATAAATTGGAAATCACTTGTGGCATTACTTATGATGATTGTTCATGCAGTATGAAGTTCAGTTGGGTTTGAACCTGTAACCCTCAAAATTTCATGAACGTGTTCCAGTTCTTCTCTTCTTATTCATAATTTGTAGGATTTTCATCCTGTTTATTTCCAAAATCACTCCTTGGAGGAAGATGTATTGGATGTGCATTCACTGTCTACCCATCTCTTGGTTGGTTTTCCTCTTGTTCTTCTCCTGTCCATTGGTCTATCTTCTTTAGCTCTTTTTGCAAGTCGGTTGTCTTCCATTCTTTCTATATGACTTTCCCAATATTTTCGTCTGTCTATAATAAATTTGGTTATGTCTTGAATATGCAATTTGTCTCTAACTTCTGTATCGTGTATCTTATCAAATATTTTTTTCCCTAGAATAGTTCTTAAGATCTTCATTTCACACATGCTTATTATTTGTTTAGTTTTTGTTGTATCAGCCCTAGTTTCTGCTCCATATATGGTAAATGGTCAAACTATCGTTTTGTATATGCGGGTTTTGCTTTCTGTTGACACATGTTTGTTGCGCCAAATTAAATATTTCATAGATCCTGATATTTGTGCTGCTTTATCAGCGTGTTTCTTTACTTTTTTTAAATTAAATTTTGAGTGTTTGTTATTAATACACCTAAATAATTAAATTCTGATACTTGTTCTATATCTTTTCTTTTCACTTCTAATTTGTATCTTACTAGCTTGTTCCAGTTGTTGAGAATAAAAATCTGCATTGACTGCACGCCTTTTTGGAATAAATTCCCAGTGAATCACACCAGAATTCCACCAGACACACAACAATACATTAAAAAGACATTATTTATGAGACTCAGAAGTATAAAAGGTTAACACATTAAATATATATTTTTTATCATCTTCACATTGGGATTTTTAGCATAGTACATTCTTTTTCATATGATTGGGAGCTGGACAATCGTTATAACAAGAGACCGGATGTTAGGGAAAATGCCTATAGTTATTTATAACTGATATTGTAAAAGTGACTTCATATAAGTTCATACCAATGACACTAGAGTTGTTTCCCATGAAGTTCATTTTGCCTATAAATGCCTATTTGTAATTTTTTCTTGAAATTAACTCAGTGTTTCAATGAAATCAATTGAAATGGACAAACTTCATGGCACAAATCATTTCATATAAGTTTTGAAGTGTTATTTTATAAATTCCCTTAGAATATTTTAGGATAAGGGTGGTAATAACCCATTAACCTAGCAGGTAGATGGTTCCCCCTCAATGCACTCCCGTTAGGTAAATATTGTATTTTTCCACCTCATGCATTCCCGTTAAGCGAAATAGCCCTATGCTATGTCCCATAGTATTATGTTCGGGCTCTAAGGCTTGGAGAAAAGTTCTTTGCTTCTTTTCAATACAAACATTGCTGAGTGACAAAGAGGGTTCCGCTCTTTGTAAAAAGGCAAAACAAATTCCAATAGAATCTCTGATATCTTGGCATGCTATTGATAGCTTATGTTTATATTCTTAACATAAGGCTGTAAAAAGTTATGTTGTTGTCCATTTTTTGTAAGAGCCTATTTTGAATTTTTTAGTGCTTATATTAATGATTTTTAGTGCCTTTTTGCCTGCCTATTTTGATTTTTTAAGTGCCTAACATCCGGACTCTAGTCATGAAGTATCTACACTTTTAGGTGGAGGGCAACAGAATAAAGGAGAGACCAAAAGAACAGTGGGTTTAAGGAGTGCATAGGAGTATGGTGTTGAGAGGATAAAGAGAGAGTGATGCAGAAAATGGGGATTTATGGAGGAGTAAAATTTGCAAAGGGTTGTAGGGAAACAATTGTACTGTAGAGAAATTCCTAATAAAGAAGAGGAAATAAATGTAATAATCTATCTCTTAAAAATTTCATTTTAAGCCTTAATTATGTAAATCACATTAAAAAACACAGCGTAAATATGTAAAAAAATTACAAGAAACTCTTTGTGGTTAAATTAATGCATTTGTATATGTAATATGAAAAGGAGTTGCTCGGTGGCTTTTAGTTTCCATACTAATCATACGTGGTGAAGGTGCAAACTGGAGGTTTTTTTAATGTATTTGTTATCTTCAGATAACATAGCATTTCCATGCTATGATTTGCAGCTTTACTAGGGAATTATAGGTGTGGTAACTTTCCGTTGCTTTCCACACCATGGGATGATGATAATGTTTGGAGACTATTTGGGCCTCAAAGCTTCCTGACCCTTGCTTTACAGGTAAGGAAAACCCCCCAAAAAAATCTCATTCAGGAAGCTTGTTCCGACCAGGAATTGAACCTGGGCCCGCTGCATGACAAGGCATCACGCTACCTCGAGACCACAGCGGTGGACTAAACTACCATATTTATGAATGAGTTGGAGAAAATGTTTTAATATCTCACCTCATAAAGTTGCATGTTTTCATGATACCAGTTTCAAACTCAGTTTGACTGAAGATGGAAGTAAAATTATACTTCTGAAACCGGTATCATGGTTTGACTGAAGATGGAAGTAAAATTATACTTTTGAAACCAGTTTCGTGGTTTGACTGAAGATGGAAGTAAAATTATACTTTTGAAACCAGTATCATGAAAACACGCAACTTTATGAGGTGAGATATTAAAAACATTTTCTCCAAGTCATTCATAAATGTAAATACCTTATAGTGTTACTTCCCACTTTGGTTTTGAATAAATTTATAAACTACCATATTTATATGATGTTTTTATTATTGATTTAACATTTCTCACTGAAAGATAAATTATATTTGAAGAGAAAAATACCATATTTATAATTAATAAATACAGTTAGACTTTTACCTCACAATAAAAATAAAAATCTAACTTTATTTATTTATTAATTAAAATAACCCCTCATAGGGTCGTATGTTAGAACATTACTCTCTACTCAAATTACTTCCAATCACTGGTGAGCTGATTCACCGTGAGCAATTGCTGAGAACGAATTAACGGCTGACTTATCGGTCATGCATGAGAGTCGACGTTTTCGTAATATTGGCAACGAATTACCCAGAATTCTCAGCGATAAAACCACTTCCGTTATTTTCGTCTGCTATAGAGGAATGCATTTATGCTTGCATCCCGCAAATAATA
The DNA here is from genome assembly GCA_030220185.1 of Diploptera punctata. NCBI lineage: Eukaryota > Metazoa > Arthropoda > Insecta > Blattodea > Blaberidae > Diploptera > Diploptera punctata. Next base: position 660,611 of record JASPKZ010008900.1, read on the forward strand.
CTGTATACAAACACGTCTGCGACACGCAATATTACGCCGATTCTCCTGTTCTTCCAGTTGAATTCTTTGGTAGACTCTATCAAATTCCTCTTCTCCGTGTATACCGAAAACATGATCGAAGTCTTCAAGGTCCGACATCTTGGATAAAGCAGCAAAGTACATCGATTCCCGTCGGTTCCCTTCGGGATTTTAATTTGAGTTGCTCATTTAAGCTACCTCCGCAGGTAGCTTACAAATTTAACCAATTATTATCGCATGAACAGATTTCTGAGTAAGCAAAATCGTATTAGCATACAACTTGCTCAGCAGAGAAGGCATTTTACTGTCTAATGCATCCAAACATGCGACCCATAGTGTCACTTCCTTTAAATATAAATGAAATATCATATCGTATAAATTTTAAAATACTGGTTCAACTAGAAAAAAAAATCAGAGAATATCAGCATAACTTCCCAGTACATTAGTAATTTTTACAATTGAAGGGTACATGGAAGGGGAAAAAAACCAGGTAAGTAATTTTCCGTTAAACCTACAAAGTGGGCTTTTATACAACATACATGCTTCCTTACCTGTATGCTAAACTTCAAGGGGTAAAAAAACCTATAATTATCCTTTTTCTTGTATTATTTCACACCTTAAAAACACAGTCTTTCCCATGGAGAATTTAATGGCACCTCAAACTCCAATTAAAAAAGTGACTTACCTGGTTCGATCCCTGTATCTTTAAAATGCATATAGCAAATTTTTTAAAGAGCTACATTTTAAAACTGACTTTTTACATAAATACTTTTGGACCTTTAAAATGTTGTGTGTCCACCACTGTGGTCTCGAGGTAGTGTGTTGCCTTGTCACACAGCGAGCCCGGGTTCTACTCCCAGTCGGGATAGGCTCCTGGGTGAGGTTTCATTGGGGTTTTTCCTCACTTGTCGACAAATGTCAGGTAGCTTAGGGCCCAACGGTCCCCAAAAATCATCCAGCCATCATCATCATCCATATCATCATCATCATCATCATCATCACCCTTCACCGGTGTGAAAAGCAACGGGAAGCTACCACACCTATAATTCCCTAGTAAAGCTGTAAAGCATAGCATGAAAGTGTTATGATTGCAGTGAAAGACCTGCCCTCGGGCAGAATTACTATGGATGGATGAAATGTTATGAAATGTGATTTATGTGCCGAACAGCAGGCTACACAAAGTGGGACCATAAAAGAAATGAGGAAATTATGGAAGAGTTGGATGTAGAACCCATTCTTCACCACATACAAAACTATCAGAACAACTGGAAAGCCCACCTTCAACAAATGCCGTCTCATAGAATTCCAAAAGCCATACTTTGCTTCTGCCCCCAAGGCAAAAGATCACTGGGACTTCCAAAAAAGCGCTGGATGGAAAATTCCTCTTTGAGACCGCAACAGCCCACATGGCCTAATACTTGCATGGATGATGATGATATGTTTATTATTGAAAATACATATCGGGGATTATAAAAATGTCATTAACTTAAAAACTCAAAACTCACAAAGTGGTCCCTTTTCATGAGAATGTACACATTTATATTCATTTCACTTTTTTTCCTTCTCTTCATCATCATCCCTCATACTTTACTATGCTTACACACATAAACATACACTCATCCCATATCTGACCCGCTTGTACGAGTCCAATTATTACTCTACCCTTCAAAACAGAGACCAGTTGACGACTTTATGGCATGTAGGCGCTGTCCTGTAAACACTTAGTTAAGATTTATATATGAAATTTGGGAATTTGTTAAGAATTATATTATTTTTAGTCTGATCATCTTACCTCAATATTAATGTTGATTTGTTCTTGGACATGTTTCAAAACAATTCTGTTTTATGTCAGCTTGTCCAGACTGGTTTGATTTATGTTGCACAACCTGGATGTCGATGTCAGCTCCATCCTGTGGTTGGCCAAAGAACCTCCAAACAAGGTCACACTCCGTCGGTATTTCAAAATTCATAACTCTGTTTTTGTTCTTCTGAATATAGATTTTTTCCCAAATAGTCAGCTCTTTTGTATTTTCTAACTGTTTTAATAATTTAGTGTCTGAATTTATATTATGTTTTTCAGACCAAACATGAGCAGCAACTGCAGATTTTTCTATTTTCCCATTTTTAATATTTCTTACGTGTTCTTTGGTTCTAATTTTTAGGTCTCTTTTTGTTTTTCCTATATATATCTTTTCACAACCCATGCATTCAATTTGATATATTCCTGACTTTTTATTTTTATCAGTTTTTTTCATTTTTGTTGGTTTTTATTAGTTTATTTAAACTGTAGTTATTTTTCGGTGCTAATTTAACATTAAACTTCTCAAATATCTTTTGGAATTTATTGTGTACCCAAGGGTGATATGTGAATTTCCTATATTTTTTTCATAGGTGGTTCTTCTTTTTCAAGAGTACTTCTGTTTATCATTTTTTGTTTTTTATACTTTTCTATTCTTTTATGTACCATTTTTTCATCAAACCCGTTTTCTCTTGCTACTTTGATTATGTGCTTTTTCTCCTGTTTGAAATCTTCTTCATTTAAGGGTAAGTTTACCAATCTATGAGTTAAACTAATTAAATGCTGCTAATTAATGTCCAATTGGATTGAACCCTGTTGATTTAATAAAATTTTCCGTATGAATTTCTTTCCTATGAATCCCAAATTCAATTTTTCTTTTTTCTTTGTTTCTGACCAATTTAAGATCAAAAAAAGGTATTTGTTTATTTTCTTCTATTTCTTTGGTAAATTTGATGTTTGTACTCTGTAAATTTAACAGTTTTAGGGAATCTTCTACGTGTTTTTCTTTTACAATACAAATTATATCATCTACATATCTGCTCCAAAATTTAAACATTGTGGGATGTGCTTTGTTAAGAAACTACCCTCAGTTTACAATGAGAGAATAACAATGAATGAGCCGCACAAGGTCTGAAAAACTGATTTTGTTGTTGTTCTTCTTCTTCCTTCCAAGTATTAGGCCAAGGCCTGTTACGATCCTACAGAAAATTTTCCCTCCAGCGTCTTCCAGAAAATTCTCGTATAAGACTTGAAAGCATAATAATAGTCCCTTTGATTGGTTGCTGGCCAAAGGAAGGCAAGACCAGTGATGGGCCTGCCATCTTATAGCCTCTGGTCAGGCTTTTTTGGAGAAGAAAAGAAAATAAAGGAAAGAAGAAATGGAAGAAAGGAAAGACTCCCTAGCCCTCGGATGCCCTAATAGCATCGGGGTCGAAAAAAACAAGAGTTAACCAAGAGAGGTTAGATAGTAAAGTTAAAAGAGTGCAAAACACAAGTAAGTGGAAGAAATGTTTTGCTCAGCTTGGGCACTTTGTGGTCGCCATCCACATATCCCCTAGATGAGGACCCCTGAGGGGCTGATTTTGTTTACCTTTGAATTTCATATCTATTCAAAGATGAAGGTACTTCCTTTCAGTGTAGAGAGCACAACTGAAGTGAGGAATACACTGTGATAAAATTTTGTGGCAATCACTCACTGTTTTCCTTTTCATTTCTCTATTTTACAAATTATGCTTAACTTTTGGACACTATGTATTTTCATAAAAATTATTTACGTTTTTATTATTAATTTAATACTTCTCATTGAAGGAGAAATTATATTTGAAGAGAAAATTTTTTGCCTAGACTGAGACTCGAACCCGGGACCCTTGGCTTTCTGGGCCAAGTGCTCTACCAACTGAGCTACCGAGGCGAGTTGCGATCTAGATGCAAATTTTTCTCTTATATTATACATTGTAATGTTGCACTAAGCTAACATTGTATGCAAAAACAAAAAAAAAAAAAAAGTAGTAATGGAAATGGATAGTGACTTTAGAGAACCCTGTATTAATCACATCTGAACAAAAATAGAGTGAATTAATTTTTTTTATTATAAACAAACAATGTCAATATCTAAACAAATATATAATAAACTAGAATTTTTTATTATAAATTATTTTATTTTGTTGAAGGAAAGTTAAACTATTATTATTATCATGTGTTTTTTTTGATACTTTGTTACAAAAATAAAAAATAAACTAAGTTTATTACCTGTAAAATAATATTACGTTTGCAATGGGTTTTTTGGTGCTAGAGAAACAGTTTTTGGCACCGGCACACCCATCAGTTCACACAACTTGTTACGTGTAGGTTTTATTGCATCTACAGGTTGTTCCCAATTGGTTTCAGCAAGAACAGTCATAACTTCATCCAAATTCTCAGCAGGAATCACACTTTCTTCTCCATATAACATTAATGCTTCGTACAGTTTACTAGCTGTTATCTTGCGAACCCATAAGAATCGGTTACATAAGAAGATAGATAGCTGAACCAATGAGCGTTTAGAAACCTCACCATTCACCTGCAACAGATTAACATTTTGTCTTAACTCACTGTCAACCACTGCATCCCAAAATCTACCTTGAAATTTCTCCCATAAAAGTGTTTTGATGTACCGAGGCCATGTCCAAAAAATTATCTGCCATTTTTAACTGCAAGACACAGAAATTAAAGCTGAATCCAGTAATGGATAAACTGCTGTGCATGTCACTTCCTTTAAATACCAAATCATATAAACTATAATTTACTTCTAAGTGGCACTTTCCCGCTCTAATTTTGATTAATGAAAATGAAAAAAAATTAGGAAATTAATGTTTCCAGACAAATCACCTGTACCCAATGGTTGACATTTAAATTTAATAGGAAAAATCACTATGAGGTGTTAATAATTTGAAATTAATCATTTCACCTCACCTCATTTTTTGTGTTCTTTTTATTAATATTAAATTAAAAAATTCTCGTATAAGACTTGAAAGCATAATAATAGTCCCTTCGATTGGCTGCTGGCCAAAGGAAGGCAAGACCAGTGATGGGGCTGCCTCTGGTCAGGCATTTCTGGGGAAGAAAAGAAAATAAAGGAAAGAAGAAATGGAAGAAAGGAAAGACTCCCTAGCCCTCGGATGCCCTAATAGCGTCGGGGTCGAAAAAAACAAGAGTTAACCAAGAGAGGTTAGATAGTAAAGTTAAAAGAGTGCAAAACACAAGTAAGTGGAAGAAATGTTTTGCTCAGCTTGGGCACCTTGTGGTCGCCATCCACATATCCCCTAGATGAGGACCCCTGAGGGATAAATTAAAAAATGGTTGATATAACTAGGGAGATAAATCTGCACTTGAGCCAGGATTTGAACCCAAAGTCTCCAGCTTTATGCGCTGCTACTCTACCATTGAGCTAATTAGGCACACCTTCTAGAGCAAGCACACATTCCTCTCTCTTGCCTTCAGACATTCTGCACCATACTAGAGTGGTTAAAGGCATAATACCTTCAACCAGCGCTATGGGACTATGCACTGGTTCGATCCATAGCCTCATGTATGTCCTCAGTAATGCGGATACCATGCTGGATTTTCAACCTGGAACTGTTACTCACTGTAGCTACCCAAATTCCTCATGATACTGGGTGGTACAGGCCTCAAACTGGTCAAAATTTCAAGAGAATTTTTTTCCCTCCCCCATCAGAACTGAAATCAGTGCAAGTCCTATAGCTCTGCACCAACGCATCATGCCTTAAACTGCTCTTATACACCAACAAATATGGTAACATCACAATCTTATAAACTGAAAATTTTTACAAATGATGTAAAAAAATCTTACCTGAACTAGATGACACAGTACATCCACACTGCCTTTCAATTTTGTCACTTCGCGTGTCTTGCCTATTTCTAGTTTAACATGACGGAATATATCCGATGCAAAAGTAGATTGAGAATTTTCTATCACAGAATTTAAACAGCCTGAGCTGAACAAACGATCCAAGAATCCAAACAATGGAATTGTCACTCTGTCCACATACTGGTGATTCCTAAATATCTCTATGATTGTGTTACAAAGACGATCTAGTTCTTCACTGTTGCTCTGTTGAGCTTTCAAATATATAAACAGTGATGTACTGGAGTGTTTAACCTGCAAGTATTAAGTCAATAGTATATTATGCAACGAGACTATAATGGTATAGTCCGTTTGCTCAATTAAGAGAATCTTCCCACGTATCCTTCAAAAACAAACTAAAGAATTATTTAATAACAAACTAACGTATACACCTCACTGATAGTATTCTTTTAGCAATATTAATATATTTAATTATTTATGAAAATAATATTAAGAATAACAAATATTTTTATTTGTTTTGTTTTAAATATTGTATAATCGTAAAATTAGTTTTCTATATCTCATTATTTTCCTCTTTTTTATATACACTAGACAGGGACAATTTAATGTCTTGCTTGTATACATTTTATTATTAGTTTTAGTCTTAATTTTAACTAATATTAACTGGTTGTATTATAGATCGTAATATATTAGATATCTTTTGATCAAAATTTTACTTAGTGTTTAATATTAGAGTTAATTAAGATTGTTATATTCTGATGTAATATATGTTTGTCCTGGTGAGTGGAAGAGAAGGCCACATGGCCTTAACTCCACCAGGCTAAATAAATATAATCTAATCTAATCTAATCTAATTTTCAAACAGTTGCTGCATGGCCAGTCAGAGAGTGGGAGCGACTAGCCAAAGTTTCTAAAATATGTTAACACTCATCATTGAAAAAATACTTCACGTAGCACAATTCATACGTCAACTCACCACTAAATACAATACAAAAGTATACAATACCTTCAAAAGAAAGAAAGAAAGAAAGAAAGAGAAAGAAAGAAAGAATTTCCGACCCTTCCTATGCCTGACGCTGGCCTTCAAGTAGACAGAGAATTCACCCCCCGCCCCTAATCCCTTCAAATATTTGCGCGGGAAAAATTCTCTTAACTGAGCAAATGGACTATAGTAATTATGACATGAAATGAGTGACTGCGAGTATCATAATTTTCATAAGAGCACCTTAATTATCATTACAGTTAAGTTTCATATGACTAATAAACAAGGTTAATCTGGTCGTCTTACCTGATAAATAGTTGATGTTTCATTTGAGATATTTCGATATGTTGTCCATACCCTCAGGGGATCCCCATCTAGGGGATATGTGGATGGCGACCACAAGGTGCCCAAACTGAGCAAAACATTACTTCCACTTTGAAATTCCCGCAAATTTTGACTTGATCCAGAGGGAAGAAGAAGAGTTTCTTCCGATCGACATAACATGTCACCAAAAAAAGTACTGAAGATGAGACCGTTATGGTCTCAAAATCGCGATCTACTTAGAAGATTTATATGAGGAGAGGATGGTTGGTTGGTATCTAATATCGAGCACTTGATAATGAAATCATTCGCTCTCTTGCACTCCAACATTTAGCAGAAAGGCTGGTCTCTTCTACAAAAGCTGGACAACAGAGGAGATGGTTTCTTTCCATACCTTCATTTAAATTGCAAAAAAGGGCATTTAGGTGAATCTGTTATGCCAAGTCTGTATAGGTGTTTATTCAGGCAGTCATGTTCCATTAGCAGTCTGAATGTTGCTACTGCGATTTTCTTTGTAATGTAGTAATGTCATAAGCTTGTAGATTTTCCCATTCCTTTCCAGATGTTTTGGTGGTGTATTCTTCTCTAAGTTTATTGATATATTTATTTGAGATAATTCTTTTGATAGAGATATGAGGAGAGGTAAGAAACATTTAATTTTACCATTGCTTCCATTTACTTGTGTTTTGCTCCTTACTTTTATCTTCCTATCCAGTCTCCCTTGCCTGACCTCTTGTTTTGATCGATCCTGATGGTATTAGAGTATTCAAGGCCAAAGGGTTCATTTCTGTCTTTCCTATATCTCTTTCTTTTAACCTCATGGACACTCACCTTGAATGCCCACATAAGCTGTATGTTCAAATGTAACCCCATTGCAACTTATAGCATAAGTATACAATGGACTTGTGTCATCAGCTATGGCTGGATACATGTAATGAAGAATGAATGAATGGATATGTTGTCCATACCATCGTCAGATTGTCCAGACTGTTCATTGTTGTCGGCCCTAAAAATAAATTCCCACTTCATCTTCTGGTTGACTGAACAATTTGTGAATCAAATTTTTTCCCCCAAAAATTTCAAAATTTATAATTTCAAAATTCATAATAAAAGATTTGATTTGCAAGTTCAACCAGAAGATGAAGCAGGAGTCAACATCCAGGGTCGACAACATAAAAATCAAGTCTGGACAATTTGACAATGGTATGGACAACATATCAAAATATGTCAAATAAAACATCAAGTTTATGTTGAGTTGTTTCTGACCCACCTCATTAAATATAAATTAAAATAAACCTCATAGTATTATTTCCTACCTACATAACTTAATTAAAACATCAAATAAATTAATGAGTCATTTTTTAAATCTTACCTCATTTATTAACATAAATACCTCATAGTGTTTCCTCCCACTGTAAATTTAATTAAAATCTTACCTCATATTTTATGTTTCTTCAAACACGAGAACTAGTTTTCGAGAGAAGGATCTCTCTCATTTTTAACCTACATTATAACTACCGGATTTTCTATGAAGAAAACATCAAGTATTTATGAGGCAAGATGAGCCAACATAAAAAACCCTTTTAAATAAGTTGGTATCAGAAACTGAGTATCTCAAATTAAAAAAATAAATATATATTCCATAAATCAGCAAAATGGAACCACAAATTTGACTTTCTGAGGAATTCACTTAGTTTATGAAGCATCTTCATGACAGACTTTTTCCTATATTGTCACTAATACCTCAACAGAATGTTATATACTAGCTAATACCCAGTGTGCGTTGATACGCCTAAATAAATGAAAATTAATGTGTTTTTATGTTTAGTTGAAAAAGTAAGGGGAAAAATTTATATTGTAATTATTTTTAGATACCCCGTGCTGATTACCTGGTGTTGCCCGGGAATCAACTTATCCCGATCTTCTTGGCAAAAATGAGATGAAAGACAAAATTCATTATTCTGATTTATCCATAAAAGAATACCATTGTGTGCTGTTTAGCTTGCCCGGGAATCTACATATCCCAATCTTCCTGGCATCAATGAAAGACAAAAATGGTTATTGTGAGTTATCCCTAAAAGAAAAACATATGCTGTCATGAACTTTTTTGTAGAGTTTTTTGAGATGTTCAATTCTGTATACATTAATTTTGTGTATTTGTTATGGTTTAGGCAGCGTAAGCCAATTTTTCACCTTTTTCACTACAAAGGGTGAAGGGGTAGAGTATTACAACTCTCTTATAGCTTATAACCTTCCCGGGAAACTCCTGAGCATTTTGCAAAAAGCCCCATCATAATCGGATGAATGCTATGGCAGCGCATAAAATATCTTCATCTTCATTATGTGTACCCAGCCATAGCTGACAAACGAATCCATTGCATACTTACGCTATAAGATGCAATGGGGCTGCACTTGAGCATGCAGCTTATGTGAGCATTCAATGTGAGTGTCCATGAGGTTAAAGGAAAGAGATATAGGAAAGACAGAAATGAACCCTTCGGCCTCGAATACTCTAATACCATCAGGGTCGAAGAAAACAAGAGCTCAGGCAAGAGAGACTGGCGAGGAAAGTAAAAAGAGGGATCTGGTACTAGAAAGGAATAAATATCAGATCGGTTAAAGATAAAAGTAAGCAGCAAAACACAAGTAAGTGGAAGCAATGTTTTGCTCTGCTTGGGCACCTTGTGGTCGCCATCCACATATCCCCTAGATGGGGACTCCTGAGGGTGCACATAAAATATGAACGAAAAAACATTGATTGTTGTATATCAGACTTTATCTGTACTGATTCAAATAAGATGCATCAGAGTAAAATTTATTGTAGTCCTTTTATGCCTAACTTGGAATTGCAATGTTAATGACCTGAATTGTAGTTAAATAAAACACTATTGCCAATAAAATTACTGTCTGTACATGTCATCATCATCATCATCATAGTACATTCACGAATTTAGGCCATTTGTTGACCTGTTTCGGCCTCAAGAGAAACACCATCCAGAAGTCTTTTGAGTGGACGTCCTGGTCTTCTTCTTCCTGCAGGTTGATTCTGGCTTTTTTCGTGTTGAGACTTGAAAGTAGTTTTGAAGTTCCTTAGGACAGGTTACTGGCCTGACGCTAAGTAGTCCAGTGGTAGGGCTGCTACCTTTTAGTCTCTGGACAGACATTAGGATACTGCATTTACTCAGTACCTGATGGAACGGTTATACCGCCGTGACTCGGTCCTCTGTACAATGTAAGATACAATATTGCTTTCTTAAAGAATGATTTACACTTACCAAACTCTCTGTAATGCCTCCAACACTGACAACTAGGGCCAAGGAAAACATTATATGTGTAAGGTTGAAATGCTAGTAGCTGCGTAAAGCGAGGGAATGTTGATGACTCTGCAATCCAATTTATTTCATGTTCACAAGCTTCTGATGGAAAAATTTTCAATAAATCTTCATAATGTGGAATGTTTGGTACTACCGGGTCACTGCAACAAACATATACATACAATTATATTATTTTTAGTCTGGACATCTTACCTCAATACTAATGTTGATTTGTTCTTGAACATGTTTCAAAACAATTCTGTTTTATCGTCAGCTTGTCCAGACTGGTTTTATTCATGTTGCATTATGTTGCACAACCTGGATGTTGATGTCAGCTCCATCCTGTGGTTGGCCAAAGAACCTCCAAACAAGGTCACGCTCCATCGGTATATCAAAATTCATAACTCTGCTTCTGTTCTTCTGAATATAGATATTTTCCCAAATAGTCAGCTCTTTTGTATTTTCTAACTGTTTTAATCATTTAGTGTTTGAATTTATATCATATTTTTCAGACCAAACATGAGCAGCAACTGCAGATTTTTCAATTTCCCATTTTTAATATTTCTTATGTGTTCTTTGGTTCTAATTTTTAGGTTTCTTTTTGTTTTTCCTATATATATCTTTTCACAACCGATGCATTCAATTTGATATATTCCTGACTTTTTATTTTTTATCAGTTTTTTCATTTTTGTTGGTTTTTATTAGTTTATTTAAACTGTAGTTATTTTTTGGTGTTGTTTCTAAGTACTGAACTGATGTTTTGAAATATTTACTGTTCATTTTGATATTTTGCCATAGTTTCTAGAACTGGATAAAAGCAGACAACATTCATTTACTTCAAGTTGCAAATTTCAGATTATAAAGTACATGGGAACAGAGAGGCTGAAATATATGTTAGCTCTATATTTTTAGAGGTCTGTGAACAACAAGGGTGTTGGCAGACCATGCCTGACATACATTTATATAAATATTAAATACATGTTAATACTAATATTTCCAAAGCAACAGTTATTACTGGTTAAGAGGGAAAGATGTTACCATCTTAGCCACTGCAGTATTTCCACCAATAAAAATAAAGTTGAAAAGATACCTGTGTAAAAGTCGGCTAAACACTTTCCCAGCATGGCCTCGAGTTCGATCTATCTTCTCCACAGCTTGCTGCGCTATGTTTACCATTACTTTTGTTACTAGTTCCAATGTCAATATTTTAGGATTTGTTTTTGCAGAGAGTAGTGTTAAAACCTAGAACAAAATTATTACCCGGCTATTTAAGTACAGCACTTTAATAACAAAGTCATTTTGTTTATCTCAACTGTCTTATTTTTAATCAAAATCTAAGTGGGAGGTAACACTATGAGGTATTTACATTGTATATGATTTTCTATTTGTGCATCATTTTGTTAAGCAAGAAAATTTTATTTGAAGAGAAAAATTATATGCTCAGACTGAGGTTTGAACCCAGGACCTTTGGGCAAATATAATTTATCCTTCTGTGAAAAGTGTTAAATTAATAATATAAACATCAAAAGAGGCCCTACTGGCTTTATAAAGTAGTGTTTAAATACCCAATAAATGTCTTCTTAAACAAGAAGCCGCCATTTGCGTGATCAATCAAATGCTTATAGCATTCGGCGATTGGAATTAAAAATGTATAAGAGAAAAATTTGCATTTAGTGGACTTTCTCAGGTAGCACAGTGGTAGAGCATTGGCCTAGAAAGCCAAAGGTCCTGGGTTCAAACCCCAGTCTGAATGTATAATTTTTCTCTTTAAATATAATTTATCTTTCAGTATAAGTGTTAAATTAATAAATTAAAGTTAAATTAATAATAAAAACATTAAGAAAATTTGTTACATCTACTTTTTGGAAATTACATAGAATTTTCGATGTTTTTATTTCAATTAACATTTTCTAATCTTGAATAGAATCTAATTTAAGAAAGAAAAATCAATGTTTGAACTGGGATTTGAACCCTGGATCTCTCGTTTTCCATACGAGTGTGCTGTCCATTACACCATTCAAATGACGATACAAACATTAACATTTCTTTCAACTTATACAATTCTCATTCATCCGAAAGCTAATAGCTGTCACTATTACTTGACAATGTTAACTTTCGATGCAGAAAAACTGGGAACTAAAAGAATGTGGTAAGGGTGAGTAGGGGTTGAATGTAGTACACCCTTGTCTCAGGTTGCAGTGATGGTGTTTATTATCTGTCTGTCGTGTATAGTCAGTTGTTAGTGACGTGAAGTATGAAAGTTAGACCCTATATTCACAGTATATAAACATTTAAGTCTGCCAGACAGTAGTTGGAAATCAGTGCTGATTTAATTTCTCTGTATGTAACATTATCCAAAAACCTGTAGGCATACAAACTCCGATGATCTTTCATTAACTTCATCTCCTATTTCAAGTAGGTCTACCACTATATTTTGCCACTGATTATACCACTTGCCCAGTCATTCACTTGTATCAACGGTGGAAGGAGACACTTTCTCCCTCTTCAACACTAGTGCCATTACTTCCCCTCACCGGCTAAAAAGTTAATGTGGTCGAGTAATACCATCATGCCAACTGACGTCTTCTATTCAGAAGTAGTTTTAATGAGAATTTATACATTACTTTTTAGCAGTAAAGTTTAATATTTTTTTGTTGTTTTTATTTGAATTAACATTTTCCAATCCTGGATTGAATCTAATTTAAGAAAGAAAAATTAATGTTTGAACTCTGGACCTCTATTTTTCTGTACGAGTGTGCTGTCCATTACACCATTCAAACGACAATACAAACATTAACATTTCTTTAAACTTATACAATTCTCGTTCATCCAAAGGCTTCCTTGTTCAAAACCTGGTTCAAACATTAATGTTTCTTTCTTAAATTAGATTACATAAAATACTTAGAAATGATTTTTGTTATAAAAGTTGAACTTAGAAGTCATCTGATCTAACAATGGTTAGCTGCCTCAGACGAAGAGAATAGTAAATGAGGAAAGAAAAATTGATGCTTGCACCAGAAGCCTGGATAAGTGGTAATGGATAGCACACTAAACACGCAAAGTCAAAAGTTTGGGTTCGAAATGTTGTATTATGGTTGACATCCCCACTTAACGATTACAAACCTGAAGTCCTGTCATTGCTGCCTCTCTCACCCAAGCACCAATATCACCACGGCTATCCATTGTATATTCTGTGAGTCCCTCCAAGAAACAGTCATATATTTTGTCAACATGAGTAGAGAGTTCTGTAATAAAATTCAACTTCATAACAATGCACAACCATACAAAGTTCAAGGCATATGATAAATTGAAATATATACCTTCTTTGGTCAGTGCATCATTCTCAATTTGTGAAAAAAAGATATGTGCTTTTCTTTTCTTGAAGCCCTTTCAAAATATTTATTCCATCATTAGCAGGTATAGTTCTTCGCTACATTTGTTGGGATGTTCTCGATGATGTAGTGCTGTCCATAACTGAAGTGTTCTTTCTGACAATGTTGTACAGCAGGTTGTTTAGTCGGGGAGTGTTTTCATTTATTAACAACTTATCTACGTATCTCTTTGGTAAAACAACCCATCTAAACAATCCATTGTACAATATTGTCAGAAAGAACACTTAATTACGCACAACACTACATCAAGACCAAAATCATCGAGAACATCTCGACAAATTAAGTGAAAAACTATACCCCAAAGAAAACCACAAGTATGTTTAAAATCTCAGCAAAGCTTCTTAAGCATAGTACAAGAAATCAAACAGAAATTGCAACTTCCACATTCAAAAGAAAATATGCAGATGAGAAACAACCCTCTAGAATTTTTGGAAATTGAATATAACCTTCATTTAACAGAAGACATCAAGAAATCTGAAACTCCCCCATATATTTTAAAACAAATGTCACTGGAAATAATAAATCTAAGATACCCAGCTCCTGAATGGATACATATTTTTACAGATGGCTCCAGCCTACCAAATGACGGTGGCACTGGTGCTGGTGCAGTATGACCACTTTTTTCCTTTTATCGTAAACTAAACACAAATTCAATAAACTTTGATGGCGAAATTCTAGCAATTTTCTTAAGTTTACAAAATCTTTTATATCACATCCAAAAATTTACAAAAGTTGTAATTCTATGTGACTTCAAAGCAGCCATTCTCGCTATAACATGAGACAGAACACCCAAAAGCATCAAAATTATCGAATGTCACAAAATGATAAAACAGTTATCCCGTCTACATAAAAAAGTTGTACTTCAATGGATTACGGCCCATTGTGGAGTGACAGGCAATGAAATAGCTGATTTTCTAGCTAAGAAGGGTAGCAAAATTGTTTCAAACCCAACTTCTACTCCAGTTTCCTTTCACTCTATCAAAAGAATTATCTCAAATAAATATATTAATAAACTTAGAGAAGAATACACCACCAAAACATCTGGATAGGAATGGGAAAATCTACAAGCTTATGACATTACTAAATTACAAAGAAAATCTGCAGTAGCAACATTCAGACTGCTAACGGGACATGACTGCTTGAATAAACACCTACACAGAATTGGCATAACAGATTCACCTAAATGCCCTTTTTGCAATTTAAACGAAGATATGGAAAGAAACCATCTCCTCCGTTGTCCAGCTTTTGTAGAAGAGACCAGCCTTTCTGCTAAATATTGGAATGCAAGAGAGCGAATGATTTCATTATCAAGTGCTCGACATTAGATACCAACCAACCAACCAACCAACTATACCTGCTGATGATGGAATAGATATTCTGAAAGGCCTTCAGGAAAAGAAAAGCACACATATATTTTTACAAGTTGAGGATGACAGCACTGACCAAAGAAGGTATATATTTTAATTTATCATATGAGTATCCACCTCAACAGTTTTAAACAATGAATTTTATTAGTAAAGATTAAGGCACTACTACTCTATTCTACTCTACTCTAAGGTGTTACTGTCCATGAAGACCCTATCCTCTCTTAACATTCATTCATTCATTCTTAAGCCATACCTATTTCTTGAACTTCTTTATTTGATCCATTCTCCAAACATTATTTTCATTGTAATCAAATGGTAAAGAGAAAAATTTATTATTAAATTAAAAGATTCTTACCTCTCCTCACATTATTCTGTTAAGTAGATCGCGATTTCAGGCCTATAGCAGGCCCATCTTCAGTACACTGTTGTTGACCGGTGTTATGTCGCTCGGAAGAACCACTTCTTCTTTGTGGTTCTTCCGAGCGACATAACACCGGTCAACAACAGTGTACTGAAGATGGGCCTGCTATAGGCCTGAAATCGCGATCTACTTAACAGAATAATGTGAGGAGAGGTAAGAATCTTTTAATTTAATATTGAATTGAACCTCACAGTGATAATTCCTATATAAAAAAAGAAAAATTTATGCCTGAACCGGGAATCGAACCCCGAACCTTCAGCTTTCCGTGTTGATGCTCTATCCATTGAGCTAATTCAGGCTTCCCTCCCATCCAAGCATAAAATCCTTAAAGCTGAAGGTTCGGGGTTCGATTCCCGGTTCAGGCATAAATGTTTCTATTTACCATTTGATTACAATAATTTAGTTGTGTACATTAATTTACTTATTTCAATCATAGTAACAGCTTTAGCTTCTTAATATTAATAAATTAATGAGTCATTTTTACATTTTACCTCATATTTCATGTTTTATTAAACATGGTAACTATAAAAATATATAGGCCTATGCAGTCAATATGCCCATTTCACCAATTAATGTTTTAAAATGGTCAACAAGTTTCTACAGCCAAGCTGTCATTCTCAAGACCAGATATTGATAAGTCAATATCTGGTCTTGAGAATGACAGCTTGGCTGTAGAAACTTGTTGACCATTTTAAAACATTAATTGGTGAAATGGGCATATTGACTGCATATATATTTTAATATTTTATCACCAAGAAGATCACTTGTGTATTAAATGGTAACTATAGTTTTCAAATGATCTTGTCATTCATTTTCAACCGCCATTATGACTACTGGATATTCGTTGGAATCTCCCTCTATAATGTTGCCATCTGGTGTTGATTTGATGAACTTCGAGATATCGTTGCCATCTGGTATTGATTTGATGAACTTCGAGATGAGGTCACGTTCATCCGGAATGTCGAAATTCATGGATTCAAATTTGTTCTTCTGAATAAATATTTTCTCCCAAACTGTCAAATCCAAAGGTTTTAGAGGTTTAGCTTCTTTTTCAATTTTATGACCTTCCAACAAACTATGTGCTGCAATAGCTGATTTTTCAATTTCACCATTTTTAATATTTCTAAAGTGTTATTTATCTCGAAGTTCATCAAATCAACACCAGACGGCAACGTTATAGAGGGAGATTCCAACAAATATCCGGTAGTCATAATGGCGGTTGAAAATGAATGACAAGATCATTTGAAAACTATAGTTAGTTACCGTGTTTAATAAAACATGAAATATGAGGTAAGATGTAAAAATGACTCATTAATTTATTAATTAAGAACCTCATAAGGTGTTTCCCATTTTTAACTTTGAATTCTTAATATTAATTTAATTATTTTCATTAACTGGACAAAAGATTGTAACAGAATTTTCCTTTGCCATGTCACAATAATAATTTTATTTTTTATTTCTTAGAGGTCATTTTTCAGCAACATACACGACTATAGGTAGTATTACTGTTCTGTATAATGTTCAGCTTACAGTTTTTATTTTATTAGTCCCTTTATTAGATTCCTTCCTTGTTTTGTTTTTGAAAATGTCCCATTTGTCTTGAATTCCATTCCACACTTTATCTTTTGCAATTTATTTAACTTTTACAAGAATTAATCACTATGAGGTTTAATTAATGGTAAAATCAAATGTTTCTTACCTCTCCTCATACAAATCTTCTAAGTACATCGCGATTTCGAGACCATGACAGTCTCATCTTCAGTACTATTTTGGCAACAATAGTACTGAAGATGTGACCATTATGGTCTCAAAATCACAATCTACTTAGAAGATTTGTATGAGGAGAGGTAAGAAACATTTGATTTTACAATTTTGCAATTTAATTTACATTTTATAAAATTCTAAGCTTTATTTCTTATTAGCTTTTTGCATTTTTAGAATTCATTGATGCTTTATTTGGTAACATTTTTGTTCCTTTCTGGCCAGAATATCAGCTTTTTCACTTCTAAAACAACAATGTAAGCAATAGTTGTAAATAAATGAACAAATTCCTTATACCGATGTCATTAAAAACTTGGGATTTTACTTAGATTCTAATTTAAATTGGCATGTGCAAGTAAAACAAACATCTAAAAGGATTAAGTTATGTAGATAGGAAATAACACTATGAGGTTCTTTAATATTGTTTATTTTTTATCATTTCACTCACCTCATACTTCATAATTTATAGCAGACCCAGGGTTTCTTCACGTAATTCGTGACATTGTCAATGCTGCGTCATGTTCACAACTGTTGTGAACATGACGCAGCATTGACAATGTCACGAATTACGTGAAGAAACCCTGGGTCTGCTATAAATTATGAAGTATGAGGTGAGTGAAATGATAAAAAATAAACAATCTAAAAGGATCTTCTCCATAATGCATTCCCTAAAGCGACTTAAACATTTTCTTCCTACAACTCTTAAAAGAATTTTAATCCAAACTTTAGTGATGCCGCATTTTGACTACTGTGACGTTCTACTAACTGACATAAGTGACGGATTGTCGGACAAACTGCAGCGTGTCCATAATATGTGTATCAGATTCATATTTAATGTTCGAAAATACGATCACATTTCTCCATTATTCCACGAATTGTCATGGCTACATCTAAAAGAGAGAAGAAAATCGCACTGTCTAATTCTCCTATTTAAGATCCTACATACCTCGATTCCCAATTATTTATCATCCCATTTCCAGTATCTATCCTCAAACCATAACTTAAACACAAGATCACAACATAGTCTCTTGCTTAATAAACCGCAACATAGGACATCACATCACTCCATGTCATATACCATCTTCACTTCTCGCAACTGGAATTCCCTACCACAAGAAATAAGGGGCTGCCGGACATTGGCATCTTTCAAAAGAAATCTAAATTTATATTTGCTCTAAACTCGACTTCATTATTATCCAGTGTAAGGTATATATATTAATTGGTGTTTCTCGTATAATGTATCATAATTATATTATTATTATTATTATTATTATTATCGTATCATTATTGTTATTACCCTATAAAATGTTGTTTGTACGTGACATTTACATTGCTACATTATTGTATCTTTAACTGTTTATAATTAGTATAGTGTATATCTATATTTGTCAAATATTTATTTGTATTTGTGCTGGTTGAGTGGAAGAGAGGGCCTTATGGCCTTAACTCTGCCAGAATAAATAAAGTATTATTATTATTATTACCCTTTTACAATTAACTGAATACACATGAAAGGCACAGACAAAAACCAGGTAAGTCACTTTCCCAAGAACAGTAGATGTTGGACTTTCAATTACACAACGTTCCTGCTTCTTTATCTGTACGTCAAAACTTTGAATGTAAAAACTCTTACTTTTACTGTTTCACACTTCTAAAAGATAGTCCGTTCCATGGAAAATCTAATAGTGCCTCAAACTCCTGGAAATGTATAAAATTTATTTCAAACCAGTTCTAACATATGCAGTTGAGATTTGGACACATACAAAGAAGGAATTGAGTAGAATCCAAGCTTTTCATGCAACTACAATTAACCGGCCTTCAAAGGAATTGGTTATTAAAATTATTTATAATTAACATAACTATTACAGGAATGAAATTCTTACATGAAATGGTACATAAAACAAGCAGATAGAGAATAAGGAATGACAAAATCAAGGAGACATTAAATGTAGAAAAATTAACAACAGACATAGAAAAAAAGTAGACTAAAATGGTTTGGGTATTTAAAAAGAATGGAAAAAGAATGATTACCATAAAGACTGTTTTTATTATTGATTTAACATTTCTCAATGAAAGATAAATTATACCAAGTTGGTAGAGCACTTGGTCCGGAAAGCCAAGGGTCCCGGGTTCGAGTCCCGGTCTAGGCGAAAATTTTTCTCTTCAAATATAATTTATCAACCATAAAGACTGTTAATTCTCAAGATACTAGGATCAGAAATAAGGTAGGAATTAAACTTCTCTCAAAAAAACAGGTAAAAAGTGAAAAATCTTATTCTTCTAAAAGTGCAAACGAGCAATAATAATAATAAGACAGTAATTCTTCTTCTTCACTTCCTGGTTTAGGCAAGAGTTACCTGTTCCGTCTTCACTAATATATCTAAGACCATCTCTTCCGAGGACGTCCGACATCTCTTCTTCCTCTTGGAAAATAATGGAAGATTTTATTTGGTAATCTTCTTTCTACATGTTCTTTCCACTGTATCTTGTTGTTAAATATCTTTTCTTTTATGGAGTAGATCTGCAGTTCTTCACAGATATCCTCGTTCCTTATCTGGTCCATTCTAGTGCAGCCTTTTACTCTTCTTAAAAATTTCATCTCAGCTGCTTGGATTTTACTTTCTTGTTTGATAGTGGTAATCCAAGATTCACTCCCATACAAAAGGACAGGGACAGCCATTGTTTTATAAAATTTTAATTTTGTTTATTTATGGGCTTTATTATTCAATGTTCTATTTATTGTACCACAAATAGCTTGAAACTGATGTGTTTTGTGTTCAATATCTTTATCATACCCATAGCTGATGTCACATCCTAAATATTTAAAGTGGGATACTTGTTCAATAATTTCGTCTCTAATTACTATTTTTGCACGCAGAGTATTTCTTCCACAAAATGCCATTACTTTTGTTTTACTTATTGAAATTTTGAAATTATAATCGCTATATATTGCATTTAATTGTAAGCAGCCAATTGTAACAGATCTTCATCATGATGTAGTAAGACCAAATCATCGGCGAAAAGTAAGTTATTAATACTTGAGTTATTGTTCAATCTAAGGCCATTGTCCATTATAATTTTCCATTGTTTCATAATGTCGTCAATATATATATTAAAAAGAGTGGGTGATAGACTACACCCTTGTCTAACTCCTTGGTTTATTAAAATTTCTTCTGACCTTTTTCCATCAGTTTTTATCACAACTTTAGTTTCTTCATATAAGCCTTGGACTGAATTTATTAGATGGTGTGGATATTTTCGTTCCTTCATTATTTCCCATAGTATAGATCTATTTACTCTGTCAAAGGCTTTTTCAAAATCAATGACCAACAAGTATGTTGGCAGGTTAAATTCTCTTCTCTTTTCAATTAGTCTCTTTATAATAAAGAGTAATTATACAAAAAGGCCACCAAAATAACTCACAGGAAAACGACCAGGAGGTAGACCACAAGAAAGATGGATTAACCAGGTGAAGAAAAGTTTACAAAAAAAAAAGGATAAGATTGGGAAGAACTAAAAAGAAAGAAAGATGGGAAGATAGAGATGGTTGGACGACACGATAAGAGGATGATGATAATGGCCTCAAACTCCATTTCAACAAAAAAGTGACTTACTGTACCCTTCATATGTATCATCATTCCTGAAAATGGTCTTAAATATATCAACCTCTCATAGATACGCCGTTGTTATAAAATATAAAGTAAATAACTGAATTACCTGATTCCATAGTTTCTTTTGGGTTACATACTGAATGGCAAATTGAAGTAAGTGCTTTCAATGCATCCCTCCTGCTCTCTGCCCATTTCCCAGTTTTTTCAGTTATTTTTGAACACTGTATTAAAGCAGGAATCACAATGTGAAGCTGGCCATCAAGCATGAATTTTGGTAAATAACCTAAACAAAAAATGAGTTGTAATTAATATTTAATTTTAGGAAGTGATATTTTGAGGTTATTTTAATTATATTATTTTTAGTCTGATCATCTTACCTCAATATTAATGTTCATTTGTTCTTGAACATGTTTCAAAACAATTCTGTTTTATCGTCAGCAATAAAACAGAATTGTTTTGAAACATGCTCAAGAACAAATCAACATTAATATTGAGGTAAGATGATCAGACTAAAAATAAAAAATGAGTACACATAAATTCTAATATGGCAGATCCAGAAAATCAAGATCAACTGAACTAGTTACTATCATTGGGTAGCACAGTATTTCTCAATCTACACATTCCAATCCACTGGTGAGTTCGAGGGGGAGGTCTGGTGGATCACAAAATCCTCAATATGATAAAAGATGCAACAAAATTTTATATTAGAAAGGTAGAATTGGAATAAATCTAACTAACTTACTGATACTATTGAACCCATAGGTTCATGGCCATTAATTAAAAGTAATTAGATAAAGTCCACCACTGTGGTGTCGAGGTAGCATGCTGCCTTGTCACTCAGCGGGCCCGGGTTCGATTCCTAGTCGGGACAAGCTTCCTGGGTGAGGTTTATTCGTGGTTTTTCCTCGCTTGTAAGACAAATGTCAGGAAGCTTTGAGGTCCATAAGGTCCCCGAACATCATCTGGCCATCATCATTATCATCACCATCCCATGGTGTGGAAAGCAATGGGACGCTACACCTATAATTCCCTAGTAAAACTGCAAATCATAGTATGAAAATGCTATAATTGCAGTGATGACCTGCCCTCAGGTAGAACACTATATAAAAATCAAAATAAAATTAATTAATTAAAATTACAATAGGAAGTAACATTATGAGGTTTTTTTTAATAATTAGTTTGAGTCTGTCGTCTTACCTCATAAATTACACTGGTCAACATGAATTTTGTCTCATGAGTACCAATAGTTGTACTTAATGCAGTTGTTTATCGGGTTTTCAAACATGTATTCGGAATTTCTTCATTACCCACAGTTTTTTTTTATTTCAATTTCAATGAATGGATTTAAATTATAATTTTTTTAACAAACATTTTTTCATCTATTTATTATCTTGGCGCAGTAAGCGATGAGCACGGGGAACACTTTTGTCAGGAGATTTCAGCTATGCAAAAGAGATCCTAATATGCTGACCAATTATTGTTGTACCATCAAGAGGGATGCTCCACAGGCAAAATATGGCAGAAAATAGTAATTTCTTACTTTCTAGGCGAGTCCGAATGTTCGAACATTGTGTAGTTACGAATGTAGAAAATATTAAAGTCTTTGAAATTATAAATGTCTGTCTCTCGGAAACCTTGCGTGATGGAGAAAAGCTGATATCATATTTGAATTCAGGAGAAAAAATACTATCAGAATCACATATTTTTCTTTCTCAGACAAAAAAAAAAGTTTCTTTTTTGTTGCTCAGTGTTATTGTATTCTTGAAAACATGTTTGAGTAAGTCTTCACATTATCCGAACAACCTGATGATAATATGAAGATATATTGAAACATGTTCTCAAGAATACAATAATTTATGAGGTAAGACGACAGACTCAAATTAATTATTAACTGTACAATACCTTTTAGGTAGAATTTTTTATCACTCACCTCATATTGTTCACCTCTATTGTTCTACAATACCTCTTATTCATAATTTTTATATCAAGAAATCTCAATAGAATGTTTTTATGATTTCAATTTGTATAAAAATTAAATAATAAAATAGCCCATTAATATTTTTCCTATTAATCTAAATATCCGGCTTTAGATGATACCTCATTTTAGTTCTTTACGGAGTTAACACACTTAAGATCAAAATTGTACTTTAATGAAAAATGGCATTTTATTTTTCAAACATGCTCGACACAATAACTTATTTTAGTTAATTTTGTACTTAACATCCTTTACACAGCGAACACAGATATAATGAATCCCTATTAAACTGTGGTGGCCAGGATATCATAAAAAGTGGTGTACCTTATCAAGATTTCACAATCAGCGTATAAAATAATCAAACTAACCTACTGCTAACAAGAAGCCCATCCTTACGGTCTGATTGTTTGCAGATAAATGTTCAGTGTAGTTAGCAATTACTGCATCTCGCTTAGCAATGTTCACTCCATAAGAATTGCCAGTTTCTGATTTTATCTGATAGTATTCAGTAAAAAGAGCAGGTAGTGCCTTTGCAGCTCGAGAGCGTATGTTGCCAACTTCATGAGACAAACATTCATCTAATAATGATTGCCAATCATCTGAAAAGAAAAGAAAAATAGCTTATTACTCTACTAAACTGTTACTCTTCACTATTCTAATTCATACACTGCATCCATTGCTACATTCTGGAACTCTCTACCACAGAGATTATAGATTGTTGACATTAGCTTCTTTCGAAAGAAATTTATTTAAATAAATTACAATAGGAAGTAACCTTATGAGTAGAGACCGATGTTAGGGAAAATGCCTATAGTTATTCATTACAAATATTGTAAAAGGGACTTCATATAAGTTCATACCGACGACCTAGAGTTGTTTTCCATTAAGTTAATTTTGCCTATAAATGCCTATTTGCCATTTTTTCTCCAAATTAACTTAGTATTTCAATGAAATTAATTGAAATGGACAAACTTCATGACACATATCATTGCATAGAAACCTTTAAGTGACTGGCAATGTTATTTTTGATGTTGGTAACACTGAATTCAGTTTGTAGTCCTCGTTCACAGACAGGTGCTTCAAAGACAAAGTGATGCGACAAATGTTTGTGGCTGTTTTTTTTTTTTACCTTTAGAACAGTTGTTTTACGATGCCTAAAGAACGGACAATAAACAGTAAGAAAAACTGACCAATTTCATGAAAGAACTTGGTGCAGAAATATTCTCAAGTAACGGTTCAATATTGTTTTGCTAAGCGTGTAAAATTTCAGTGAATTGCGCGAAGAAGTGTCATGTTTTGCAGCACGTACACACTGCACTGTTTATATGTATGCTCTTTGTAAAAAGGTAAAACAAGTTCCAAAATCATCTCTGATATCTTCTTATGCTATTGATAGCATAAAAATTTATGTTTTAGTCCATTTTTTGTAAGAGCCTATTTTCAATTTTTAGTGCCTATATTAATGATTTTTAGTGCCTTTTTGCTTACCTATTTTGAATTTTTTAAGTGCCTAACATCCGGACTCTACTTATGAGGTTCTTCTTAATAAATAAGGTGAATTTTGTCATCTTACCTTATATATGTTTGATGTTTCATTTGACATATTTCAGTTTGGACAAGCTGACGATGGTAAGGACAACATATCGAAACATGTCAAATCAAACATCAAGTATTTATGAGGTAAGATGCACCATATTCTCTTACTCACTGGCACTATCGAACCCGTAGGTTCATGGCCGCGCAGACATAAGCTCTCCATACATCCCTATCCTGAGCTAATGCTTTCCAATCATTCCCTGTATAATCTACTTCCCTCAAATCATAGTTAATGTTATTCTCCCACCTCATTCTTCGTCTACCAACTAGGCATTTTCCCTCTGGCTTTCCTACAAGACTTTCATTCCCCATATGTGCAACATGTCCTGCCCATTGCAGTCTACGAGACTTACTTACTCACTGGCACTATCGAACCCATAGGTTCATGGCCGTGCAGACATAAGCTCTCCATACATCCCTATCCTGAGCTAATGCTTTCTAATCATTCCCTGTATAATCTACTTCCCTCAAATCATAATGTTGTTCTCCCACCTCATTCTTGGTCTACCAACTGGGCGTTTTCCTTCTGGCTTTTCTACAAGAAGTTTCCATGCACGTCTTTCTTTCCCCATACGAGCAACATGTCCTGCCCATCGCAGTCTACGGGACTTAACTGTTCTTATTATATCTGGCTTCCTATAAAGACCATTAACTGTTCTTATTATATCTGGCTTCCTATAAAGACCATGTAGTTCAATGTTATGGAGTCTTCTCCATTCACCTGTCTGTTCATCTCACTTTGGTCCAAAAATTTTCCTAAGTACTTTATTCTCAAATACTCGTAATCTCCTTTTCTCCCTTAAAGTAAGAGTCCATGTTTCGCACCCATATAATATAACTGGTAGAATAATAGTTTTATATATTTTCAGTTTAACGTTTTTTGAAAGGAGTTGGGACATCAAGAGTCTCTGCAATGCATAATAGCACGCATTTCCAGAATTGAGCCTATGTTTAATTTCTTTGTACATCTCATTCCTATTTGTGATTATTGTTCCTAGGTATTTGAATTCAGCCACTTCCTCAATATTTCCCTCATTTGTCATTAGCTGTCCATTTCCATTATATAATGAATTTCTACGTGTGACCATATATTTAGTTTTAATGATATTTCACCTTATATATTATTAATTTAAATCTGTTAATTTTGTTATCTCAGAAGATTAATTGATGATTTCTGTTCTTTCCAATCTTTTAATAATATTGATTTTTAGTTGGAAAGAAAAATTAATACATGAACCAGGATTTGAACCTGAAATCTTTGGCTTTATACACTAACATGCTGACAATTCATTCAGGCTTCCAGTGCAAGCATTATTACTCGACCGCGTTAACTTTTTGCCGGTGAGAGGAAGCAAAGGCACTAGTGGTGAAAGTGTCTCCTTCCACTGTTGGTACAAGTGAATGACTGGGCAAGTGGTATAATCAGTGGCAAAATATAGTAGTAGACCTACTTGAAATAGGAGATGAAGTTAATTAAAGATCATCGGAGTTTGTATGCCTACAGGTTTTTGGATAATGTTACATACAGAGAAATTAAATCAGCATTGATTTCCAGTTATGTCTGCAGACTTAAATGTTTACGTACTGTGAATATAAGGTCTAACTTTCACACTTGACATTGTCACTAACAACTGACTATACACGACTAATGGAAAATAAACACTGTCACAGCAATCTAAGACAAGGGTCTACTACCTCCAACTCCTACTCACCCTTACCACATTCTTTTAGTTCCCAGTTTTTCCACATGGAAAGTTAATGAGGTCGAGTAATAATATTTCTTAATTAAATAAAAATAAAACGTAGTTTTATTTGATTTTCATATTTATTAATAATTCAGTGACAGTAATAAATATGAAAATTAAATAAAACTACGTTTTATTTTTATTTAATTAATAAATATGGATTTTCATCAAGTAAACACCAACTCAATTGATTATTTAATAATTTTTCTTATCTCATATACTATTCTCTATTTCACGAGACAGAAACCCATCACTTACAATGCTATCTGATGGTTTTTTATTGTGTCTTAAAACTCATATTTCTCATGATTTTAGATTTTTGGTCATATTTGTTCTAATTTCTGTAATAAAGTCACATTTTAGTCATATTTTAGGAGTATTTTTATTTGAAAATAAAATTAACATCTGAACTGGGACTTGAGCCCAAAACTTTTCACTTTATATGCTAACATGCTGACCATTACACCATGAGGCTTCCACTGCAAGCA
Source organism: Diploptera punctata (assembly GCA_030220185.1). Lineage (NCBI taxonomy): Eukaryota > Metazoa > Arthropoda > Insecta > Blattodea > Blaberidae > Diploptera > Diploptera punctata. The sequence goes on from JASPKZ010008900.1 coordinate 687,265, forward strand.
TTAATTTTTCTTGTCTCATATACTATTTTCTATCGTCACAAGGCAGAAAGCGATCACTTACACTTTGCGAATTTTTAAATTGTCAACCAAGTTTAAATATCCAACAAGTCACAAGTTGCATAGTCACTTGTTCAAAAATCACTTTTTATTTCTGGAATTTTCTTGAATGAAATTTGGAAGGGAATAGGAATATAATATACAGAACGAAAAAACTATATTTTAAGTTCTGTTACAAAGTATTTTATTATATGGGTCCGAAATCTGGACAGTAAGTAGAAAACAAGCCAACAAGCTGTTAGCAGTAGAAATGGACTTTGGAGGCGATCATCAAGAATTTCAAGAATGGATAAGGTCAAAAACAGCACAATAAGGGAAATTATGCAAGTTGAAAAAAAATATTAGAAAAAATAAAAGAAAATTGTTTGAAATGGTATGGACACCTAATAAGAATGGAAGAAAAGAGAATATGAAAGAAGATCCTTAATTGGAAAGCTAATGGAAGAAGTGGAAGAGGCAGACCTAGACAAAGTCGGATAAATGGAGTGAGGAGAAGTATGGAAGCTAGAGATTTGAGGGAAGAAGATGCTTTAGACAGAAACCTCTGGTGACAAATCACTTTGGGTTGAAGGAGAAACATTGTATTGTGGGAAGATTCCTAATAAAAAAAAGCATGTAATGTTTAACAGTTTCATTAAATTATAAGGCCATTTTTTTGTCTTTTTGGGTCATATTTAAATACTATTTAGGTCATAAATGTATGCATATTTTCTTATTTTTTTGGTCACAGATATCCACTCCTTAATAATAACCAGTAACAATGATGAGTAATTTAATGCCTCCCAAGGTTACATCTAAATCAAGTGATCAAGGGGAATCCCAGCATAATATGACTGGAAGGGAAGCACTGTGTCATAGAATTCTAGTGTATGCACAACATGATTGCGTTTTGTTTGGTCCCAAGCAAAATTAACCAATTACCTATAATATCAGAATTATGAAAAGGCATCACAGCAAGAGAACATTTCTCTATAAGAAGAGAGCAGGCTTGCTTCATCAATTCTCCTCCCAGCCCTCGAAATTGTTGTCGTTGTCTAAATGCAGGAACCAAATTTTTAATTTTTTCTACTACTTCTATACCTGTAATTAAAATTATACAAAATTAGCATTCATAAATGTATCCTTAATATTTAGGATTTAAGAGTTTCAAAACAGTATATTTTTAAAATTCTCCCGTATGTATCTAGAAAAAATCATGATTGAGAATGAAGTATGACGATAAGTTGATAACATTACCAACAATATCCTGAATAGGAGTATTAGTTTCTTTGCCCACAAGAGCTAAGGCGTGAAGAATTTCACCAACGGCCATCACAGCACCATGACGAGTGTTCAGATCAATGGAAGACGTCTTATCCAACAAGACACGTATAGCAGTTTCTGCCATGTATTTAGGAGCCTTCATAGTTAAATTATGAAGTGCCTAAAACCAGAGTAAATCATTAGGATATTAGGATAACTATTAAATTGTGTGAAGAAACATTATGAACTTCATTTTAATAAATTTAATTGAGTCACTGACATCTTACCTCATATTTTGTTAGAATTCGTGTGAATATGTTTCAGGATTTTAAATATTAAATTTATCACTTCTCACTAAATGACACATTTTAACTGAAGAGAAAAACACAAGCTTGAATCAGGATTTGAACCCAATGTCGCTGGTTCTGAACACCAGTGCTCTATCCACCAAGCTACCAGGCATTCCGATTCAAATGCACATAAATTAAAGGAGAGAAATAATAATAATAACAACCTCAGGGGTCCTCATCTAGGGGATATGTGGATGACGATCACAAGGTGCCCAAGCTGAGAGCAAAACATTTCTTCCACTTACTTGTGTTTTGCACTCTTTTAACTTTACTGTCTAACCTCTCTTGGTTAACTCTTGTTTTTTCGACCCCGACGCTATTAGGGCATCCGAGGGCTAGGGAGTCTTTCCTTTCTTCCATTCCTTCTTTCCTTTATTTTCTTTTCTTCTCCAGAAAAGCATGACCAGAGGCTATAAGACGGCAGCCCCATCACTGGTCTTGCCTTCCTTGGGCCAGCAACCAATCGAAGGGACTATTATTATGCTTTCAAGTCTTGTACGAGAATTTCCTGGAAGGACGCTGGAGGGAAAATTTTCTATAGGATTGTAGCGGGCCTTGGCCTGATACTTGGAAGGAAGAAGATGATAATAATAATAATAATAATAATCAGCATCAAGGATTAGACCTTAAGGTCTGTTCCGATCTCATGCTAGAATTGGTCTGTCCATCTTTTACTGGGTCCAGTATTTCTTTGTCCTAGTGGTGTAATGAAGAATCTGTTTTGGAATTCTATTGTTATCCATTCTATTGATGTGGTCCATCCATTCATCTTTGTATTGTGCAATTCTATCTAATTGAATATATTTAGTTCACTTCGTATATTTTTCATTTCATTTTCGATCTGTTATTGTATAGCTAGCCTAACACATCGCGGTGAACGTGTAAATAGGACAGACAATGGACAGAATTGCCAGTCTCAAGACAACCCTTGATGCCAGACACAGTCTCTGGCGAAACGTCGGGGAACTACAAGCCTCACGACCATGGCCTACAGCCCGAAAATCTTCTTCAAGATCATCATTGTGATTAGTTAGTTGGAAGTTAGACATAATTTCTTCCATTTGTTTTCTGGATGACTAAACAGAAGTCAAATAAATATACACACGTTTTCAGATTTAAACAGAATTACAATGGGAAGTATGGGATTGTATAACTAAGAAAAAAATTTCTATCTAAATCAGTAGCCTATATAGCTTAATGGATAAAGCACTGGAACAGAGATACTGAAATCCTGTGGGCAAATCCCACTTTAGGCAAAAATTTGTCTCTTAAAATATTAATTTGTCCTTTAATTCAAGTGACAAATTTAAATAAAAACATTAAAAAAAAAAACTTTTTTGTTCCTTTTCATGTCAGGAATCACCTCCTGAAGTAGTCCTCATGTTTTATATTTACCTTAAGTACTGTGTCGACGCAGAAAATAAAAACTGCTTCTAAAATCATAAGAAATACTTCTTATATGATGAAAGTTAAAAATTAAATTGTACCTGTTGGTAGGTGCCGTCGTCCTCAACTTTGTTAATATATTTTATATAAAATTAACTGGAGTGCTTTCGGAAGTTACCTTCCATCTTCTGCAGGCTGAGTTTCCGTTACTTGTTGTTGTGTACGGTGATGTATACTCCAACTGTTTGTAGCAGCAACTGACTTGTTTTTGACGATCTCGTTTAATTGGTTTGAGTGGGGTGCGTTCTCATTGAGAAGTGAGGTGTTGTTTGTTTCCTTTATGAATTCAAAGTCTTCAAATATATTTATCCCAGCTGGAATGTTTTCTCGGTGGATTATCGTGAGAGTATTTTCAATTGTGTTCATTCGATGACCTGCGTTAATGAGATGTTTAGCATAGCTTGATTTATCACCCGCGTGTATGAAATCTTTTAGGTGTTCTTTACATTTTGTATTGAAATTTCTGCTTGTCCTGCCAATATAAAATTTATTACAATGAACACAATTGAAAATACTCTCACGATAATCCATCGAGAAAACATTCCAGCTAGGATAAATATATTTGAAGATCTTCTTATTAAATGATTTCACCTCTATAATCAAGAATTAATATTTATAGGCATAACTATTATATTATTAACAATAATTCAATGAGAAATCATAAAGGAAACAAACAACACCTCACTTTTTAATGAGAACGCACCCTAGTAAAACCCATTATATAAGATCGTCTAAAACAAGTCAGTTGCTGCTACAAACAGTTGAACTATATATCACCATACATAACAACAAGTAGTGGAAGCTCAACCTGCAGAAGATGGAAGATAACTTCCTAAAGCGCTCCAGTTAATTTTATATACAATATATTAACAAAGTTGAGGATAACGGCACCTACCAACAGGTACAATTTAATTTTTAACTTTCATCATATGACTTCACCTCAACGGAATTTGATAAGAATTTGACTAGTATTGATTACTTGTTATATGTAAGAATAACCTACCTTGGATGTAAGTTCCCTTATAACAGTGTCCCAATGACAAAACTTCCTTTCCAATAAATGATTGATTAGAGGTAAAGTATATTCTTCAAATTGTGCAATATAGACACTGAAAAACAAAGCACAATTTATAAAACTAAGTCGACATTCATCACTGATCATTCAGATAACCAAAGCACTGAATATCATAATTTTTAAGTGAACAATAATAAATCAAGATGCAGGTTTTCTAATAAAAGTAACAATTGATACTAATATTTAATTTTAGGAAGTGATATTTTGAGGTTATTTTAATTACATTATTTTTGGTCTGGACATCTTACCTCAATATTAATGTTGATTTGTTCTTGGACATGTTTCAAAACAATTCTGTTTTATCGTCAGCTTTCCCAGACTGGTTTTATTTATGTTTCATTATGTTGCACCACCTGAATGTCGATGTCAGCTCCATCCTGTGGTTGGCCAAAGAACCTCCAAACAAGGTCACCCTCCATCGGAATATCAAAATTCATAACTCTGTTTCTGTTCTTCTGAATATAAATTTTTTCCCAAATAGTCAGCTCTTTTGTATTTTCTAACTGTTTTAATAATTTAGTGTCTGAATTTATATTATGTTATTTTTATATTTGAAGAGAAAAATTTTCGCCTAGACCGGGACTCGAACCCGGGACCCTTGGCTTTCCGGGCCATGTGCTCTACCAACTGAGCTACCGAGGCGAGTTACGATCTAGACGCAAATTTTTCTCTTATGTACGTTGTAATTATATTATGTTTTTCAGACCAAACATGAGCAGCAACTGCAACATAAATAAAACCAGTCTGGGAAAGCTGACGATAAAACAGAATTGTTTTGAAACATGTCCAAGAACAAATCAACATTAATATTGAGGTAAGATGTCCAGACCAAAAATAATATAATTTAGTCTGATCATCTTACCTCAATATTAATGTTGATTTGTTCTTGGACAATTGATTAATTAACATTTTTAGAGCATATCTAACTCATATAAATTGTGTTAAGCAATCCAAAAACATACCTAATGTTGAGAAAGGCATTACTTCTAACACCAACTGCAAAGTAATCTGCAGTTGTTAAAATGTCAATACCATGCGGAAATGTTCCAAGTCTACCAACATTTTCTTGAAAAGCTGCAGACGCTGCTCTTCTGCAATTGATCTGAAATAAAATAAAAATCCATCCATCCATCCATAGTAATTCTGCCTGAGGGCAACTCCTTCACTGCAATCATAGCATTTTCATGCTATGCTTGCAGCTTTACTAGGGAATTGTAAGTGTGGTAGCTTACCGTTGCTTTCCACATCGGTGAAGGATGATGATGATATGATAATGATGATGGCCATATGATTTCGGGGACCGTTTGGGCCTTAATGTTTTCCTGACATTTGTCTTACAGGTGAGGAAAAACCCCAAATAAATCTCACCCAGGAGCCTGTCCCGAACGGGAATCGAACCCAGGCCCGCTGCGTGACAAGGCAGCACGCTACCTCGACACCACAGCAGTGGACAATTCATGGATCTAAGATAGTTTTTCTGAATGTATATCTTTTCCCAAACTGTTAATTCTAAAGTTATTCAAATCAACACTAGAAGGCAGCTTAGAAAATTACCAACATGATAGAGAATTGACAGTTGTGACAACAGCTGAGGATGGGAGTGATGACTCTCGATACCGAAGATCTGTGTTAAAAACATAGATGTATGAGGTAAGAAGAATTCACGATTCAATTGATTTTTATTAACTAAACCTCATAAAAATGTAAAATTCCCAAAATTTATTTTTTATTTTTATTTATTTATTTTACCTGTTGGAGTTAAGACCGTAAGGTCTTCTCTTCCACTTCACCAGGGTTAAATTTTATATACAGTAAGAATTATGGTTGATATGTAACAGATATAAACTACACAATATAAATTTGACATGGGTAAGAAAGAAAAATAGTAAAAATAATAGTAGTAGTAGTAGTAGTAGTAATAATAATAATAATAATAATAATAATAATAATAATAATAATAATAATAATAATAATAATAATAATAATAATAAAAATAATAACCTATAATTAGATTAAGTAATTGGCTTGGTAAAGAAAGTTTAAAATATAAAGAAATAATAAAAGTATACATGGAATACGGTTATATATTATATTGTCTAAGGAAATATGAAGTGAGTTTCTTTTTAAACTGTTTTTTGAGTCGGGCAGTCCTTGATATACGAGGGGAGGGAATTCCAGAGTCGTGTGGCTGAAACAAGGAAGGATGAGGAATAATGAGATGTTCGATGTAGAGGAATAGCTAGAGTTAAATTTTCTCTCGATCGTGTGTTTAAGTTATGGTGGGAGGATAGCGAATGAAAGCGAGTAGAAATATAAAGGGGTGATGAGGTGGACAAAGTGTTGTATAAGAAGCAGAGGGAATGTATCTTTCGCCTGTCTTCCAATCGGAGCCAAGACAACATTTCAAATACTGGAGTTATGTGGTCTGATTTATGCAGGTTGAATATATATCGTGCACAATATGAACTCATTGCAGTCTTTGTCCGAATGTAATATTCATGTCAGTTAAGAGTAAGTCACAATAATCGAAATGCGGCATAATCAAAGTTGAGACAAGTACTTTTTTCAATGAAGAAGGAAGGAAATTTTACAAACGTTTTAGGGAATGGAAGATTGAATATATTTTTTACAAGTTTCTCTTAAATGAACCTGCGAATTAAGATTTTGTTCGAAATATACACCAAGATTTTTCACGGAAGGTTTAAATGAAATTTCAGTTTGATTTATATTTACAGAAATTATCGATCAATAATCAACATTGATATATGAAGAAAAAAAACCTGCAGAACTTGGGAAATGTGTAAAGTGGTCAGAAAAAAAGATCAAAGTTTTGAAATGGGTGCAAAAAAATCAGCAAAATGGCATTGCTATTTCAACAAAAATGTCTCATACCCAAGTTAAAGTTGCCTTTAAGCATAACATTGAAGATTTTAAAAGTCATGGCGTACCTATGTCATGATTTTTCTAGAAAATTGTAAATATCTTGAGTGTGTCTTAAACATAAAACTTCTCACATGCCAGAAAATATGATAATACTAGAAATAAGGTAACACTCACTTCTCTATCAAAAACTGTAACAACCAGTAGGGCGCTAGCAATCTCCTTGACGAAAGGTTTGATGGCTGTTGTATCATATGCTCTTGCAAATGCCCAGCACACATAGCAAGCAGCATCTCGTATGTGGGATCCTACGGACATATAACCCCTGGGTTCATCGTACACCAGAGCTTTAAGTATCACAGGCACAACTTCTTCTAGGCGCTGAGGTAGAAGCAATCCTCTTCGTCCCAATTCTGCAAGAGCCAAGCAACCTCCATGCCAAGCACCATCAGATTCTCGTGGGCTAAACAGCTCAAGAACAGAGCCCACTACATCATCTGCTAATTCTTTAGGGAGTCTTCCTGTTACACGACCAATTCCTTTTGCTGCTGACCACCTGATAACAGAAAAAAATAATAAATAAGAATTGATGTTTTTATTATTAATTTAACACTTCTCACTGAAGGATAAATTATATTTGAAAAGAAAAATTTTCGCCTAGACTGAGACTCGAACCCGGGACCTTTGGCTTTCTGGAAAGCCAAAGGTCCCAGGTTCGAGTCTCGGTCTAGGCAAAATTTGTTCTCTTCAAATATAAATAAGAATTGTTTTTTTCATCAGGGATATACATAAAGAGAACAAAGATCACTGGGCCGTCCTATGAAATGCTGGAGGGAAAATTTTCTATAGGATCGTAACAGGCCTTGGCCTAATACCTGGAAGGAAGAAGAAGAAGATATACATAAAGTATTTTTTAAGATGATTTAGTACACATTCTTCCTGAGCTGTACATCCATAAATTGTCATAAGTAATGCCATGAATGATTTTCAATTTATCTAGAGGATTTGGAAATCAAGAGTGGCATTTGCTAGGACTATTTAAAGAATAAAATTAAGCTGTTAACTCACAAATCATTATTTAAATATAGTTACTTTAAAATATACATATAATTAATGTAAACGGCGATGTTTGAAAACAGATGAGAAATTAATTAAATACAAAATAAAACTTAGTTTTATTTGATTTTCATATTTTTATTAAGATATAATTCAGTGACAGCTGTTTCGGTACACTGTATCTTCCTCACACATGTTAACAAATTATGAATTGTGGAATGCAGGCTTTCACGGCCGGTAATCATAGAATTTGGAATCTACAGAAAAGAAACTCACATCGACAATTATATAAAAGCTACTGGATTTAACCATTTTTCACACAAACAGGCAGTATTTAATAGTTTAACACACAGACTTGTGAATGTCCCCATGAGCAAAGAAAATTACAATAAAGAGAAAGAACACATCATACAAATTGCTAAGGATAATGGTTTTCACAAGAAAATGATACACAAGAAAATAAATAAATTCAAAGAACAAAAAGTCATCAATGAAAGTACTCTTCAGACAGATAAAAATATAGGCAAAAAATTCAAGAAGTTCACATACCATCCTTTCGTATTTGACAAGTTTCAAAAAATTTTCAACAAATTCAACATTAAATTAGCACCGAAAAATGATTACAGCTTAGGTAATTTAATAAAAACCAACAAAAATGAAAAAAATTGAAGACTGCAAAAAATCGGGAATTTATCAAATTAATTGTAAAGATTGTGAAAAGATATACATAGGAAAAACAAAAAGGAATCTAAATACAAGATTAAAAGAACACCTCAGAAATGTTAAAAATGGAGAAACCGAAAAATCTGCAATAGCTGCACATGCCTGGTCAGAAAAACATAGAATAGAAACCAAAACAAAATTACTTAAACAATTGGAAAAACCGAAGGAACTCACAATTTGGGAAAAAATTTACATATGCAAGAATGAAAATACAACTATGAATTTTGAAATACCCGGTTATAAAGAAAGAGGCCTGATTTGGAAATTCTTCGGTCGGCCACCAGATGGCGCGGAGGTCAGTCTGCAGGATAGAAGGCCGTTGGACGTCAGTTGTGAACATGACGCAGCATTGACAATGTCACGAATTACGTGAAGAAACCCTGGGTCTGCTATAAATTATGAAGTATGAGGTGAGTGAAATGATAAAAAATAAACAATAATACAACAATTATTTATTTAATTTTTTTAATTTAAAGGTGATTCATTCAAATCAAGTTGAGAATTTAACAGTTTATTACTACTTTTAAATTTATTTATTTCTACAGCCTCCAAAAGGTCCAACTTCTTACCCTTATCACAAACATGTAAAATTTCAAAATCAGGTGTATATAAATTGAAGTGTGGCACATGTGACAATGTCTATATAGGACAAACTGGTAGACCTTTTATCTCTCGGATAAAGGAACACATGAGAGCATATAACAAAAATTTAGAATATTCAAAATATGCTAACCACCTATTCCAATTTAATCATTGTTCTGATCCAAATTTTTAATCTTAAATAACTCCTGGCACAACAGGCCTAGAAGGCCCTTAGCCTACCAGCCGGCTGCTGGCCTCACATCCACATGTGTCAATCACAGAGGTAGATGATCATCAGCCAGTGTAGGGGTGACATGTGGTCAGCATGTCGAGTCCCCCAACCATTATAGCTGGTTTTCTCAACCTGGAGCCACTACGTATTGTAGCTACCCAAATGTCTCACAATGCTGGGTGGGCATCGGTCCCATACTACTGGCAGAAATACCATGAGAAAATTTCTTCCCCCCATGGAGACTCGAACCAGTGCAAGTTCCGTAGCTCTGCGCCAAGGCTTTCTGCCTTAACCACTTGGCTACGGCACGGGACTTAATCTTAAATATTTATAATAATTGTAGTAACTATGAGTTAACATTACAAAAAAAACTCTTACCTAATTATGCCTTCGGAATCTTTAAGTCCTTGCATCAATTCTTCAATTACTTCTTCCACTTCATCAGGTATTTCAAAATCTTCATTGATTTCTTCATCCTGCTGAGGTACAGGTTTGGGCACAATACCGTCTCCAGCACACAGGTTTGCTGCTAGTGATCTACTGCCACGCTGGTAGCGCCATGCAGCTACTCTCATCTTCAGAAATGTAAGACCTAGTCAAAAATGACACCAATTTTCATTCTCTCATAAGAAAAAAGGTTTATATGTACTAATAATTACGATTGTCCTCCTTTCTATATAGAAAATTAATTTTCAATTTTGGAGATATAAGTGGGTTGTAACAAAAATAGTGGCAATACTGCTGTAGAAGCGAAACCAGGTGGAGTTAATTGTTGTAATTTCTGTCACATGTTAATATATGTCTGACCTATCTTACAGTAAGTGGACTCGTCCGTATCATCTCAAAGCGCATGTGCTTTGGAGAGAGAAAATTAGTCTCCTGGACTTAAGCCCCTGTGATTATGATTTGGTCCCTAAGATGAATATTAAAAGTGGTAGATGGAAAAGCACTTCCCACTCCCATTGTACAGATCAGCTATAGGATGTTCCATTTGCATCCGAGCAATCCTGTATGGTAATGCTGAACCGAAAGTGCGATTTTCGGTTCGCAACTGCAGTGCCATTATCCTCCTTGAACAGAAAGATTCGTGAACTATGCCAATATCCCTTCTCTATACATCTCCTTTTTACCTCTCCTGTTGCGCTGTTTGTGCTGTGCATTTCCCCCTCTACCTCGGAACGCTCAAATACGCTACGCACATTCGGAACAATATCATTCGATCGGAACTTTAAGTTGAGACTACGTCGTCTGGAGCACGCGAGTGGCGTGGTTTGAGTTTTGGTCCAGAGGACCAGGGAAAGCCACCCTAGCTTGGACTGTTTGTATGAATGAACTTGATTGAGTGAGGTATGATATTTTTTTTATGTTAATGATTATTATTTCTTTTTTTGTTCAAATGCAAGAATGATCAATATTTATATTTGTTATATTTTTCTATACTTCAGACGTCTTGTTTATATTAAACATCATTTTTATATACATCATGTTTAATGTTCAAATTATTTATGTGCATGCTGCTGTTCGATACATTCCCATACATAAACTTACTTATTTAGGAGATCATACAAGCTTCCTTTTTTCATCTAGCTTTCATGGTTAATATACAGTAATGATACATTCAGTTTAAATAAGAATCATAGATTACTCTAGTGTCTTGAGATCTATTGTTGATTTATGCTTAAGTGTTTAGGAAAGAAAGATGAATCAATCTTTGCTTCTTATGGGCCCGGGCAAAGGCTTTTGATTAATAACCTTGGATGTTATGAACTCTGCGCTAATATATACAACGGAAACAAAAGACGATATACGGCAGCGCAGAGCGTGGTTTTTAATGAACTCTGCACAAATGGTTTGCAGTGCGTGCGTGGTTCATCAGCAGTAAAAAAATCCATCTGCACAATGCCGTCTTCCCACATGCTTCTGCAAGACCTTCATGACATTGTTGTGCTGTATGGCCATAGCACACTGAATTTTCAATCAAGATCACGGTTCCTGCTTTGTAAACATGGCAAAACACAACAGCTTGGAGCGGCAACTCAGAGGAGATGTCCAGCCCTTTCATCTAAATCTACAGAATATGAAAGATATTGGAGAGCAAGAGAGCTGACAGCTGCAATGACAAGTGCTGGATATTGTGAAAAGACGAAACTTTACGAGGGGAGATATATAAACATTTTCTCCAACTCATTTATACATTGAAAATACCTCATAGTGTTACTTCCCACTTTAATTTTCATTAAATTACACTCACCAATTCTCTGAATTACTTTCATTCCATATTTCCTGACAAGTGAATTTGGATTCTCTCGATATTTGCTTGCTAAAATCCACTTTAATAGCGATGGAGCGTGGGGAAGTAAATCTTCTCGTTTTCCATGTTTTAGAATTGATGCAAGAGCAGCTAATGACCCACAATGTGCAAATTCTGGACTGTCTGATGAAACAAGACACTGAAAAAATATAAAACAAATTTTGATTATTTATATTAATTATTCTAACCTGTGAAAGACCAATGGACTTGATATTTTCCATTTTCGTATAACCTTGTCAAAATATATATTAAACAATGTAGGTGATAATGTACACCCTTATCGAACTCCCTGATTTATTAAAATTTCTTCTCTAGAATAATTATCTAAATTAAGGATAATTTTCGTACCATTATAAAGACTTTTTACTCCTTATATAAGTTGAGCAGGGTACCCTCTTGCCTTCATTATTTCCCACAATTTTCATCTTATCACCTTATCAAAGGCTTTTTCAAGATCAACGAAAGCTAAATATGTGGGTAAATTGAATTCTCGTCTCTTTTCTATTATCTGTCTCATAGTGAATACATTGTCAGAACAGGACCATCCTTGTCTAAAACCGTTCTGTTCTTCTAAAAGCAATGCATCTTCTATTGGTTTTAATCTATTAAGTAATATACCTGCATATATTTTATATACAGAGTTCAAAATACTGATTCTTCTATAATTACTTGCTTTATTTCTGTCTCCTTTTTTAAAAAAGGAGACCAAATATCTTAATTATTAAATAAACCTCTTAATGTTACTTCCTATTGTATTTTTAAAATACCGAAACTAGTTCAAATAGAACTCAACAAGTTATGAGTTAAGATGTGTCTGGATTCATCTTATTTATTGAGAAGAGCCTCATAATGTTATTTATTAATACCTTAGTTGCCTACTAGATGTCTCATTGGGTTGGTATGTTGACTGCATCCCTTCATGATAGAGAAGTAAGCATAATTAAATTAACTTGGTGTAGTAACTCCTAAAAAAGGAGAGGCTAAGGTCCAATATTGGGCTGTTATGTCTTTGTAGAAAAGAACAGAATGATGGAGATTAGAATGACAGAGAGATGTGGGGAGGAGATTGGCAGGAGATTAACTGGATGAAGTAAGATGATGTGAAACATAATGAAACCTGCTAAATAAATAAATAAAGACTTTTTTTAGAAAGAAAAATTACTTTTATTTAACTTTTATAGGAATTAATCACTATGAGGTTTAATTTATGGTGAAATTAAATGTTTCTTACCTCTCCTCATATAAATCTTCTAAGTAGATCGCGATTTCGAGATGTCTCATCTTCAGTACTTTCTTGGCGACTGATGTTATGTCGATCAGAAGAAACTCTTCTTCTTCACCACCAGAGGGAAGAAGAAGAGTTTCTTCCGATCAACATAACATCAGTCACCAAGAAAGTACTGAAGATGAGACAGTTATGGTCTCGAAATTGCGATCTACTTAGAAGATTTATATGAGGAGAGGTAAGAAACATTTAATTTCACCATAAGAAAAATTATGTTTGAACCATTCTAAAAATAAAACTATCCAATTCTGGAAAGTTTTAATTTAAAATATAACATCAAAAAGAAATAAATATCTGTATACTTACATTACAAGCATAATCAAAGAATTCAGCAAGATAAATTTCTTTTACATCAGATCGAGTTAAGAAGCGAGAAGCGAGAAATGCAGCAACATGATATAAGTCACTGCTGTGTGCATAAAACTTGATTATGCTAAGAATTCTGTAAGAGAAAAAACAAATTATACTCAAACCCAAAGGTTTTTTACATAAATTATTACTAGTGTTGTAACACTAAATACCAATTGAATACAATGTAATTAAAACATTTTGTCTGTTCATTCTTACCTCTTACAGTTGTTTTTTGTAGAACATATGTTTCAGAGCTTCAGCTGACGATGGGGCTAAGAAGCTCTGAAACATATGTTCGACAGAAACAACTCTAAGGCTCGTATCTATGAACACATTAGACCATAAAAGTTTATTGGATACACTGATGTCCCGTAGGGGTAAGTTGGCTATTCCATTTAAACAGTGATTAATGTATATTTTCCATTGTAAATATGGCAATTTTAGGTGGGTGAGGTAGGTTATATGCCCAACACAATTCCACATGTACATTCTTATGCCACTGATGCACTAAACACTTGTAAACACATTTTGTACTGTTTTAAACATTTTGCAACGATCTTCAAGCTTTTTTTACAATATTTTATATTTATATATTTACGTAAAACATGATCGCCGATACATTACTTACTTGCTACTTTCCATGTTGTTCCAACATTGCCACCATTTGAAAATAATTTCAAACCATATTTAGTGTTAGTGTACGTAAAATTAGTTTATAGTTCATTAAATAGTACGCATGTAAATTGTTTTGTTACGTTAGGAAATGGGAAGTTGGTTTACGTCCATTTTTTTAAGCATTTGGGAATAAATAATATGCATGTAAATTGTTTTCTTTAGTTAGGAAATGGCAAGTTAATTAAACATCCATTTTTTTTATGCATTTGGAAATTTATTCCCAAAGTTGGCAACGCCGACTGCAGAGCCATCTACCGGAGGCTATATTAACCATTACAGCAACTCCTGCAACTCGCACATGCGCTCTGCGATTCTGTGGAACTTAGAAGAATTCGTCTGAGACATATAACCGACTTTTTCCATTTTAGGTTATTTGTATCTCAACTTCCCATTAAATTTTAAGGCATTTCTTGCATTTTTTGGGAAAAAGTCAACTTACATACATTCCTTGAGTAATTATTCACACTGCTACAATAATTTGTGCATTAAAATTCATCGGAGAACATATTGTTTAAACAACTCACCTCATAGGATTCATGCTTCCATGATATCGCGATTTCAAACATAATCATGTTCATCGTCAGCCATAACTCCGACTGATGAAATTCTTCGGCCGTCAACTATTCTATTGTCGCCATCTTCAGTGCTGCCATCTATGGTTGAATTTTTTGGGAAAAAATATACATTCAGAAAAACAAAAATAGATCAATGAATTTTGATATCCCTAACGAAATTACATTGATTTCAAAGTTCATAAATTCAACCATAGATGGCAGCACTGAAGATGGCGACAACAGAATAGTTGAGGGCCGAAGAATTTCATCAGTCGGAGTTATGGCTGACGATGAACATGATTATGTTTGAAATCGCGATATCATGGAAGCATGAATCCTATGAGGTGAGTTGTTTAAACAATATGTTCTCCGATGAATTTTAATGATTATACCTCATAATGTTTACTTCCCAAAATTAATTAAATATAATTTGTGCATTTTTCACTTTTTTATTTCAATTTATATAGACACACTCCGGTCATATAATGCCCAATATTTTTTTAAAAATGAAACTGTATAATAGCAAAAAACAGAGGACGAGCTACAAAGAATGCTATATAAACTAAATGAAATATAAAAAAAATAGAACATGGAAATGTCATCAGAAAAATAAAAACAATGACCTTCAAGGGCGCTCATCCAGTTCAGACAAAGATAATATTAAAAAATAAACCAATAGAACAAGTGACAAAATATAACTTCCTAGGTTGCAAAATATCATACGCAGCAGAAACAGATATAAATAACAAACTAAATAAGTTTAATTATATAACAGGAGCATTAAAAAGAACTTTGAAAAATAAAGCCAGGAAAGACTATAATGAAATTATACAAGTCAATAGCAGTGCCTGTTATTACTTATGGATCCGAAACATGGACAGTGACAACACAACAATCTGCCAAAATAGATGCTGCTGAAATGAAATTCCTCAGACCTATAGCAGGATATCAAATAACAGACAAAAAACATAGCACAGAAATAAGACAACAACTAAAAGTACAGGAATTAAACACAACAATAGTGAAATACAGAACTAACTGGAAAGAACACTTGGCAAGGTTGACTGAGAATAGAATACCAAAAGCAGTATACAGCTATTCACCACGAGGAAGAAGAAGTTTGGGAAGACCAAAGAAAATATGGAAACAGCAGCATTTTGGAGCTGGAACAGGCTAGAAAATAAGCCTAAACCATGATGATAAAGAAGAAGAAGAAGAAAAAACTGTATGAGTAAAATTTGAAAGCGCTATTCTATGCCAAAAGTCTACCTATACTTATTTTAATTTGTTGGTGAGAAAATGGGCAAGTCAGCGTACATCAGATTATTTTACAGTGTACTCGATAATATGGTGCAGCATAAGGAAAAGTTGGATATTTTGTCTGAACAGTGACTAATGTAGGTGGACTTCTGACATAGAATCCCCTTTGAAAGAAGTTGTCTGGGGTATATTAAAATGTGTGTCACATAATGGAAATTTGGGCTGAGGTTACCTGTTTGTCTCACACGAATTTCCATGCAACATCCTTACGCTATTGTTGCACTACACACTTTTAAACACATTTCGTACCATATTAAACATTTTGGAACCATTTTATAAACATTTCTTACGATTTTTAAATATTCGTATAATTATGTGAATATTGTGAATCAAGTTCTGCACATGCACAAATGCTTAATGTGACTTCCACTAGATGGCTCTCCAACTGGTGTTACCAACATTTGCAATTAATTCCAAACCATATTTCAAGAAATTAACTTCATTTTGTTAGATTCCAATGGGACAAGTTAGTGTTAAT
Source organism: Diploptera punctata (assembly GCA_030220185.1). Classification (NCBI taxonomy): domain Eukaryota; kingdom Metazoa; phylum Arthropoda; class Insecta; order Blattodea; family Blaberidae; genus Diploptera; species Diploptera punctata. Next base: position 703,882 of record JASPKZ010008900.1, read on the forward strand.
AAAATTAATTTATAGTTTATTAATTAATATACAAGTAATTTGTTTTCTTAGGTTAGGAAATGGGAAGTTAATTTACATCCAATTTTTTTTTTTTAGCATTTGGGAATTTATTCTGAAAGTTTGTTATGTCGACTTCAGAACCATCTACCAGAAGCTACATTAACCATTATAGCAACTCACACATGCATACTGCGATTCTGTAGAACTTAGAAGAATTCATGTGAGACAAACAGTACACTTTATCCAAAATTTGAGCTAAAGAATATATATGAATCAAAATGTGGCCCATTATAACATATACATCAACACAATTATGCCACTATAACCTATAAAAGTTAATAAAATATATTTGTTTACCTTTCCATAATTGTTTTTCTTCCTTCATCTGTTTGCTCGCCTGGCTTGAAACTATCCAAACGAGACATGTGAAATGGAATCAGCACTATAATAGACAACCAATATAATAAAACATATCTTGTCTGCCAAGTTGCAGTATCAGAAGGATCTTGTGATTCAAGAAGCTGAAGAACTGGTTCTACATCACTCACCTAAAAAAAGCAATTGGAATAATTATAACGATGACACTACTTCGAATCTGTCAAAATGACAATTCAAGCATCATCCATGCTGTTTTTTTTTTACCTCATGTGGTAGATGTCTGACAACCACTTTATATCCTCTTACTTTCATAATAATATGTAAATATTGAAAAGTCGCATGTTTTAATTCCATCGATGAGTCTCTGCATCTCACAATATCTATTAATTTTTCAAGAATAACATCCAAATAAGGATCTAACAAGTGAGGTTGTTCTTGGTATTGGTTGACAATAAATCTAAAGCGCTCAAACGAACGTTCTACTGCAACTGATGACGAATATATTTTCTTAAGTTCCTCTATCATACCAATTACTTCTTCATGTTCAGTAAACATATCCAGAGCAACACCCAATCCAATATTTTCATCGCGGCTAATGTCATCTAGATCTGGTTCGACCGCCATTTTGCACTGAAAAAAATTATAATGTTGGCAAGGATTCTTACCATAGAGAACATTCTTACGAAGATGTTGGTATCAATGATTCAAGAAAGAGTTCGCCACTTCCATAAAAGATGGCACTGATCTGAAATTCATTGAAAGCAAGAGAGGTGGCTGTAAAATGTAAATCTTAGGAGAGTAAAATTTGAAATTGAATTTTTAGAACATCACAGCCAAGGAAGTTTTTTTTTTTTGTCTAATGCCACTAGGATGTCCTTTATGACATTTCTGGCTTTCTCCTCTGGCATTGAGGGAATTGTAATCAATTTCTTAACTTGGGGCACATGGAAGGCGGAATTACGTTACCCCGATGATATGATCGGTGATGAAGCCAAGAAAGTTCTTCTTCCGAATGCAGTATTGGGTGATGATGCCCGTTCTGCGACTACAAAAACTGATCTTTCCATCGGTTGAAGGGTCTTCCGAGGTCTCTTTTGCCTTTAGGGTTGAGGTGGTAAATCATCTTTGGTGAACGGGAATTTGACATTCTCTGGACGTGTTGGAACCATTTAATCTGATAATTTTGTATATGTTCAACCATTTCCCTACTATTCCACTGCATCCTTATCTCATCACTTTTCATTCTATCCCTTAATGTTACTCCAGTTAGTGATCGGAGGAATCTCATTTGTGAACTATTAATGCGGGATTTATCTTTTGCTCGAAGTGTCCAGCATTCACTTCCGTACAGTAGAGCAGGTTTGGTTATGGCATTATGAAATCTCAATTGGATTTCTTTCCTCATTTGGCCAAGAAAGTTGATATACATAATAACTAAAAGTTTGGGGGTAAAAAAGTAATGTTTTTATTTGTATTCTATGCAGGATAATAGAAATTAATCTAACAAAATCTTGAATATGTTATATCCTACAAAATGCAATAAAGCGTGCTGCCTTGACACGCAGCGGGCCCGGGTTCGATCCCCGGTCAGAATAAGTTTCCTGGGTGAAGTTTTTTTTCGGTTTTTTTTTTCTCATCTGTAAGATAAACATCAGGAAACTTTAAGGCCCAAGCGGTCCCCGAATACCATCGGGCCATTATTATTATCAATATCATATTCGTCTAATTAGATTAATATTACTTTAAGGCTTCTCCCGGCGCATCATTATCATCATCATGAACTCTCACATATCATCGGAGCAGCGTAACCCCGCCTTCCAGGCGCCCCAACCTCAGAAGTGGATTAAGAGTACGCCATGCCAGGAGATAACACCAGAAATGTCGAAATGACAACCTGGGGCATTGAAAAAAGGAAATCCATCTTGTAGTATACCAAAACTTATGACTTATGAGGATTAATCCATGATGATGATGACAATTTCACTTACAAGTAACGTGATGACAATATTAATAAAAAACATTAAATATTAATTATTTTATATTTATTATTACTGTTATTAATTTTTTTAGCTTTACATTCTCATATCGAAAGGAGCTTCCTTATTTCTGGTCCATTTACCTGAGCATGGTAAGGAAACATACCGATATTGTAAAAATTCACGCGTTGTTGTGTCAAATGTCTTGCTTTTTTAATTTTTTACGGTGTAATTTATAATTGTGTCTGAAACAATGTTAATGTTCAAGGTTTCCTACTTTAAGGTTATAAATCAATTTTTAAAAAATTAAAAAGGCTTTGTTTATATAACAATTATGAGAAAACAGATATCGTAAAATGACACGAACAGTTTGTTTAAGAGAAATAAATTGGATAGGTATAAATGTCAATCTGAATTTGCCTCAGGAACTACAGTGTGTAAAACTCAAAAAACTAGATTGGAAGGTCCTCGGTATCGAAACCGGTTTCTCCCAAATCAGAGTAGGTCATCTCTACTTCTCGTTGTGCAAATTAATCAACCATATTAAAAAATGTCATTAGGCCTATAGTAAGTTATAATTCTACAGTAGTAATAATAACATAAAAAATCGAAGACTTTGCAACTATGGTTCAATCACGTTATAGCTGACTCAGAATACAAAACAAACCGATGGACTAACGGTTGCGATATTAAATATAAAAGGCTAACATGGACACTTCTCTTATTATGCCATTTGTAACTTATAAATGCCGCTATATCTTCATTACTCACCGACAAGTCTTTGATTCCGCGATATAAATTCAATCCACCGCAATAGAGCAATCTGAGATTTGATTGTTTGACACGGTATAAAATAGGTCGCAGGTCGGATTCCAGATCTAAAATGCTAAGGGTCGCCGATTCGATTCCAGACAGAGTCAGAATATTTAAACTTGTCTAAACCTTCTAGCGGCACTATGCTCCTAGCATCGACTCAATTTCTAACGGAAATGTATATTCTGGGGGTAAAGGCGGTCGTCTCGCAGGGCTGACTATCCGATTGCCATCTAGTGCCGATTGTCTTCAAAGGTATAGTTTGCGCACTCTATTCTTTCGGGTCCTTGACGTCATTGTTGTACTTGGGAAACAAGAGGCGAATTGGTACTACTACCTGATTTAAAAATATCGACTCATCTGTTATCACTGAGGAGGCTTTTCAAATGTGAATATATACTTACAAGTGACTAAATTAAGCTAAAGTTATAACAGACTGCAAAATTACCGCGTGTAGTACACGACAGAAATTATCTGAACACTGATACAAACAGCAGAGACTATGTTATCTTTCGGGTTTATACTAGGGGTTGGAATGCGCTATGGGTCTCGTAAGGCCTCTGTAATAGGATAATTTTACAGGACGGAAATGTCTAAATACGTTATCTGTAGTTACATTAGCCTGTAACATGTAGCCTATTTGATGAAATTTCAGAAAATATTTACATCTAAAGACATAGGTTTCGCCAAAACTTAAGAACTTCAGTTCCTGGAAGTACCTTGGAATCACTCTTTTTTGTCATTCAAAAATAGCTGCGAACAAAGGGCAACCCTTCTTAATCTGCTTTTAAAACACCGGTGAAGAAAAGGCACACTTGTCCAGAAAATATGATGCCGAAATGCTTACAGCAAGGGATTTGAAAGTGTCACATAGCTGTACCGGTATAATTGGAGGGTTCTTTTGATTGTAAAAATATAATAATACTTTCTAGTAAACAAGTCATTGCCGACAGCGGCGTGTTAAGTTATTTGAGGGTGTCTGAAGGAATATGAATAACTATTAAGTTTATTGTCTGGTCATATGTTACGTATTTAGCAAGTCGGTAGGTATTAAAGACAGTTATATTACGGTCGTCCACCGCTGTGGTCTCGAGGTAGCGTGCTGCCTTGTCCCGCAGCGGACCCGGGTTCGATCCCCGGGTGAGGTTTTTATCGGGGTTTTTCCTCACCTATCAGACAAATGTCAGTAAAACCTTAAGGCCCAAACGGCCCCCGAAATCATATGGCCATCATCATCATCCTTATCATTAACATCATCATCACCATCCTTCACCGGTGTGGAAAGCAACGGGAAGCTATCACACCTATAATTCCCTAGTAAAGCTGCAAGCATAGCATGAAAATTGCAGTGAAGGACCTGCCTTCGGGCAGAATTGCTATGGATGGATATTACGGTCTTAGACTTTACGTCAAGGTTAAAACTCAGAAGGAGAACATCGATATCGTTAGGGGGAGATGTAAACAATAGTTTATTACTTTTAAGAAACTTCAAACGGAAAAAAAAAAGGATGTAGCCTTCAAAAACATAGCGGGCAGCTAGAAAGACTATTGATCTCGAGTAACTTGGAAATGAAGATAGTCCTGTAAAAGTTCACGCCCTAAATTTAGTAGGCCTATATCAACTTGCACATGTAGCCTATAGAGATGTGTCAAAGATTTATTTTATCCAATGAAGATGTTGTATAAAAATTGTAATGGCGACGGAAAAATAAGTCAAATCCACGACTTTCTTAAATATTTAATATAAAATGTTATGAAGTTAAAAATCAAGCAAGAGGAGCGAGTGCTCCCTTATAGTCAGTGGTCGAGTAAGTAGGGCGAGTGCCCTATCTGAAGAACCTATAGTCAATATTCAAGCAAGAGGGGCAAAGCGCTCCCCGATAGTCATAGTGAGTGGAGCGAGTTTTCCCATTAGGAGAACGTACAAAAGAAAGATCCGCGATAAGCATTATTAAAATTTAGTTGTGGGTTTGGCCGTTTCTTAGCCAAGTTATAAGAGAAAAGTGTATAATCTACTATTGAGGGGAAAGAATATTAATAAAATCCTTCTATCACGTCACCTAAAATTAGTTTGATCACTATTTACCTTAAATAGTTCCTTATCTATCACAGGTTAAAATCATGTTCATCCCGACCTTAGATAATCTCACAAATTCCTGTTACATAGCCAACTTGAGACAGTGGTGTGAGGCGAGGTTCTTAAGTTTTGGCGAAAAGTGTACGTAATTTAGGCTGAGAATACTAAATCATGCGTCCTCACGTTCATGGCCTTCCTTATGTTATTTTTACATGAGAATATAACTGCCTTGCATTATTTTTAGTTTCAAATTCTCATTTACAATTCTGTTCAAAGAGTTACCTTCGTTTGCAGACTGGCAAGGTAACATGAAGCAATTCCGTTATAAAACTTCATCAAACACTGCTGTAAACAATACTATACATTGCATCATTGTAAATCCATGCTAATTTCCTTCTTAAGAATGGCATAAAATATATTATTTTATAACTGGTTTCATTCAGTTAAAAATATACGAGATCGAATATATGATAAAGATTAATTTGTTTACTCATCTGAGGTAAAGAAAACCTTGAAAAACTCCAGGTTACATACACAAGCATGATGCAATATGAGGGTACATTTACTTTATGCAAACTTTTTAAATATATTTTATTGTTATAATCTGTTATTGGTATAACACTAAAAAAAGTATTTAATGCAGAAACTCGTTTCAGTTAGATGAATTCCTCAGCAAGACAAATTTCTGGTCCGATTTTGTTGATTTACAGAAGCTATATTAATTTCGTTAACCCTTAAATTTCAGAAACTCAATTTATGATACCAGCTTATTTTAGTGTCGGCCTGCAGTGAAAAAAAGTACCATGCTTAAACGTAAGTTATTACCTATCGCATACAGTTGTATAATTTGACTTAAATAATTTCTTATGATTAATTTTTTATTGCTTTATTCACCTTCGTCATAGTAGTTTAACCTCTCACATTGTATTTTGCATGCTGAGAAACAGTCTAGATTGCAATTTGCATGCAGTGTTGCCAATTTAGTCACTTCATAGCTAGATCGTGCCACTGTTAAAACATAATTAGCTACAAATTTGTGAGGAAAAAAAGCCGCCAATAGCTTTTCTGGCAATTTTTCGTATTTTATTTAGCCATTTCTAACCATTTTTATTTTATTTTAATTATCCTATATAAATTCTATAATGATAACGGATGAAACTGATATATTTGCCACCACAAATAAAAATAAGCATAATCAGCCTCTTTCTTTCCAACAAAGAGCATACCAAAAGAAATGTAGACATCACGAGATGGTACTATTACCAAGTGATCGATGGTATTACTAATTAGGCCATGCATTAAAGAAGTGAGTGTAAGATATAAACCAAAAATGTCCCATAGAAATAGAATTTCTGGTGAGTAGAGGATAAAAATATAACTTAACTAAACTTAAAGATAAAGAAAATTAATTTTTTTCTTAAATTCACAATTACAGAACATTTCGTTGTAAGAACATATCTTATCTTAAAATAGACTTTACATTCATAAATTAGTCAGTGTATTATAATGCAAAAAATAACGACATTTTCGGGAAATGAACATATAAGATCAAAAAAACATAGGCCTAATAGACAACAAACCTCTAGAACAAGTAACAAATTTTAATTATTTTGGCTGTAATTTTACTATAAACACAAAAAGTGGAAAAGACAAATATGAAACTGTCGAAATTTCAAATGATATGCGGAACTATAGGCCTACATAAAACATTAAAGAACAAAACAACAAGAGATACTAGATTGAAGTTTTATGAAACATTGGCAGTTCCTGCATTACGTACTTTATGGGAGTGAAACTTGGGTAATGACCAAAAAATTACAATGTACAATACAAAGCGTAGAAATGAACTTCCTCAGAATAGCAAAAAGTTGCACAAGATTGGATCGGGTAAAGAATGAAGATATAAGAATAGAGTTAAATATATATCCATTGACTGATAAAATAAAATAATATAGAGATAATGGTTTAGACATGTAGAAAGAATTAATGTAACAAGATTACCAAAAGCAGCATTTAACAACAAGCCAAGAGGTTCAAGGAATGTAGAATGGCCAGTGAAAAGATGGACAGAACAGCTGTAAGGCGGAACAGGCAATTTGCCTAGCCCGTGAGTGAAGAAGAAGAAGAAGAAGATTATAATTGCAACTATTTCAATGAGTAAATGAAAAAGCAGTACGAAAATTTTTCTTCAGAGGTACAGATTGGTAAGTCAATTCTCTAAAGTTTTAAAATAAAGCTTCATCCACGGATAAAACCTATATTTTAGTCATTTATAATCATTTAAGAGTCAGTTTTAGCTACTTTTTCTCATTGGGTGTTGGCAACCCTGACTGCATGTAACCGTTCTCCATGGACGCGTACCTAGAGCGCTCTACTGGGATCTCAGGTTCGAATCTTGACAGTTCCGGATACTGGTGGTGGGTCATATCAGGATTTTTAGGGATTTTCTCAGGGTTCTCCCGTTTCTGAATTTCACCAACTCTCTCCACTCCTCTTCCTCCCCTATTATGTCATTTCATATCACCTTTCAACCTCATCTCATATTACGTAAAAAAATATTTTGGTTTAGCAAACTACATATGTTTAAAACATGTGGTTACGTTGATCCATAACTCCGAGAGCGTGTGTTAAACTTGGGGAGAGTTCTAGCCTCGAGACCTTGGGCCCAGCCCAAAAAATGGCGATATGAGTCAAATGTGTGAATGCTTGATGTGTGTCGAACCAGGAACACCATAACAGACTACACATCACCGTAGAGTATATTTCATCTGATTCGTTCCATAAAATACTTACTTACTTACTCACTGGCACTATCGAACCCGTAGGTTCATGGCCGCGCGGACATAAGCTCTCCACACATCCCTATCCTGAGCCAATGCTTTCCAATCATTCCCTGTACAATCTACTTCCCTCAAATCATAGTTAATGTTGTTCTCCCACCTCGTTATTGGTCTACCAACTGGGCGTTCTTCTGGCTTTCCTACAAGAAGTTTCCATGCACGTCTTTCATTCCCCATACGTGCAACATGTCCTGCCCATCGCAGTCTACGAGACTTAACTGTTTTTATTATATCTGGCTTCCTATAAAGACCATGTAGTTCATTGTTATGTAGTCTTCTCCATTCACCTGTTTGTTCGTCTCTCTTTGGTCCAAAAATTTTCCGAAGAACTTTATTCACAAATAAAATACCGATGGATAATACATTGATAAAAAGTAAAGCTGCCATATTAGGGTCATAAAACTGAACCAATCTTAACTAACCTAATCTTATCTAAGCAACTGCATGCGAAATGGAGATGATATCAAACGCCCTCTCCGTTTGTTCGTTTACGAGTTGCCAACCCTGGTTCCAGTCCTATCCCGTCATGGAGTACATCAAAACAAAGAATAAAAGAACTTCAAATGACGTTGCTGAAAGAACACATAGTTTTCTTGGTTGAACTTTGTCCATACTAATGTAAAGTTAACATTTGAATATCTATTTGAAATTCATAAGGCATCGCTAATGTTAATCAAACAAAGTTAAATGTGCAAATTAAATTCTATGCTTCGCTAAGGTCAATAACAGTGATGTTTTATGCAATTTATTTTCAGGATGTTTTGCAGAAACAAATTAGCATCGCATCACAAAGGCGACAGTCAACTATCTACTGCTGACAAGAATGTTAGTGAATTTCAGTGGAATCAAGACATTGAAGTTGTTCTCGTGAAAAAATTGTTTTTAAAATGTTTACCCATCTTCATCGATCTTACTTATTCGACACCGAAAATTACCAAGACAAAAATGTATATACCTACTCCATAGAAGCGTTGGCTTTCTCAACTATTTTCTTCCTTTCAATCCTATTTTGGCCAATTTTTAATTCCTAATAATTTTAAATGTTATATATATTCCCATATTTTCTGTACTATATATATAAGTACAGAAAATATGGGAATTCAAATACAGAATAATGTGGGCCTAAATTAAATTCTGCAAAAATGGATTTTTGGAGGCGATAAGCTGGAATTTCTAGAAGAGGTAAAATAAGAAAAAATGTAATTAAACAAAAGATGAACATTCAAACATAAATTGTGGATTTCATAAAAAAAACAATTAAAATGGTATGGTCATGTAAAAAGAATGACAGAAGACAGATTGCCAAGAAGACTAGTATAATGGGTGTAACTGATCGCAGTTAAAACGCAGAAGATGAAACATTGTTTTCCAAAGGCCTCCATATTAGAATAACTTAGACAAGTTTAATAACCTACTTGAGAACGACTGACTTACCTGGTAAAAAATTATATAATTAACATCTTAAACCCCAGTTGTAAAACTGATAAAAATACGTAGTGGTTCAGGCTAGTAAAACACAGCCAACAACATGTCGGTAGATAGAAAACTGTTAAATTATTGCCAGTATTAACTGAACTTATTTTAAACTGTTACAGCAACACTTTTGAAATTTGACTTCACAGCTGCAGATTGGCCATTGTTGCTGGGATATAAATTACCGGTGGTTTACATAAATTATATTTTGATCATCATCATAAGCCTGTTGGCTCGTTCTGGTTTCATGAAAACTAGAATTGTTCAAATTGTTCAGACCATCTTCTGTGTGGGCGACCAACATTTCTCTTTCCGTGCGGTTTATATTTTAGCAATAATTTTGGAAATCTTCCTTCTGGCATTCTATCAATATTTTCTTTCCAGTCGTTCCTATATTTAATTATTCGGTCTGTAAGTTTGAAAATATTTAGTTCCTTTCTTATATCTTCATTTATTTTCTTATCCAGCAGAGTATATCCTGCTATATTTCTTAAAAATCGCATCTCAGCTGCTTCCAATCTTTGTTCTTGTCTTTTAGTGATCGTCCAACATTCTGATCCATACATCAATACAGGAACAGCCATTACTTTATAAAATTTAATTTTTGTTTATTTTCTTGTGTTTTTAAGGGTTCTTTTAATAGTGCCACACATTAGATTAAATTTATTTATTTTGTCATTAATATCTTCAATTTTAACACATGATAAATTGAAACCTAGATATTTAAAACTGTTCACCTGCTCTAAATTGTATTATCAATTACTATTTTTGCTCTTAAGTTATCATGTCCTTTAAATGCTAAAATTTTAGTTTTAGTCTTTGAAATTTTTAAATTGTAATTGACACTTATTTTTTCCAAATTAAAAATAGCTCTTTGTAGATCATCTTCTGAACTGGAAATCACTACTTGATCATCAGCAAATAATATTGTATCCAACAGTTTATTATTTATTTTAAAATGTTTATTTAAATTAATCTGCCACTTTAACATAACTTCATCTATATATAAAATTAAAAAGAGAAGGTGATAAAGGACACCCTTGTCTGACACCACGATTTATTGTTAGCATTGTTTGATGTTTAGATTTATTTACTGTTGTTGATTTCACATTACAGATTGGGCATTGTTTCTGGAGTATAAATTACATAAATTATATTTTAATATTTATTTAATATTGTTGACTTCTGATTGAGATTTTAAAAAAGCTGTTCAAGAAGAAAAAATATACATTTTTCTGTCCTATCTTTTAAAAACGTGGAGGAAAAGGTGCTGAAGCATAAAAAAATTGGGAAAAAGCGGTGAAATGTAGTAATCTCACGAAAACGTGCAAAAAGGTACAACAAATTGTGTTCATTTCACTTCATTTCATCCCCCCAAATACATATATATTCAACTATTGGTATGAAAACAGCTATATTTTTGGAAAGGTGCCGCACTTCAAGATCCTTTCCCTCCTGCTCACTATTATCGAAAAAAATGCATAGAGGCAGGAATTCCCCTAGATTAGTTTTTCTGTTGAGGTAGGTCAGATACTAGTTTTACGACGTAATAGTCAATGAAGTGCGCAAATGCAAAAATTCTTTTTTTAAAAAATCGAGATTAACCACAACTATGTTTACTTGGAACTGATACGTTGTAGCATAGTTTTTATACTTGCACTTTTTTAATTATTGTTGACAATAAACATGTCTAATGCCAGTCATGGAACAGTTGTCTTAATTTATTCCAAGGTGAATTTGTTTACTGTTCATTCAGACACAGTAATTACATCTACTTGTTCTACAACTTGTTATAAAAACATCAATGGCGGTGAAATATTACACTGAGCAACAAAAAAGAAACTTTTTTTTGTCTCAGAGAGAAAAATATGTGATTTTGATTGTATTTTTTTCTCCTGAATTCAAATATGATATCGGTTTCTCTTCGTCATGCAAGGTTTCCGAGAGACAGGTATTTATTATTTCAAACACATAGAAAGTAAGAAATGACGATTCTCTGCTATATTTCGCCTGTGGAGCATCCCTCTTGATAGTCCAACAATAATCGGCCAGCGTATTAGGATTCCATTTGCCTTTGATATATCTTTCGCATAGCTGAAATCTCCTGAGTTAGCTCATTTGGTTTTATTTTACAATGGAAAAATGGACAAAAAAAACGTTTATTAAAAATAATTATTTAAATCCATTAATTTAAATTGGAAACGAGCTAGCAACCCACTTCAAGATGTATCTTATACATTGCTCGCAGTCCCAAGGATCAAGCCTCGGATGAAAGACGGAATGCATATCCAGTACGTCTTCCTCCGAGGAGTGATTTTGGAAATACACAGGGATGAAAATCCTACAAATTAAGTTTAAGAAGAAGAAGAAGAAATAAAAAACTGTGGGTGATGGAAAAATTCCTAATACATATTTGAAAACACAATAAAAAAAACTGCATAAGTACAACTGACAAAAATCATGTTGACCAGTGTAATATACCATTTCATTGACGCAATTTAGAACAGGGATTTTAACTATAGATCTCACACACACACACACACATACTTTTTTGACCACACAAGAACATGGAGGATCTCCCTGAATGAGTGATCAGCTCAATGCCAAGGCTTCTTCCGAGACAACACAACATTAAGACGAAATATACCATTCAGACTCATTCATACTAAACATGATGACTATGAGGCCAGATGATGTTCGGGGATTGTTTGGGAAAGTGTGTTTTTCCTTAAATGTTCGTCTCGGAGGAGGTCCTGGTTTGAGGTGATCACACATTCAGGTAGGCCCTCCATGTTTTTCATCATCATTTCCTTTCGCTCCTGGCAGGAGCATAGGACTGTAATGAAATTTTTCAATTTAGCTTCATTATATCCACCGCTGTGATCTCGAGGTAGGATTCTACCTTGTCACGCAGCGGGCCCGGGTTCGATTCTCGGTCGGGACAGGCTCCTGGGAGAGGTTTTCTCGAGACTTTTCTTCACCTGTAAGACAAATGTCAGGAAGCTTAGGGCCCAACGGTCGCCGAAAATCATTCGGCCATCATCATTACTATCTTCATCATTTCACCGATGTGGAAAGCAAAGGGAAGCTACCGAACCTATAAAATTTCAAATGCATTGGATGTAACATAGAGAGTGATTAAAATGTTTGTTACTAATTTACTCTAATACTAGCACGAAATCATCCAAGATCTTCAAACCTCCAGAAAAAAATAGATATATAATATTGGTAATAAAATAAACTATATATACTCAACAACTTAGCATATATATATTGCAATAATATATCCGGGGTTTCCTCCCGTTTTCCCCTGCCACGATTTTGTTCCACCATTTATCCGTACATAGCTCATCCATTTTGTTTCATCTGCCCCTGTCATGGTGCGTCAGGCGTGGTCGTCCAGCACCCTTCTCATTCACAGACCTCTATATAAGGGACTTCATCGTATCTCATTCCTCAACCTGTCCGTGAGTTGGACACGAGTTCTTCAAACCTATATATATATATTATAATTAAATGTTTAACATTGAGCAATGCAAGCTTAATATGGTATGATAAGAAAAATAAATGCCTGGACGAGATTCGAACCCGGATCTCTGAGTCTGTACCTCAGCGTGATATCCATTACACTACCAGGCGAATCCAATTCAAACACTTATTTTTCTTATATATGTATTATATTCTCCATTATTACTAGATGTCGAGAGAGTTCAAACATTTGACATTTTTTGGATAATCCGTAAGACAATAACCTTGGAAAACTCAATTTTGAAATTTTGGATTTAGACCGGATTTTTTGCATTATATATCCCGGACACAGTCTCTAGATGGTATTTTTGAAGTTTTTGAATTTTCGAAAATTTTCACATTTTTTGGTTTAACCATAAGACTAAAACCTTGGAAAACTCAATTTTGAAATTTTGGATTTAGACCGGATTTTTTGCATTATATATCCCGGACACAGTCTCTAGATGTATTTTTGAAGTTTTTGAATTTTCGAAAATTTTCACATTTTTTGGATAAACCTTGGAAAACTCAATTTTGAAATTTTGGATTTAGACCGGATTTTTTGCATTATAAATCCCGGACAGTCTCTAGATGGTATTTTTTGAAATTTTTGAATTTTCGAAAATTTTCACATTTTTTGGTTTAACCATAAGACAAAAACCTTGGAAAACTCAATTTTGAAATTTTGGATTTAGACCGGATTTTTTGCATTATATATCCCGGACACAGTCTCTAGATGGTATTTTTGAAGTTTTTGAATTTTCGAAAATTTTCACATTTTTTGGTTCAACCATAAGACAAAAACCTTGGAAAACTCAATTTTGAAATTTTGGATTTAGACCGGATTTTTTGCATTATATATCCCGGACACAGTCTCTAGATGTATTTTTGAAGTTTTTGAATTTTCGAAAATTTTCACATTTTTTGGATAAACCTTGGAAAACTCAATTTTGAAATTTTGGATTTAGACCGGATTTTTTGCATTATAAATCCCGGACAGTCTCTAGATGGTATTTTTGAAGTTTTTGAATTTTCGAAAATTTTCACATTTTTTGGTTTAACCATAAGACAAAAACCTTGGAAAACTCAATTTTGAAATTTTGGATTTAGACCGGATTTTTTGCATTATATATCCCGGACACAGTCTCTAGATGGTATTTTTGAAGTTTTTGAATTTTCGAAAATTTTCACATTTTTTGGTTTAACCATAAGACAAAAACCTTGGAAAACTCAATTTTGAAATTTTGGATTTAGACCGGATTTTTTGCATTATATACCCCGGACACAGTCTCTAGATGGTATTTTTGAAGTTTTTGAATTTTCGAAAATTTTCACATTTTTTGGATAAACCTTGGAAAACTCAATTTTGAAATTTTGGATTTAGACCGGATTTTTTGCATTATAAATCCCGGACACAGTCTCTAGATGGTATTTTTCAAAGTGTTTGAATTGGATTCGCCTGGTAGTGTAATGGATATCACGCTGAGGTACAGACTCAGAGATCCGGGTTCGAATCCCGTCCAGGCATTTATTTTTCTTATCATACCATATATATATATATATATATATATATATATATATATATATTCAAGAATTTAGCATACATGTTGCATTAATGCCCTTAACTTTAATGTTCCTAAGATTCTAACCAGAAATTTTCATAATATTAAGGTAAACTAGTATAAAACCTTAGTACCACGAAATTAACCGAATTTGCTATAGCTACTTATAAGGCAAGATATTTAACTATGATAGAGAATAAGAAGAAAAAGAAAATGGTATATCATAAAAGTGTTATGAGTATGTAGTTCACTTGTTTACATGTGCTAATTTACATTCGCATCTTAATCATATCTTAACATGCCAAGTATCTAGGTCACTGATGTTCCATAGAACACAACACATTCATACTGATAGATAATATGCTTTTTATTCAATGAGTTCCGTTTTCTACTGTTATTTTACTTTATATTTTACGTTTTTGACGTGAATACGTTATATAATTAAACTTATTTAGTTTGTTATTTATATCTGTTTCCGCTGTGTATGATATTTCGCAACAGACAAAAACATAACACAGAAATAAGACAACAACTAAAAGTAGAGGAACTAAACACAACAATAGTGAAATACAGAACAAACTGGAAATAACACTTGGCAAAGATGACTGAGAATAGAATACCAAAAGCAACGTACAACTATTCACCACGAGGAAGAAGAAGTTTGGGAAGACCAAATAAAAGATGGAAACAGCAGCAATTTGGAGTCGGAACAGGCTAGTAAATAAGCCTAAACCGTGATGAAGAAGAAGAATAAATTTAATCACGAACCAGCGCAAATCCCGAAGTTCTGTATTAAGTCGTCATACCTTAAACCGCTGAGTTACGGAGCGAGGCGACTTTATTCTTCTTCCACATGTTATTTTTAAAATACTGTAATATGTTTCTGTCTCTATGCGAGAAGAAATTTTCTCGTGTAATATCGGCCAGTATGGGATCCACCCAGCACCATGAGAAGTTTGGGAAGCTACAATGAGTAGGGGAGGGGCTCCATGTTAAAAAACTATAACGGCTGGGAGACCAGACATGCTGACAAAATTTCATCCCAAAAGAGATCGTCCACCTCACATATGGATGTGAGACCAGCAGCCGGATGATAGGCAAAGGGCTTTGTAGGCGTGTAGCGCCATGTAGTTTATTT
Source organism: Diploptera punctata (assembly GCA_030220185.1). NCBI lineage: Eukaryota > Metazoa > Arthropoda > Insecta > Blattodea > Blaberidae > Diploptera > Diploptera punctata. The sequence continues at coordinate 719,646 of JASPKZ010008900.1, forward strand.
TTTAATAAGTTGTAGTCAATGAAACTATTATACGACACAGCGGAACGTTTACCTCCAGTCATAGCAGCACTGTTTTTGCATCGCACGGACTTAGATTACTAACAATGTATAGTCAGGAACGAGTCGCAAATTAACCAATTATTGTTCGTACCATGCTTTAAATGCCTCATTTCCTGGAAGTGACAAAAAATATTCAGTTGCAACTATCCTCCTGAGTGTCACATAACAAACCGACCGCCTTTCAACCCTCATTAGAGAGAAAGAGACGGAGATATTCCGAAGTTGTCAAATCAAATAATCGATTTTTTACAGGTATGTACATGTATTAATACAGTATAGAATGGTTTATTTTTAAAATCCTATTGTTAAAGAGTATTGTGGACGTGGCAACATTGAAAAGTGAAACCATTGGCGCGTAGTAGTTGTAAATATTAGCTTAGGTTTAATAAGAGGTCAGAGAAGGCCGTTAAGCACGACCTACACAATACCATACTTACTCAAAGGCATTTGCTCTTGAAGTGATCCACATCAAAACAAAATCATGTGACCTGCTCGCGTTTCATTGGTTATGGACACCGACGTACGTTGTAGAAGCAATAAGTACGTCAAAAAAATAGTTCCCTTCATTAAATTAAAAACATGTCCTCTGAATATACTTCTTGTTATTCTTCGCGAATGAAAATAATAATATTCAGAACATAGAAAATGCTCTAAAATATACCTAATCAATAATTACGCCTTAAAATACTTTATTACTTTAGAAGAAGCCTCCAAAAAACAAGACAGGATAAAATAAGAAATGAATTCCTTTGGAGGGAAATGAATGTCACCACATCTGTTGTTAAGAGGATTGAAAATCAAACGCTTAAATGGTATGGCCATGTACAAAGAATGGAAAATGAAAGATGGCCAACAATATATATACCAGTGGTCACCTCCTGGAAGAAATAAACGTGACAGACCAAGATGGAAATGGAAAATCTACGTCAGAACTATAATGGATGATAGGAATTTGGAAGTGGGAGATTGGAATGATAGAGATAAATGGAAATTGAAGACGGCAAACCTATAAGTGGGAGAAAGCCGAAGAAGAAGAATAAGAAAATAGTTTATTACATATGGATGGTACATCTGAGTCATGCTTCAGTCGATTCTGATGCAACATAATGGCTGAAGGTGTTGAGTCTTTTGTAGCTGTGTCGCCATCTAAATTTTTAAAACACAAGTTTGGCAAACATATGGCTAGATATACAAAAAAAAAAACAGTCATTTTAAATGTGTTTCACAAGTTCGGTGAAAAATCTCACCAGCTTTCTTGTAATCCACCCCATTCAAGTATCAAATATCTTTCACACGTGCTCTCTGTCAATGTGACAGTAATTGTGGCGCGAATGGCGGAAGGATACAATTGGCGTTTGTTTATGTTAGGATCACTCTAAGAGCGGATAAAGTATAGGGTAATGGCTGCACTCCTCGACGCCACAGACTGAGGTGAAGCGAGTGTACGCGGGATGACACCAGCATTAGTTCGGAAATCATCCACAAACGAAGCAGGTCAATGTTCCGCTGTGTCGGATGGTAAGACTGTGCATTTATTATTTTTGTAATTATGTCTATAAATTAAATGATGAAAGCTATACCGGTTCGTTTCTCATTCCAGCTCAAGCACTGTCTGTTGGTAAGGTTGACTGAAGTGGTTGTGACTTACTTGAGATTTAAACGACCTCGTAAAAACTCACGCCATTTTCTCGATGGTTCAGTAGGAGAGAATTTCAATCTAGGGTTTCCTACTTACTTAATACAGGCTTTCCACTTTACAGCAGTTTGCCTTTGATTCCTGCTTTCCAGAGATTCCTATCTTCCCATAGTCCATCTTTCATACCCCTTTTCATCATGGCATCATATGTTCCCTCATACCATGCTCTTCTACTTCTCCCCCTCTTCCATCTGCCTGGTACAATGCAATCCAACACCTGTTTAGGCCACTGGTCTTCCGACATCCGTTGTACATGTCCATACCACTGTACAGCTCTCTTTGTTATCCTATCGATAACAGTTTCTTGTGCATCCATTTCTTGTCTGATATATGTATTTCGAATATGTTGTAGCCTGGATATTCTCATACTTCTCCGTAATCCATCCATTTCTGTCGCCAAGATTATTTTCTGCATCCTTTCATTTAAGGTCCAGCTTTCTGATCCATATGTAAGTATACTTTCTATTATTGTCTGTATAATCTCTTTTTTTGTTTTTCTGGTCAAATTTCTATTCCATAAAAGACCATTCAGGGATCTAATCGCCTTCCTTGCATAATTTACTTTTTTTTCACAAGTACCAGATTTATCTATTATAGATGCGAGATATTTAAATTCTTCAACTTACTTACTCACTGGCACTATCGAACCCGTAGGTTCATGGCCGCGGGGACATAAGCTCTCCATACATCCCTATCCTGAGCTAATTCCTTCCAATCATTCCCTGTATAATCTACTTCCCCAAATCATAGTTAAAGTTGTTCTCCCACCTCATTCTTGGTCTACCAACTGGGCGTTTTCCCTCTGGCTTTCCTACAAGAAGCTTCCATGCACGTTTTCATTCCCCATACGCGCAACATGTCCTGCCCAATGCAGTCTACGAGACTTAATTGTTCTTATTATATCTGGCTTCCTATAAAGACCATGTAGTTCATTATTATGTAGTCTTCTCCATTCACATGTCTGTTCATCTCTCTTTGGTGCAAAAGTTTTCCTAAGAACTTTATTCTCAAAAACTCGTAATCTCCTTTCCTCCCTTAAAGTAAGAGTCCATGTTTCGCATCCATATAATATAACTGGTAGAATAAATTGTTTTATATATTTTCAGTTTAACGTTTTTTGAAAGGAGTTGGGACATCAAGAGTCTCTGTAATGCATAATAGCACGCATTTCCAGAATTGAGCCTATGTTTAATTTCTTTGTGCATCTCATTCCTATTTGTGATTATTGTTCCTAGGTATTTGAATTCAGCCACTTCCTCAAAATTTTCCTCATTTGTCATTAGCTGTCCATTTCCATTATATAACGTATTTCTACGTGTGACCATATATTTAGTTTTATTCTTCAACACGTTTAATTATCATACTATTTATAGGTCTTTAAACTCTGATTGGAGAAAGATGGCGACCTTCGTCGTGAGCTGGAAGTCAAGTTTACAAGAACACGCCTATTCATCTTGACAACACATGGACTAGAATGTGAAAACCTTGTTTACGATTTGTCGTGGTCAAGGCTGTATTTAAATGAATAATTTCTCCATTATTTGAATTTTCATCAAAACAAGAAGCGAGTTCGCCTTTTAACATTAGATGGTTATACCTTTATTGCCAAAGACATAGTACAACGCAGGGACAATTTTTATGGGGTTTAGCAGATTTGTGCGACTACCAGTACTTACTTACTCACTAGCACTATCGAACCCATAGGTTCATGGCCGTACGGACATAAGCTCTCCATACATCCCTATCCTGAGCTAATACTTTCCAATCATTCCCTGTATAATCTACTTCCCTCAAATCATAGTTAATGTTACTCTCCCACCTCATTATTGGTCTACAAACTGGGCATTTTCCCTCAGGTTTTCCTACAAGAAGTTTCCATGCAAGTCTTTCATTCCCCATACGTGCCACATGCCCTGCCCATCGCAGTTTACAAGACTTAACTGTTCTTATTATATCTGGCTTCCTACAAAGACCGTGTAGTTCATTGTAATGTAGTCTTCTCCATTCACGTGTCTGTTCATCTCTCTTTGGCCCAAAAATTTTCCTAAGTACTTTATGCTCAAATACTCGTAATCTCCTTTCCTCCCTTAAAGTAAGAGTCCATGTTTCGCATCGACTCTTACTTTAAGGGAGGAAAGGAGATTACGAGTATTTGACAATAAATGGACTCTTACTTTAAGGGAGGAAAGGAGATTACGAGTATTTGAGAATAACGTACGTAGCAAAATTTTTGGACCAAAGATAGATGAACAGACAGGTAAATGGAGAAGAAATCAAATAATTTATTGTCTCCCTATTATTTTTTAATGTTATGTTTTTAAACTAAACCAGGTGTTAATATGCTATTTCCAACAAAGAGCGAACCGTGACATAGATTCGTTGCAAATCTATGATACTGTGGGCGATACATGTGGTAACCCAACGATCAGCCAATGAGAATAGAGGATTTTAGTTATTTTTATTTAATTGATAATATATAATAACGATCAGTAATGGAAGAAAAAACATAGGAATGTTAAATTCTATATTATGGAATAAAAACATCATTAACAGATCAATAGGCCTATAACTAATTTATAAATCCACACTAGAAAGTATAATGTTATATGGATCGGAAGTTTAGACAATGACACGACAGCATGTCAACAGAATAACTGCAGTTGAAATGGATTTTTGGAGAAGAGCTGTCAGAAATTCTCGACTGGAAATAATTAGAAATACAGAAATTAGAAAAGACAATATATTCACTATGAGACAGATGATAGGAAAGAGACGATAATTCAATTTACCCACATATTTAGCTTTCGTTGATCTTGAAAAAGCTTTGATAAGGTAATAAGAAGAAAATTGTGGGAAATAATGAAGGGAAGAGGGTACCCGGCTCAACTTATAAAAGGAATAGAAAGTCTTTATAATGGCACGAAAAGTATCCTTAATTTAGATAATTATTCCAGAGAAGAAATTTTAATGAATCAAGGAGTTCGAGAAGGGTGTACATTATCACCTACATTGTTTAATATATATTTTGACGAGGTTATAAGAAAATGGAAAAAATCAAGTCCAATAGGAATACAAATTAATAAGGAAATGTATATAAATATTTTAATGTAGGCAGAGAATGATTTACAAAGAGCCATTTACATGTTGAATCAATTAGGACTCTATTTTAATCTCAAAGTCTCAACTTGAAAAACTAAAATTATGACTTTTCAGGGCAAAGTGCCAGTTAGAGAAAAAATAGTAATCAATAATGAAATAATAAAACAGATAGCTCACTTTAACTATCTTGGTTCAGATATAACACACAGCTACGATTGGGATATACATAATAAATTAAACCGATATCAAATGATGTGTGGCACCATAAGAACAACCCTCCGAAAGACTCGAAGAGAAACTCAGCTCATGTTTTATAAAATTATGGCTGTTCCTGTTCTTTTATGTGGATCTGAATCTTGGGTACTTACAAAAAAAATACTTCACAGATTCAAGCCGCTGAAATGAAATTTTTAAGATCCGTAAAAGGATGTACACAGATGGATAGATTACACAATGAATCAATAAGAAGTGAACTGGAGATATTTTCAATAGTCGATAAACTAGAAGAGCACAAATGCCAACGGAAACAACATTTAGACAGAATAGACAATACAAGATTACCCAAAAAGTTTAACGCCTACAAATCACATGGAAAAAGATCTTTGGGATGGCCAAGGAAACGATGGACTTGAGACCGGAACAGGTCGCATTGACCTAATCCTGGAAAGGAAGAAGAAGAAGAAGAAATTAGAAAATGGATGAATGCAGAAAGAAGTATAATGGGTGAGATTGAACCCAGAAGGCTAAAATGGTATGGGCACGTAAGAAGAATGCAGAATGGAAGATTACAAAAGGCTGGAAAATTGAAAGAAGGAGCAGAAAATGAAGACCAAGAACCACCAGGAAGAATAACATTCAATATTCAATGAGGAAATTTGGTGTAACGGATGAAGACATAGAGGACAGAGAACGACGGAGAACTTTAAATAAGGAAAATTTGTGAATATGCATTACAAACTGATAATCATCTATGTATTTTTTTTTTAAATCACGTTAATTACTAGGATTGGTTGGAAAAAATCCTCAATGATGAGGAAAATTTTCATAAGTAATGCCACGAGTGATTTCCAATTTATCTAGAGAATTTGGAAATCAAGAGTGGCATTTGTTAGGACTATTCAACGAATAAAATTAAGCTGTTTACTCACAAATCATTATTTAACTGTAGTTATTTTAAAATATTTATATATTTAATGTAAACGGCGATGTTTGAAAACAAATGAGAAACGATAGGTACGCTTCATCTGCTTCTTTTGTTTATCACTGCAACCAGATCATACTATTTATTGCCAAAGGAACGCAATATTGTAAGAATGCTCTCTGTGGAGAAAAAATGCAACACATCAAACTGTATATTAATTCATGTCCGATGTCGTATGATGTAAATATGACATTTATATTTTTCTGGATTGTTACCTGGGAAAAAATATATTTAAGAAAGTGCAAACAGTGGTTTCTTTTTTTTTGGTGGTATAATCAATTACTACAAATGCTTTTTATATTAACTCCCGCATGCGGCATGTGTTGACATTCATGCACTATATATACAATGTGGTAGCAGTATTTCTTAGGGGCTCAGTCACTGCAAAATGATGGTCAGACCTGTTCAGAATATTAAAAAGGAGGAACCTTCTTTAATATGATGATTATAACACTGATAAATATTTCGTGAAACACGACTGTGATTGGTTGTAAAACAGAAATCATTGAAACGTGATTGGTCATTGGCTCCCATTTGGGGCATGAGTTAAATAGTCAAAATTAATGAAAATGAATGAATAACGATCTCTGATAAACATAGAATTGAGACAATAGAAATGAGATATCTGAGATTCGTTGCAAGTGTGTTTTTAAGAGATCAATACAGAAGTCAAGATATCAGAGATGAATTTCAGGTATATAATATGAACGAGAGAATACACATAAATAAATGTAAATGGTTTGAACATGTACAATAAATGCCAAATAATCGTTTATCAAAACAGATACTTTATTATAGACCTGAAGGCCGAAGAAAAGTAGGACAAAACGATGTTGGAAGGACGACCTGTATCATATTGTGCAGCGGGAGGGGGCCGGGGCCAATAGGTCCATACCTTGAAGATGATGATGATATTTGTGAATTAATTATACAATTATTACGTTGTTTAGTTTATTTGTAGGTAAATATAAAAAAAATGGTGTGTGTAATATAAATATAATATCATAGAATCCAACTTAGAACAAAAACTTATGTCGATGGAACTGGATTTCTTGGGGAGAGCAGCAAGATGTTCATAAGAGAAAAATGCCATAAGAGAAAAAATGAATATTGGTTATTCAATAGTAGATTATATACGCTATAAGCAATTAAATACTGAAAATATGTAAAATTATTATTCTATTATGTGGGTGCGAAACATGGACTCTTACTTTAAGGGAGGAAAGGAGATTACAAGTATTTGAGAATAAAGTAGTTAGGAAAATGTTTGGACCAAAGAGAGATGAACAGACAGATGAATGGAGAAGACTACATAACAATGAACTACATGGTATTTATAGGAAGCCAGATATAATAAGAACAGTTAAGTCTCGTAGACTGCGATGGGCGGGACATGTTGCACGTATGGGGAATGAAAGACTTGCATGGAAGCTTCTTGTAGGAAAGCCAGAGGGAAAACGCCCAGTTGATAGACCAAGCATGAGGTGGGAGAATAACATTAACTATGATTTGAGGGAAGTAGATTATACAGGGAATGATTGGAAAGAATTAGCTCAGGATAGGGATGTATGGAGAGCTTATGTCCGCGCGGCCATGAACCTACGGGTTCGATAGTGCCAGTGAGTAAGTAAGTATAAGCAATTAAATTGGTATGGGCACGTACGACGAATGCAAGAAGAAAGATTACCCAGGAAAACATTGCAATGGTATCCACCTGGAAGAAGGAGGAGAGGAAGACCTCGAAACTCGTGGATGCAGGAAATAAGAACTGGAATGAGAGCAAGAGGACTGGAGGACATGGATTGGATGAAGAGAGACGAGTGGAGAATAAAAATAAAACTTTAGGCACAGAAAGAAGAGTATACATTAAAATTCTGTATATAAATCAATAAAATTATAGAATCCAACTAGCAACCAGGTTTTACTAAGTGGACCATGGGATATACACACGCAGGAAGAAAGCAACGAAGATATGTATCGTTATCCGTATTCTCTCTTCTCTTTATTTGCTTATGAACTGGACATTTTCTCTCTGGTTTTAGGAAAAGAAGTTTTCATGCTCCAATATCCAATCCATGCACTTCTTTCATTCCCCATTAGTGTCACATGTCCTGCCCATCGCAGTCTATGAGACTTAACTGTTATTATATCTGGTTTCCTATAAAGATTATGCAATTCACTGATATGTAGTCTTCTCCATTCGTCTGTCTGTTCATTTCTGTTTGGTTCAAAATTTTCCTAAGAAATTTAATCTCAAATACTCGTAATTTTTCTCCTACCTTAAAATGAGAGTCCATGTGTCGAATCCACATAATATAACTGGGAGAATAACAGTTTTTTATATTTTCAGTTTAACGTTTTTAGATAGAAATTGGGACAAAAGTCCCTGTAATGTATAATAGCATGTATTATGCATTACAGGGAGTCTTGTCATCCCAACTTGTCTTAAAAAAATTTATAAACAACCATGTCTTGAAAATAATCTCACAACAGGAGATTGAAACGTCGACACAATAAATTTATGTTTTGACTGAGATAACGTTTACTTTTTTTTGTAATTATAATCTTAAAAAAATGTTAGACTTAAAATATTTTATCAAGGATGTGGAATTTCCTTTTGATTACAATTCTGTAAGTAATTAAAAGCTGTGATGAGATAAAAATATCCTGTTATACAAAATATTTACTTCCTATATTAACAACGTAATAATATTAATAAAACTATCTTTCTTAATCTTAGTTTAACCTCACAGTTTTAGTTATTTATATGTGCCCCACGCCACTCGGGCCTTACAATGGCACAACCTGTCGGGAGATATTTGGTCTCCGATCACATACATACTTTCAGCTAATTCCGGATAAAGCTATTGAGGTTGTTGTCACGAAAAGATTTTTTTTATAGCGAGGAGATACTAAAGGCCAACACTACTGAGTAACACTAAGAAGTTGGGACTGGAAGTAAATATCAATAAAACTAAATATATGGTCACACATAGATATACATTATATAATGGAAATGGACAGCTAATGACAAATGAGGGAAATTTTGTGGAAATGGCCGAATTCAAATACCTGGGAACAATAATCACAAATAGGAATGAGATGAACAAATAAATTAAACATAGGCTCAATTCTGGAAATGCGTCCTATTATGCATTACAGAGGCTCTTGATGTCCCAACTCCTTTCAAAAAACGTTAAACTGAAAATACATAAACTATTATTCTACCAGTTATATTATATGGATGCGAAACATGGACTCTTACTTTAAGGGATGAAAGGAGATTACGAGTATTTGAGAATAAAGTACTTAGGAAAATTTTTGGACCAAAGAGAGATGAACAGACAGGTGAATGGAGAAGACTACTTAACAATGAACTACATGGTCTTTATAGGAAGCCAGATATAATAAGAACAGTTAAATCTCGTAGACTGCGATGGGCAGGACATGTTGCACGTATGCGGAATGAAAGACTTGCATGGAAGCTTCTTGTAGGAAAGCCAGAGGGAAAACGCCCAGTTGGTAGACCAAGAATGAGGTGGGAGAATAACATTAACTATGATTTGAGAGAAGTAGATTATACAGGGAATGATTGGAAAGCATTAGCTCAGGATAGGGACGTATGGAGAGATTATGTCCGCGCTGCCATGAACCTATGGGTTCGATAGTGCCAGTGAGTAAGTAATATTTTTATTAGGAATATTCCACAATACAGTGTTTCTCCTTCAACCCAAAGTGATTTGTCGTCAGAGGTTCCTGTCTAAAGCATCTTCTTTCCTTAAATCTCTAGTTTCCATACTTCTCCTCACTCCATCCATGCAACTTTCTCTAGGTCCGCCTCTTCCACTTCTTCTATTAGCTATCCAATTAAGGATCTTCTTTGGTACTCTCTCTTCTTCCATTCTTATGAGGTGTCCATCCATCCATCCATAGTAATTCTGCCCGAGGGCATGTCTTTCACTGCAATCATAGCATTTTCGTGCTATGCTTTGCAGCTTTACTAGGGAATTTTAGGTGTGGTAGCTTCCCGTTGCTTTCCACACCGGTGAAGGATGATGATGATGATAATGATAAGGAAGATGATTGCCATATGATTTCGGGGACCGTTTGGGCCTTAAAGTTTTCCTCACATTTGTCTTACAGGTGAGGAAAAACCCCGATAAAAACCTCACCCAGAAAAACTGCCCCGACCGGGGATCGAACCCGGGCCCGCTGCGTGACAAGGGAGCATGCTACCTCGAGACCACAGCGGTGGACGAGGTGTCCATAATAATAATAATAATAATAATAATAATAATAATAATAATAATAATAATAATAATAATAATAATAATAATAATAATAATAATAAAGGTCTTAAACAATGTACAATAGCAGCAATTACAGACACTTTAGATACCTGTAGGCCTATGTAAACATAGCGTTTGAAAATAAATGAACAAACATGTTTCTTATCACGTTAAAGAGATTATTAATATTATACGGAAGGTTAAATGAAGTAAACCGTGTAGATAACAAAGTTACGTCACAACTCACTTTTTCTTCCATCCCGTTGTTTATAGTTCGTTCAAAATCACGTGTGACATTTTTAAGTTGTGTTTTATTTGTCTTGGAAAGCTGACAACAAGTTGATGCCGGTTGCATATATAAACCGGCGCTACTTTAACTCGTTCAATCATTCTTCAGTTGGAAGCGATAACACAACAGTGTTTTAAAGTCTAACAGACATTCATTTGTTTGTGCTACATCGGTGTGTGAAAATATATGTTTAATTTGTCCTAAAAGGGTGTAAATTATTAGAGCTAGTATTCCACAAACTATTTACTAATAACATAAAACTTAAATTTGAGAAACAAACGCATTTAAACTAACAGCAGTAAAACAATAGTAATAAACAATAATTTAAAGTGTAATTTAATTGTGTTTTGGTGATGAGAAATGGTTTAATATAGTAAAATAAATAAATACATAATTTAGGAGTAAAATATTATACCAATAAATTAAAATGAGAGGACAAATGTCACAATTTGAGGAGTTTTATGGAGCGAGGGACTTCAAATTCGACCTTCATTTTGAAGAAGATAGCAATGAAACTTTCCGTTTTGAGGTTATCACGGACGTGAAGAGGGGCATTGGACAAATGTTCTACATTGTGGACAGAGAAGAAATGACATTCCAGAAGCCAGAAGATGTCCCCAATATCTTCTACCAGGTAAGCTGTTATATAATCCATCAACTCTTAAATTTGGTAATGTATCCTGATAGGCCTATATTGGTTTAAATTTGCCTATTTCGTAATTTTAATAAAACATGTTATTAAAAACAAATAAGTATACATTTCTATTGAATTACTGAACATACGGTAATAGCTGTACTCAGTATTTTTATGTAATAGCAGATAAGATCGCAATACATAGAGTACATATTATTCAGCTATTTGTGCGTGAAACCAAGATAAAAGACAGTCAGTAGTCTAACTTCTCATTATACTAATGTTTTAATCTTACCTTTTACTAATTAAAAATCCTGACTGAAGTAATAACATACAGGAACACATTATTTTGTTTTTACTGCGGTCCGATACATTTAAATACTCGTACCTGGCACGAGAAATTAGTATTTCGCTAATTTAAGGGTTACGATTGATGATTAGTTACAGATGTATAATTTAATCCTTGGATTAGCCTCCGTAATTTCTTGATATTTTTCTTGCTTTCATGGTTTAGGTCGAATGGTATATATATATCATCATCATACAGGGATTAAGCCTGTTGGCTCGTTCCGGTTTGATGAAAGATAGAATTGTTAAAATTGTTCAGACCATCTTCTGTGTGGGCGACCAACATTTCTCCTTCCGCGCAGTTTATAGTTTAGCAATAATTTTGGAAATCTTCCTTCTGGCATTCTATCAATATGTTCTTTCCAGTCGTTCCTATATTTAATTATTCGGTCTGTAAGTTTGAAAATATTTAGTTCCTTTCTTATATCTTCATTTCTTTTCTTATCCAGCAGAGTATATCCTGCTATATTTCTTAAAAATCGCATGTCAGCTGCTTCCAATCTTTGTTCTTGTCTTTTAGTGATCGTCCAACATTCTGATCCATACATCAATACAGGAACAGCCATTACTTTATAAAATTTAATTTTTGTTTATTTTCTTGTGTTTCAAGGGTTCTTTTAATAGTTCATTTTAATGATATATATATATATATATATACGAAGCTATCACACCTACACAATTCCCTAGTAAAGCTGCAAGCATAGCATGAAAATGCTATGATTGCAGTGAAGGACCTGCCTTCGGGCAGAATTACTATGGATGGATATATATCCCAATAATTATCTAAAAAATCTTTATTTCGGAATTCGCTAAAAGAAAGTCAATGCAGGAAATGCGTAAACTAAGCGAATTCCTCAGCAGGTCGGAATACGGAATGTATATTTCTTATGTTAAATTGGAAAAACTCAATTTCTGAAGCCATCTTATTTAAAAGTGTCGAAATACAGATAAAACAAATTATGCATAACCGTAAGTCATTGCCTACTTACATATTGTTGTATGATTTGACACCAATTTAAATAATATCTACTGATTCATTTTTTCACTGAAGGGAGGGCAGGTGAATTGCCCCTCTTTTTTTAACTAAAGCAACGACAAGGAATGTATTTTTTTTCACACATCACTTAAAGCAGACCCCACATTATTTTTTTATCTTGTATATATATATATATATATATTAATGAAATTATTTGTGTGTGTCTGATTTGGTCCCTCGATGGTTTAAATTCACAATTGGACCCTCGAAAACCATTAGGTAGGAGTTCACCTGAAGTGAAAATTGAAAAATCGTTATAGCTGTCACAATTTTCGATGTTTCACAACGAAACTCAATAGATCCTATTAAAATAAGCCGAGGTAGGTATTAATCCAAAAATGAGCGAAATCCGACAATTAAAAGTAGAGGTTTACCTGAAATTCGAAACCACCATGTTTGGTTCATCCCAGCGCATGCCATACAATTTAATTAACCTATGATATTTCAGTTATTTAGGCGTAGCAATGCACGTAGATATTAACTAGTTTTATATAATTTTAACTTTGTTTCAGGCTTGGCCATACTTCATGATATTCCTAGCCTTGGAAAACCTAATACTGTGGTTAGAAGGAAAACCTACGCTCAGACTAAATGATAGCATCACTTCACTGTCTCACGGGATTCTCATGGAATGTGGCAGGTAAATAATCATAAGTAATGCCACGAGTGATTTCCAAATTATCGATAAATTCACGACTCACGAAGTGAGTCGTGAATTTATCTAGAGAATTTGGAAATCAAGAGTGGCATTTGTTAGGACTATTTAACGAATAAAATTAAGCTGTTTACTCACAAATCATTATTTAACTATAGTTATTTTAAAATATTTATATATTTAATGTAAACGGCGATGTTTGAAAACAAATGAGAAACGATAGGTACGCTTCATCTGCTTCTTATGTTTATCAGTGCAACTAGATCATACTATTTATTGCCAAAGGAACGCAATATTGTAAGAATGCTCTCTAGTGCAGAAAAAATGTAACACATCAATCTGTATATTAATTCATTTCTGATGTCGTATGATGTAAATATGACTATTTAACTCATGCCCCAAATGGGAGTCAATGACCAATCACATTTCAATGATTTCTATTTTACAACCAATCAGAGTCGTGTTTCACCAAATATTTATCAGTGTTATAATTACCATATTAAAGAAAGCTCCTCCTTACAATATTGCGTTCCTTTGGCAATAAATAGTATGATCTGGTTGCAGTGATAAACAAAAGAAGCAGTAGAAGCGTACCTATCGTTTCTCATTTGTTTTCAAACATCGCCGTTTACATTAAATATATAAATATTTTAAAATAACTATAGTTAAATAATGATTGTGAGTAAACAGCTTAATTTTATTCGTTAAATAGTCCTAACAAATGCCACTCTTAATTTCCAAATTCTCTAGATAAATTCACTCCTCACATCGTGAGTCGTGAATTTATCGATAATTTGGAAATCACTCGTGGCATTACTTATGACAATTATATTTTTCTGGATTATTACCTGGGAAAAAATACATTTAAGAAAGTGCAAACAGTAGTTTCTTTTTTGGTGGTATAATCAATTGCTACAAATGTTGATATGTATGCACTATATATACAATCTGGTAGCCGTATTTCTTATAGGCTCAGTCACTGCAAAATAACGGTCAGACCTGTTCAGAATATTAAAAAGGAGGAGCTTTGTTTAATGTGGTAGTTATAACACTGATAAATATTTCGTGAAACACGACTCTGATTGGTTGTAAAACAGAAATCATTGAAACGTGATTGGTCATTGACTCCCATTTGGGGCATGAGTTAAATAGTCATAAGTAATGCCACGAGTGATTTCCAAATTATCGATAAATTCACGACTCACGAAGTGAGGAGTGAATTTATATAGAGAATTTGGAAATCAAGAGTGGCATTTGTTAGGACTATTTAATGAATAAAATTAAGCTGTTTACTCACAAATCATTGTTTAACTATAGTTACTTTAAAATAGTTATATATTTAATGTAAACAGCGATGTTTGAAAACAAATCAGAAATGTGTGGTTATGTTCATTCACTGCTGCTTGATCATATTATTTATTGCCAAATAAGATCGCAATATTGTAAGAATGCACCCAAGTGGAGAAATAATGAAACACATCAAACTATATATCATAATCAACATTACGGGTTATTCATTTATTTTTTAGTAAACAACTCAGTAAAATCAAGGAATCTGTTCATTATTTGCTATATTCAATGTATTTGTTGGAGAAAAATAATGCTTTGACCTGTTCAGAACATTAAAAAGGAGGAGCTTTCTTTATCACAAAAGCAGGAGCTGATAAAGAGAAATCGATAAGAGCGACTTGAAACACGACTGTCATTGGTTGTAAAACAAAATTCTTTAAAACGTGATTGGTCATTGACTAGCATTTGTGGCATGAGTTAAATAGCATAAACTAACAGCTTATTAAAAGTATGAATAAAATATATGTTGCGATGTTTCCTTCTAAATAATCTTCATTTATTGAGTAAAAATTTAAACTGAAGTTATGTTACTGTATTTTATAAGACTTGTGGGTGTCAGACCTAGAAATAGGGATGCAAACGATACATCGATGTTTTAAAACATCAATGTATCGTTCATAAACATCGATGTTAAAGCCCCTAACATCGACAATACATCGCTCTTTATGAACAATGTTTTATGAATGATATTTTGTCATGCCTAGCGCCATCTAATGTATTATTTTGCGCTGCTCTTTCGCTACCTCAACCACAGGCGTACATCCTTATATTTAGAATATCGCCCTTACTCTCAATTGCTCAACACTCATCAACGTCAATGGTCATTTTTTGTTGGCTATGATATATTTGCCTATCGTAGCAACGTCGGTGCGCGGTGAACGGTTGTTTTCAGAGGCTGAGACTACGATTACCCAAGAAATAACCCGCTTACTACGCACAAGATTGTCAAATTTGTCGTTTTTAAATTCTGTTTTGCGAAATAAATAATTAATAAACATTTTCAATAATCTTTTGTGTTTTTTATTTTATTTTTTCCAAAACATCGATGTTCTAACATCGACTTTTTTTTATGAGCGATGTTGCATCCCTACCTGGAAATGTTTAGAAAAAGACGCTTGTATAAACATCATCATCATCATCATAGTACATTCACGAATTTAGGCCATTTGTTGACCTGTTTCGGCCTCAAGAGAAACACCATCCAGAAGTCTTTTGAGTGGACGTCCTGGTCTTCTTCTTATTGCAGGTTGATATCTTAACATTTGTTTGGGTATTCTGTGATCTTCCATTCGATGAACATGTTGCATCCATCTTCACTTATAATCAGAAATTTTGTTTTCTAAAGATTCCATGTGTAATTCTTCTAAGATGTCTTCATTTTTTTTGTGATCTAGTAGTGTGTATCCTGCAGTCCTCCGAAGATATCTCATTTCAGCAGATCTAAGTCTCTGTATATCCTTCTGTTTCAATGTCCATACTTCGCTACCATACAAAAGAGTTGGAAGAGCCAGTGTTTTATACACTTTTAATCTTGAATGCTTTTGGACTAACTGTGGCTTGAAGATAGAATTTATTAACCCTAAAATTCTTAAACATTTAGATATTTTTGCATTTACATCCTTTTCTTCCTCATATGAGATATTGCATCCTAGATATGTAAAATTATTCACCTGCTCCAGAATTTTATTGTCCAGTACAATTTTACTTCTGACTGGATCTACACCTTGAAATGCCATAATTTTTGTTTTTTCTGTAGATATCTTTAATCCATATTCTTCTGTAATTTTGTTAAGTTCATACAGAACTTTCTGTAGATTATCTTCTTAATTTGCTATTATTATTTGGTCATCTGCAAACAATATGGTGTTTAATTTTCTGTTTTCTGATATTCTTATTCCAAATTTATATTTTTTGTTCCAGCAACATATTACTTCATTGATATAAATTGCAAAGAGTGTTGGGGATAGGGGGCAGCCTTGTCTCACACCACGATTTATAATTCCTTCTTCAGAAAATCTGTTATTTAATTTAATCTTTATGGTGTATAAACAATATGTTAACACACCGACGTCACTATAAGTATCATTGATATCAATATGACACATTCTGAGTTCAGGTGGCTTTGATTTTCATGCATATAAGGAATCTCCATTAGGGTTGGGATGGTTGGCACGTAACATAATCTACATTTATCTACTATTGTAACAATGAGTGACGCTTTACTTCATAGTTACTAGGCAACAAAAGCTATAAATAAGTTTGATCTGTATTCATCTTTCATGTTTAATTGTTGTTTCTTGTAAGACGCGTTTCAAAGCTTCTGTGATTCAGAGTCTGCACCAACTGACAATGAAGCACAGAAGCTTTGAAACGCATCTTACAAAAGCAACAATTTGTGAGGTAAGATGAAAACAAACTTATTTATTAAGACTATTTAACTCATGCCCCAAATGGGAGTCAATGACCAATCACGTTTCAATGATTTCTGTTTTACAACCAATCAGAGTCGTGTTTCACGAAATATTTATCAGTGTTATAATTACCATATTAAACAAAGCTCCTCCTTTTTAATATTCTGAACAGGTCTGACCATTATTTTGCAGTGACTGAGCCTATAAGAAATACGGTTAGCCTACCAGATTGTATATATAGTGCATACATGTCAACATTTGTAGCAATTGATTATACCACTAAAAAAAGAAACCACTGTTTGCACTTTCTTAAATGTATTTTTTCCCAGGTAATAATCCAGAAAAATATAATTGTCATATTTACATCATAGAACATCAGAAATGAATTAATGTACAGTTTGATGTGTTTCATTTTTTCTCCACTAGAGAGCATTCTTACAATATTGCGTTCCTTTGGCAATAAATAGTATGATCTGGTTGCAGTGATAAACAAAAGAAGCAGATGAAGCGAGCCTATCGTTTCTCATTTGTTTTCAAACATCGCCGTTTACATTAAATATATAAATATTTTAAAATAAGTATAGTTAAATAATGATTTGTGATAGCATGGAAATGCTATGATTGCAGTGAAGGACCTGCCTTCGGGCAGAATTACTATGGATGGATGGATACTAAATATATAACATAGAGAGTGATTAAAAGATATGGCTATACGTTTGATCGCATTTTGTGACGAAAATATTATTATTAAAGGAAATGTGGTGTTATCATAAGTAATGCCACGAGTGATTTCCAAATTATCGATAAATTCACGACTCACGAAGTGAGGAGTGAATTTATCTAGAGAATTTGGAAATCAAGAGTGGCATTTGTTAGGACTATTTAACGAATAAAATTAAGCTGTTTACTCACCAAATCATTATTTAACTATAGTTATTTTAAAATATTTTATATATTTAATGTAAACGGCGATGTTTGAAAACAAATGAGAAACGATAGGTACGCTTCTACCGCTTCTTTTGTTTATCACTGCAACCAGATCATACTATGTATTGCCAAAGGAACGCAATATTGTAAGGAGGAGCTTTCTTTAATATGGTAATTATAACACTGATAAATATTTGGTGAAACACGACTCTGATTGGTTGTAAAACAGAAATCATTGAAACGTGATTGGTCATTGACTCCCATTTGGGGCATGAGTTAAATAGTCATTGGAAAGGGAATCCTTCAAATTACAACAATAGAACAAAACAAAACAAATCACTGCTCACATGCAGTTGGCGGGTTGATTTCTTGGACTAGCGTCGCACGCCTCCATAATTCTCTTCGTTGTTTCTGCATCCGTGCTAATGCGAGGCTTTTCAGGAGGTTTGATTTTCTGCATCCTTCCCGTTTCCAGCAGTCATTTTCTCCACTTCCCCGCAGTCGACGGCTGCAATGCTACGTTAAACTCACGTCTTGCCCGTCTTGCGGCCTCACGATCATTAGCATACGTTATTGCCCATGCAGCAATTGTAATTTGCTGTTGCATATTCAACACCATTTTGACTAATGACGTAAGTTCTACACTGTTTTGTTTTATTCCATTGTTGTAATTTGAATAATTGCCTTTCCAACGGTAATTTCGTATTTCCTGTAATGGTAATCTTTTCATCACACAACGCAATCAAACGTATAGCCGTATTTATGATTCACCCCGTATACTAAAAATACCCTGAACGTAGATAAAATATTGTAGACAACACGTTACAAAATTAGATTTAGTAACTCGCTGCTCTTAGAAATGATCATCTTGTTACTCTGTTTTTGTAACTAGTTGTCTAAATAACTATTTAACCATCTGAATCGTTCGTTCGTTTGAAATATTCAGATTGAACGAAATCATTGGTTGGTCGACAGTTTGCTTTAATTGTTCATATGCATCTTTATTCTTCAACATTCCAAAACTGCGAATTATTTAATTAAATTAATTATATATTTTTAAACAAACATAGGTTGGTATTTCGCGGAGCTGAGAACTGGGCATACATTTACATTCATCAGCACTTTCGATTGTTAGAAATGTCTTGGGATTCAGCATGGACGTGGTACCTGGCTATCATTGGAGTTGATTTCTGTTACTATTGGGTCCATCGAGCTTGCCATGGTAAGTTTAACTACACCGTTATTAGTTCCATATTCTCAATGCTCCTGTACAAATTCCAAAATCCATTGTAATACTTTTCATTAGTACAGTAAAAGCTTCTTATTCGTAGGGGATATGTTCCGCGAATATGGAATGGTAATTTGTATGGCTATATAGGGGATAAGTTCCAAGGTTCCAAAATAAAATAAAAATTATCAAAATAAAATCAATTAATGAGCTATTTTGAACAATTTTCCTTTTAATCAATTGAGTTGGTGTTTACTTGACGAAAATCCATATTTATTAATTAAATAAAAATAAAACGTAGTTTTATTTGATTTTCATATTTATTATATAATTCAGTGAAAGCTGTTTCGGTACACTGTACCTTCTTCAGACATGTACAGTGTACCGAAACAGCTGTCACTGAATTATATAATAAATATGAAAATCAAATAAAACTACGTTCTATTTTTATTTAATTTTCCTTTTACTCGACATTATAAATTGGCAACAAAGCAGAAGTGACGCGTGATATTCAATCAAAATTATTGCAACGAATGACAAGTTGAAACAATAAAACACCGATCTTGGCGAGGGCGGCATTTATTAACGGACATAGCGGCACGTGAAATACTGCGGCGGTGGCTTTTAAAAACGAACTTTTGGCTTGTTTTACTTTGATATTAATTTGTTTATTTGAATCACTCTTTGTAAAAGCCACCTTGACACGTGCATGCAAACAAAGTTGCCGTTGTGTTAATAAAGGGTACTAATCCTTGTAATATACCGACTGGATCCGCGAATAAAGAAAAATTTAGCCGCGAATACAGGAACTGTGTCGGAATTTTTACCCGCGAATAAGGAGTTTTTACTGTACTATTTTATTTAACCCTTAAATTAGCAGAGAATACTATGACACTAATTTATTGTACGAGTTATTTAAATGTAGCGAACCGCAGTGAAAACAAAATAATATAAAACTGTCAGTTAACAATGCATATTGTGTGATTCAACACAATTTTTTAGTAATTTTTACTCGTTCGTTTTTCTATTATTTTATTAAAAAAACAAGTTAATAAGGCTTAACGATTGGTCCCGATGATTTATAAATCAAGTTCCTTGCATCTGGTCCGGGGGTTGCGGTTTCAAACCCGACCGGGTTCGATGAAATTTTTAGGATAGAATCAAAAAGTGGACTAGTGGTTATGCTCCTTGCCTCTGGTCCTGAGGGTCGCGGGTTCAAACCCGGCCGGGGTAGATGGATTTTTTAGGACGGAAAAATCCAAGGAGCAAGTCCTCCGGGAGGGACTTTAAGCCGTGGGTCCCGAGTCTGAAGATTTTCAGGCTCATAAAAAATCCTTAAGCCTGAATGGAAAGGCCTCTAAGCAAAATTTACCGAATTTTCCCGTCCTAGATGTCAGTATGAGGCGGAACGCTAACCACGGACCACTCAAAATGACATCTATACGAAAACAAGTGTAACTAAATTAGTGTGTTTCAAATCCTTCTCTGTAGGGGGAGAGCGCCTAAATCTCTGTAAAGGGAAAACATAGGCTTACAATACAATACAATATATAATATGTAATCGTTTGTGTTTATTGTAATTTAGGTGTGAGATTATTTTTGTATTTTTTAAAAAACCTGGTTTAGTGATAGATAAGGCCTTAACTCTGCTAGGTAAAATAAAACTATAATCATCATCATCATGAACAAATTCGTTTTAGGCCGTGTGGCCTGTACGGTAAACCTAGCGAAGATGGTCTTGATCTTTCCACCGATGTTTTGGTCTTCCTTGGTCCCTATGTCCAGTTGGGGTATATTGGAATGCCAATTTTGGAAGTCTATTTCTTGCCATTCTTCTCAAATGATTTTTCCATTCTTGTTGGTATCTTTGTATATCTTCATTTAAACTTGTTACTCCAAGTTTTCCTCTGATAGTAGTGTTCCTTTGGTGATCCAGTCTATTAACTCCTAACAATGATCGTAAGAAGCGCATTTGGCTTACTTGAAGTTTATGAGAGTTTCTTTTATTTAAAATCCAAATTTCACTTCCATATTTTAGGGATAAAACTATAATAATAATAATAATAATAATAATAATAATAATGATAATGATAATGATAATGATAATGATAATGATGATGATGATAATAATAATAAATAATAATAATAATAATAATTATTATTATTATTATTATTACTATTATTAATAATCACAATAATTATATGGATGCGAAACATGGACTCTTATCTTAAGGGAGTATTTGAGAATAACTACGTGAAGATGATCCGATGGAATTCTGTTACATGGGGAATGTTGGAAAACATAGCTGGGGTGGAGATGTTTGGGCTGTCATCATATTCCACTTTTGTTAGTGCCAGTGATCTAGTTAGTTAGTTAGTTAGTTAAAACTTTTGGTTTCATTATTCTTAAGTAACAGATGTATAATGTATCATATATTTGTGGGAAGATGATTTACAGTAAGTGTGTATAATTTGTTGACAGAGGTTCATCTGCTATGGGCACAACACCAGGTGCATCACAGTTCTGAAGAATACAACCTGGCTGTGGGGCTGCGACAGTCAGTATTACAAGGCTGGTGCGGATTTGTAAGTTGCATCTCGTATACCTCGCCTGGCTTAACTTGGCAAGAAATTTGTAGAAAGAGACAGCTGTGCTCACTCTAACTCGCACCAGTGTTGTCGGTGATTCTTCACCAGATGTTAATAGGAAAAAGGGGGAAGAGGAAAACTGACAACAGGGTGGGTTCTTTCTTTTGTAACTGAGTGAAAGCGATCAAGGATCTACCCTTATATCTCTTTGCCAAGTTAAGCCAGATATACAATAATATTGCACGCCGTAGCTTAGTGGTTAAGGCAATACACTACAAGCCGTAAGGTCGAGGGTTCGAGTCCCGGTGGATCAGGATTTTTAAACTGACCCAAATCTTCTGGCGGCACTATGGCCCTGGGGTCGTCTTAGCCTCTAACGAAAATTAGTACTATACTTTCGTTCTGGGGTAAAGGCGGCCGTCACGCAGGGCTGACATCAAGTGCGGATTGTCCAGAAAAAGTAGGAGCCTTATCCTCCTACTACCCCAAGGGCCTGTAGTGGGATCACTTTACCTTTTGTTTTTACTTTACTCTCGTAATATTTCACTGAGATAAAGACTTCATAGCGCAAATAGGCCAAGAAACACTCAGCCGCCTGCTGACCTCACATCCACATGCGTTAACCTCAGAGGTGAGTCAGTAGAGGGGTGGCATGTGATGAGCATGTGCAGTTTCACATACATTATAGCTGGTTTTGTCAACCTGTAACCGCTACTTTTTGCAGCTACCCAAATTTCTCACCGTCCTGAGTAAGCACCGGTCCCATGCTGGATGAAATTTCATGCGAAAATCTCTTCTCGCATGGAAACTTGTGGGAAACGAATGACTTGTGGTTAGTACATCGCCTGAATGAAACTTCTAGTTAGCAGCTAAGGCATTATATGAATATATGAAGGTCGGTTAAATTTTGCACGAGGCCATTTTATTCAGGGTTGCGGTTCTTTTACGAGTCCAAAACTTTTCAGACTCGGCTTAAAGTACCTCCTGGAGGACTTGTCACTTGGATTTTTCTGTCCTAAAAATCTATCGACTCCGACCAAATGAACCCATATTTACCAATATAATCTAAAATGTCCACCGCTGTGGTCTCGAGGTAGCGTGCTGCCTTGTCACGCAGCGGGCCCGGGTTCGATCCCCGGTCGGGACAGTTTTTTTGGGTGAGGTTTTTTATCGGGGCTTTTCCTCACCTGTAAGACAAATGCCAGGAAAACTTTAAGGCTCAAACGGTCTCCGAAATCATATGGCCATCGCAATCATCATCATTCATATTCATCTTAGATTAAGCTTAGGATTAGGGGCTCTCCTGGCGCACCACTATCATCATCATCATCATCACCCATCATATCATCGGGGCAACGTAACTCCGCCTTCCAGTGGGCTACAAGTACGCCATGCCAGGAGAAACCCAGGAATGTCGAAAGGCAACCTGGGGCATTTGCAAAAAAAAATCTAAAATGAATTAGAAATAAATTACATTAAGGCTCGAATCTATGAACGCATTAGACCGTAAAAGTCGTTCTCTGCCTGTACTCTGCTGAGAAAGTTGCATCCAAATACGTTTTTGCATACTCAAAAATCTGTTCATGCGGTAATAATTGTTGAAATTCCTAAGCTACCTGGCGAGGTGACTTAGCAGAGAAACGGATCGTGAGCAACCCGATGGGAAGCGATGTAGTTTGAAACCTTGCCGCGTACCTTGCTGCTTTATCCAAGATGTCGGACCTTGAAGACTTCGATCTCGTTTTCGTTATACGCGGAGAAGAGGAATTTAATAAAGAACTTTCTACCAAAGAATTCAACTGGAAGAACAGGAGAATCGGCGTAATATTGCGCGACGCAGACGTCGCCGTATACGGTATTATTTGCGGGACGCAAGCGTAAATGCGTTCCTCTAGCAGACGAAAATAACGGAAGTGGTTTTATCGCTGAGAATTCTGAGTAATTTCTTGTCAATATTACGAAAACGACGACTTTCATGCATGACCAGTTAGTGGGTCGCTAATTCGATCTTTGCACTTGCTCACGGTGAGTCAGCTCACCAGTGATTGGAAGTAATTTGAGTAGAGACTAATGTATTTGCATGCGGCCCTAAATGTTATATAATACGGAGTACACTCCTGATTAATATGTTCTCTGATGATGTCTGCAATACCTGCACAACTTCTTACTTACTCACTGGCACTATCGAACCCGTAGGTTCATGGCCGCACGGACATAAGCTCTCCATACATCCCTATCCTGAGCTAATGCTTTCCAATCATTCCCTGTATAATCTACTTCCCTCAAATCATAGTTAATGTTATTCTCCCACCTCATTCTTGGTCTACCAACTGGGCGTTTTCCCTCTGGCTTTCCTACAAGAAGCTTCCATGCAAGTACTACCTTCTCCTGGCCACCTAACTTCCTGTAAAGCGACTATATCCAAGGGCGATTTATCTAATTCCCGCGTTAATATCTCTAGTGCCCCGCTTTTGTATAAAGTCCTAAGATTCCATGTTCCTAGGAACATGTCCCTGTGTTTGAGTCTTTGGCATGGGTTCCCTGAAGTAGTCCCCGCCCGGAGAACCGAATGGGGGACTATTTGACCTCCGGAAAATTTTACCCCAGTTGAACCCATGTCCGCATTTCTTGACGGTTGTATTTTTACGGTGAAAGATCGTCACTCTTTCGACCAAGGTACTTTTTTCGTCTGGCTTATCGCCTTCGACCCGTCCGGCATGGGTAACCCTATCGGCAGCAATGCTACCGCCGACATAGCTCTCAGGATCATTTAAGCACGCAAGCCACTCCACCACGACAAGGTAAAGATACCATGGAAAGGCACAACTTCTATTAAATTTAATTCATATATTGCATTCAAAATTCAGATATTAAAGAGCAGATAAAACTCTACGCCTGGAACGAGGACATGAGAATAAATGAAGGAGAAGAAAGAGCATATACTAGGTCATTTGATACGTAATGGCAACACTGTTGTAAATCGCCATCCTAGTGGTGACCTTGTAGTATGTTAAAAATTAAATTGTACCTGTTGGTAGGTGCCGTCGTCCTCAACTTTGTAAATATTCTGTATATAAAATTAACTGGAGCGCTTTCGGAAGTTACCTTCCATCATCTGTAGGTTGAATTTCCGCTACTTGTTGTTGTGTACAGTGATGTATACTCCAACTGTTTGTAGCAGCAACTGACTTGTTTTTTACGATCTCGTACTAATATTGATTGTAGTATAAAGTTGGGCAGATTTTTGTTGTATAAATCTGTAATATTGAAACTTTCGAAATAGCAATATTTTGTGAATACATTCACTGTTTCTCACATTTAGTGAAGTAATACTGCCCTAAAAACTGTTCAATAAAATTTGTTTAGAAGGTAGAATTGGGAAGTACTCGAACATCCATCAAATTCACCAGACAGGAATCCTTGTGTCTATGACTTATTCACAAAGATCAAAGAACCTCTATGAGACTTTCAATTTGAAACAAAAGCTGATATCCCGAAAGCTCTAGATCGATCAGATGAGAGAGATATCAAGAAATGGTGCTGCAGATGGAGTGTCGTATTCCAACGATTTGACAACGTATAGTTAACTTGACAAGAGACTATAAATGAAGTTCATAGGTCAAAAGTAGCCTAAATACATTTTTTTGTGATATATAGGAGTGTTGCCATCACTTATCGAATGCCCTAGCAAATCCAGTCCTAAACTAATTTCATCAATTATTGTTTTGCAGATATTCTATCTACACTTGCCCTTGTAATACCACCAGCACAGTTCCTCACGCATCAACAGTTCAATCTCCTCTACCAGTTCTGGATTCACACACAAGCGATAAACACATTGGGACCTCTGGAATGGATCCTCAACACACCCAAACACCACAGAGTTCATCACGGTATGTAAATCTTCTTCTTCTTCTTCTTGTAAACCCATGTTTCCCTTAACAGAGATTTAGGCGCTCTCCCACCTACAAGGAAGAATTTGAACCATACTAATTTAGTTACACTTGTTTTCGTATAGATGTCATTTGAGTGGTACGTGGTCAGCGTTCCGCCTCATACTGACATTCTAGGAAACCAAGGTAGAACTAGGACGGGAAAATTCGGTAAATTTTGCTTAGAGGCCTTTTTATTCAGGCTTAAGGATATTTTACGAGCCTGAAAATCTTCAGACTCGGGACCCACGGCTTAAAGTCCCTCCCGGAGGACTTGCTCCTTGTATTTTTCCTTCCTAAAAAATCACACGGCCCTCGGGACCAGAGGCAAGGAGCATAACCATTAGTCCACCGCGGCCGAACGGTATATAAATAATATACTTTATGTCTTATATAAAGCTAAAATAATATACCATACTAGCGGACCCGGCAGATGTTGTCCTGCCCGAATGTTCAATTCACGTGTCATCGATGGACGGTAAAAATATATGTTCTTTTTTTACCATAAAATTGACTATTAAGACATAATTCGATATTATTAAATAAGTTTGCAAGAAAACTCCTCATTGCTATCTGTTGTGGGCCAAGAAACGTGCATGATGACGTCACATTGTTATCGCACGGAATATGTCGATAATGCAGATGACTACACATTTGACATTAAAAATCCTATAACCCTATCGCAACGCCACCTACCAAGACCAATTATGAATCTAAACCATACTGGGACCCACTCAAACAAACAAACAAAAATTGAACCAATCGTTTTAGATATTTTAATTTCGGGTTTCAAGTAAACCTCCACTTCTAATTGTCGGATTTCACTCATTTTTTGATAAAACCCATCTCGGTTTATTTTAATAGGATATGATACGTTTTGTTGTGAAACATAGAAAAATGTGATCGCTACAGCGATTTTTAAATTTTCACTTCAGGTGAACTCTTACACCTAATGGTTTTAGAGGGTCCAATTGTGAATCTAAACCATCGAGGGACCCAATCAGAAACAAAAAGAATTTCATAAAAATTGATCCATTCGTTTAGGAGGAGTAGAGTGACAAACACACGTACAGAAAAATTATATGTATATATATATATATATATATATATATATATATATATATATAGTCCACCGCTGTAGTCTCGAGGTAGCGTGCTGCCTTGTCACGCAGCGGGCTCGGGTTTGATTCCCGGTCGGAACAGGCTCCTGGGTGAGGTTTTTTTCGGGATTTTTCCTCACCTGTAAGACAAATGTCAGGAAGCTTGGGGCCCAAAGGTTCCCGAAAATCACCCGGTCATCATCATCCTTATCATCATCATCCTTCACCGGTGTGGAAAGCAACGGGAAGCTACCAAACCTACAATTCCCTAGTAAAGCTGCAAAGCATAGCATGAAAATGCCATGATTGTAGCGAAAGACCTGCCCTCGGGCAGAATTACTATGGATATATATATATATATATATATATATTATGTTATAATTAAATGTTTAACATTGAGCAATGCAAGCTTAATATGGAATGATAAGAAAAATAAATGCCTGGACGGGATTCGAACCGGATCTCTGAGATCTCAGAGATCCGGGTTCGAATCCCGTCCAGGCATTTATTTTTCTTATCATCCATATATATATATATATATATAAAATATATATATATATATATAGGGTTTCCAGTATAAAACCGGACACTCTGCGGTGGCAGAGTGAAATGCGGACGAGGAGAGAGCGCAGCCTGACGGGTGAAACCCCGTGAGGCGTGTCCGGTTTTATATTGGAAGCCCTGTATAATGTCCTCAGGATGGAGTACCAATCTATCACTGAGAAGTTTAGTGGTGAATCTGTCACTTTAAGGCCTCTGAACTTGCCTGCTTTTCTATCTCATAGCCAGGGAAGAGGTGGTTTCAGGGATTCCTTTGATCTATGGTGGTTTTGGAGCATCATATTTGTTTGCTATAAGCAGAAGTTAATGTGAGATTCACATTTGTATTGTATACACATTTACCTTGAAATGTCACTTCCTATTAATTTTTATAAAATTTATTTATATATTGCAGGATGCAATTTATATTGCCTGGATAAAAACTATGGTGGATTTCTCATTATATGGGATCGTATATTTGGGACATTTGCTGAAGAACGGAACGGAGAGAATATTGTATATGGATTGGTTTACAACCAGCCTTCTTTCAATCCAGTCTTTCTGCAGGTACATAACCACACATTTATAAATATACACTGCCTTTAAATAAAGAGAGCAATACAAGAAAAAAATCTAAATTATTTCCATAAGTATATTAGATAGGTGTCCCGCGCCGTAGCCGAGCGGTTAAGGTAGGAAGCCTTGGCGCAGAGCTACGGGACTTGCGCTGGTACGAGTCTCCATGGGGGAAGACATTTTCTCGTGGTATTTCGGCCAGTATGGGACCGGTGCCCACCCAGCATCGTGAGGCAATTGGGTAGCTACAATAAGTAGCGGCTCCAGGTTGAGGAGCCAGCTATAACGGCTGGGGGACTCGACATGCTAACCACATGTCACCCCTACACTGTCTGTTGATCATCTACCTCTGTGATTGACACATGTGGATGTGAAGGGCCAGCAGCCGGCTGGTAAAAGGGCAACCGCTGAAAAAGTGGAAAGACCCTCAATCGGAAATATTAGATAGGTAACATTTAAAATAACAATACTCTCTAATTGAATAGTTGCTTTGAAAAGAGATCTAACCAACAAAAATTTGAAAATTTGGTTTTCATTGGATTAGTGATCTATCCGGAGAATATCACAGCATGGTGGATGTAAAACTATCCCTACTCTCGTGCAGACCTGTTTTATTTATTTTTAAAATTTGGCTTTCAAGTGAATAATAATCAATTTGTAACAGAATGGTGGAAGCAGTTAGCGAAGTTGTGAGGGTAGCAGTGCAGAAAAACAATTATTGCACATGTGCAAATTCATTTCACCACAGTTCCGTGAATTCTATCAGAATCTTAGAGAATTTGAGTAAAAATAAGAAAGACACAAAGAATGAACGAATTTACATTAAATGGAAAATAAATATTGAACTCTGATTCAGTTAAACATTTTTCTAACTGAATCAGTATTCAATATGCATTTTCTATTTCTTATTGTAGCATTTTTAGTTAAATATGCGTTAAATAATTGTTCCACTCTATAAAGATAGATCACTTTTGCACTCAATTCGGTATTGAATTGTTAATATTCATTTGGGAGCATGCTACTTTGCATTCAAATTGGGTGTATATGTTTCCAATAGGATGAGAGATTAAGGGTCGTATCTATGAACGCATTAAACCGTAAAAGTCGTTCTCTGCTGAGAAAGTTGCATCCAAAGACGTTTTTGCGTACTCAAAAATCTGTTCATGCGATAGGCCTAATAATTGTCGATATTCCTAAGCTACCTGGCGAGGTGACTTTGCAGAGAACGAATCGTGAGTAACCCGATGGGAACCGATGTAGTTTGAAACCTTGCCGTGTACCTTGCGGCTTTATCCAAAATGTCGGACCTTGAACACTTCGATCATGTTTTCGGTATACGCGGAGAAGAGGAATTTGATAGCGTCTACCAAAGAATTCAACTGAAAGAACAGGAGAATCGGCGTAATATCGCACGACGCAGACGCCGTCGTATACGGTATTATTTGCGGGACGCAAGCGTAAATGCGTTCCTCTAGCAGACGAAAATAACGGAAGTGGTTTTATCGCTGAGAATTCTGGGTAATTTCTTGCCAATATTACGAAAACGACGACTTTCATGCATGACCAGTTAGTGGGTTGCTAATTTGATCTTTGCACTTGCTCACGGTGAGTCAGCTCACCGGTGATTGGAAGTAATTTGAGTAGAGACTAATGTATTTGCATGTGGCCCTAAATGTATATGATATAATAAAGGTAATAGCCACAAAATTAACATTATGTATTTTTCCATTTTCCCAAAATTTGTAGTTTTAGGGTTAGATCTGTTTTCGGGGCAATTATTCAATTGTTGGCCCCAGTGATATAGGGGTTAAGTTCCTTGTCTCTGGTGCTGAGCATCACAGGTCCGGGGTCGATGGGTTGTTTAGGATAGAAAAATCAACAATTCCTCCAGGAGGGATTTTAAGATGTGAGATCACAGTCTGAAGAATTTCGGGCTTGTAAAAGAACATCAACCCTGAATTAGAGTCTTTGAGCAAAATTTAATTGGCCATTTCCATCAAGTAACACTTTAACTGCCTATTAGGTGTCTCTTTGACCCCAATAAGCTCACCATTTATTAAATATTCAATAGAACAATTTTTGGGATTTGAACTCAAGGTTTATACACCAGCATTCTGCCACTGAGCTACGAGTACTATGAGCTAAAAGTAATACTTTTCTAAAAAATCCTCCCAGCCGGATTTGAACCAGCGACCTATGGATTACTGAAATTATATACCACTAGAGTTCACCGCTCTACCAACTGAGCTCTTACAACGATTGACCAAAAAGTCGACAAGTCCGCCACCTATTATACCAGTTTTCATTTTTTTTTCTGATGATTCTGGCCAGAATTTTAGAAACAAAATACGAAATTATTGTATTGTCACGGGTCCTTTGCAAGTATACAAAGTTTCAAGTCGATCCAGTGTTTCTAAGTGGGTGAAAATCGTGTTCAAAAATTCCATTACATAGATACAAATACACTTTTTTTTATTTTATGATGATTCTGGCCAGGATTTTAGAACAAAAATGAAATTATTGTATTGTCACGGGTCCTTTACAAGTTACAAAGTTTCAAGTCGATCCAATGATTTTAAGTTGGTGAAAATCGCGTTCAAAGATTCTGTTACATAGATACAAATACACTTTTTTTTTATTTTCTGATAATTATGGCCAGGATTCTAGACCAAAAAATGAAATTATTGTATTGTCACGGGTCCTTTACAAGTATACAAAGTTTCAAGTCGATCCAATGATTTTAAGTGGGTGAAAATCGCGTTGAAAGATTCCGTTACATAGATACAGGTCAAGCTAATATAAAGCGTGTAAAAACTATCCCTGCTGTGTTGCAATCGTAATATTTAGTACTGATGTATAAAAACCCACGGCCTAGTAATAATGTAAAGATTATTCTCACCATATCCCCATACACTTTCAAGGGTACATAAAATCTTAGATTATATATAAGGATAATTTTATCTTTCAAAGATTAGAACAGATGCAGAATGTATTTTACGATTATATCTATTGTTTTATTCTATTTCAGCTATTTTATAATCAAAATGTTATCAATAAATGGAAGGCAATGCATACTTGGGAAGATAAAGTAGCAGCAATATGGAAGGGACCTAGTTGGCAGCCTGGCAAACCAAGATTAGGTGCTGAAGAAGACAAGTTGGATGTAAGTAAATCCTTTTTTTACTTTAGATATTAAAGTTATTACAACTATCATCATCATCTATGCAAGTATTAAGCCATGTGGCCTGTTAAGGTCTAAAAGAAGAATTTACCATCCAGCACTTTTTTTGGACGTTCCAGTGATCTTTTGCTTGGGGGTACTAATGAAGCATAGCTTTTGGAATTCTGTGAGATGGCATTCATTAAAGACGGGCTTTCCAGTTGTTCTGTATTACAACTATGAAATCTCAAATATTCAAACAAATTGGGACCAGCTATAATTCCAATATTTGATTATTCAAATAACATGAAAATGATGGAGTATAACTAACTCAATGGCACTATCAAACCCCTAGTTTCATTGTCATGCGGACATAAGCTCTCCATACATCCCTATCCTGAGCTAATGTTTTCCAATCAATCCCTGTATAATCTACTTCCCTCAAATCATAGTTAATGTTATTCTACCACCTCATTCTTCGTCTACCAACTCGGAATTTTCCCTCTGGTTCTGTACATGGATTCTGAGGGAAGAGGAAATTACATTCAAGAATTGAGATTCCGGGCTATGTCATGGTCCATCTCCCAGATGTTTCACTCTCGACTATAGAGAGATCTTCTAGAAGAACTCGCCACTGAAGATGTAGTCAAGGGATAAACGTCTGGGAGAAACATCAGTTATGAACCATGGCCTTATAGCCTCCAGTTCTCCATCAAAATGTGTTGAATTTGTGCCAAGAGATTAAGTATGAAGAGAACAATTTGGAATAAATTCCTTCACCCGCTGTAAAGTTAGTTTTCCTGAAAGACTCCATCTGTGTAACTGTGTAAATCTATTCTGTTTCTGGGTATCTTGAATGAACAGTTTTCAATATCAAAATGTTCAGTTTGGTGTCTTCTATCATATGTCCAATTTTGACCCAGCTGTCAAACAGGAAACTTCCAGAACTTTGAAGTACTGGAGAGCAAGACTGTTAATGACTTCAGTGTTAGAAGCAGCACATTACACATCAATCAACAAATTTTGACCCAAAAGTTTGAAGACACCCTGTATATATATATATATATATATATATATATATATATATATATATATATATTGCAGATTTTCGCGGATATAAGTATGAATAAGAAAGTTTTCTTGGGTTTTCCGCATCTTGGATTCAAGTTCGGCCTCTATGTGTTTAATTATATAAGACCTAAACCTGTGACTCGAACTTATCATTCCTTGATGATGACATGTGGGATCATGCCGAAACGTCGGAATCAGTGGCCAGAGGCCAATTTGAATCCAAGACGCGGAAAACTAAAAAAACTTTCTTATTCATATGTGTATATATATATTATTTACTTAATGACATGAGGAATGTATCCATTAGTGGAATGCAGGCTTTCACGGCCGGTAATCATGGTAATAAAAGATTCCGGGCTATCTGGCCGTGGTCTATAACTGGCGTTTCTTCCAGACGTTTCTCCCTCAACTGCGGAGGGCATCTTCAGCGGCGAGCGCTTCCAGCTGTTGCTTCCCTGTCGTAGACTCGACTGCGAATTTCGCAGTCGAGTCTACGACAGGGAAGCAACAGATGGAAGCGCTCGCCACTGAAGATGCCCTCCGCAGTTGAGGGAGAAACGTCTGGAAGAAACGCCAGTTATAGACCACGGCCAGATAGCCCGGAATCTTTTATTACCAATGTATCCATTACTTTGCAGATTAAGAGTCGGGAGAAGTATGATGTTAAACTTCCCATGTGGTGCAATCTGTATTTGTGTCTCCATTTTGCTGTAGTGGTGTTTGGATTCCAGGAATTAGCCCTACAATATACGGTAAGTATAGGCAAAAATTAATCTAACATCAAATTTGTCTACATGCATATTTCCATTCGAAGAAGCAACTGAATTCAAATACCTAGGAACAATAATTACAAACAGGAATAAGATGCATAAACAAACTAACATAGGCTCAATTCTGGAAATACATGTTATTATGCATTACAGTGAATTTTGTCGTCCCAACTTCTCTCAATAACATTAAACCGAAAATATATAAAACTGTTATTCTACCAGTTATATTTCATGGATGTGAAACATGGACACTTAGTTTTAGGGAGGAGGGAGGATTATGAGTATTTGAGAATAAAGTTCTTAGGACAAATTTTGGACCAAAGAGAAATGGACAGGCGAATGGAGAGGCTACATAATAGTGAGCTATATGATCTTCATAGTAACCAGATATAACAAGAATAGTTAAGTCTCATAGACTACGATGGGCAGAATCATGTGGCACAAATAGAGAATGAAAGGGGGACATTAGGGTGGGCTCAAAAAACTTTTTTTTTATTTCAAAGTTGTAATAGCGCAGAAAAGTTGCGAAATACACAGCTAAAAAAAAATCGGTTGACATTTTCCAGTCACGCAAAGGCTCTGAAGTTTGGCAAAATATGAAAAAAACTTCATTTTTGCAATTTTTTTTTTTAATATCAAGTAGGTATTGCTGATCTTTGCTAAGCACGTTTATGTCTATCTGTGGGATCTGACAATCAATACTCTGGAAGTTATTTATCAAATACCAAAATGCGTAAAAATATAATTTGTTCATTATTCTGGCAAATTTTGGAGATTATGAGCGAGCGGAAGATATCAACTGATCTAAACCAAATTAAAGCACAATGTTTTTAGGCTCTATTTGAAGACGTTACAAACTGTTACATTACGAAAACATCTAATTAAAATATTAAAGAAATAATCTCAAAATTAAGTTTTTTTTTTCATATTTTGTCAAACTTTGGAGCCTTTGCGCGACCGGAAGATGTCAACCGATTTTGATATATTCTTTTTTTTTTTGTCTATATAATTCGCAACTTTTCCGCGCTATTACAACTTCAAAATAAAAAAAATGCATTTTTTCGGCCCACCCTAGGGGACATGGAGGAAACCCCTTGTAGGAAAACCAGAGGAAAAGCCCCCAGTTTGTAGGCCACAAATGAGATGGAAGAATACATTAACCATAATTTGAGGGAAGTAAAGTATACAAGAAATAATTGGAAAATGTTAGCTCAGAATAGGGATGTATGCAGAGTTTATGTCTGCATGGCTAGTTTTAGTGCCTATTTTTGCCCTTTTCTATACAATAAATAAAATTAAGGCTCTATTACATGCATTCTTTTTTCTTTATTTGCAGGGCATGAATGCTTTGGCTGTATTTGGATTCGTCATCTACATTATAATTTCGCTTACAGCTATTGGAATGTTATTCGACAATCGTAGACACGCTTCAATTTTTGAGTTGGCTCGATGCCTTCTATTTGTATTTTATGTACAAAGAAGTGGTTTACTCAAAGAAGAAACTAGCATTTCTTTAATACAATCATTCTTTGTCTTCTCCAGTTGTTTCTGGATACTCAAAACATTTAAAATTCTTCAGATTACAGCTAAAAATAAGTGACATATTCTAGAGCAGAGGAAGTAGAGAGATTTTTCTTCATATTTAAGTGCCTCAGTGTCATAGGTGCCTAACCCACAATTTTAAAAAAAATATGATTCTCCTTGTAATTGCACTAGAAATAAGCATCTCTGTCAGAGCCACATCTGCCTATAACATTATGGAGGAGTTAAAATTAACACAAAAATGTTTATAGGCAGATGTAGCTCTGACCCACATGATTATTTCTAATTCAATTACAGGGGAAAGCATATTTATTTTAATTGTGAGTTAGGCACCAAGACACTCATTTCTTTTAATTCTCATAAGCAGAAAATAAGTTTGGTTCATATTCAAATGTAATGAACAAGGACAAAATGTTTATTTACAAAAAGTTAAGATTGCAACATGGTATAGGCCAAATGAGGAATAAGACTTTTTAAAATTATTGTTAACTTGTTTACAGTTTTATACAATCCTAATATACCTTAGGTGAAATAGGGTTTATTTTATTTTAGTCCAATGCCACCAGATTGTCTTTTATGACATTTCTGGCTCTCTCCTAGCATTGACAGAATTGTAATCCATTTCTTAGGTTGGGGCACCTGGAAGACAGAGTTACATTCCCCGATGATATGATGGGTGATAAATGATAATGAAGTGACAGGAGTGTCCTTAACCAAAACTTAACTTAAATTCCAGACCATAGGCAACCAGAAGAATAATTCCCTTTAAGAAAAAATTAATATGGTCTAACTAGGAATGAACCCAGGACCTCTTGAATTGTAATCAGAGGAGATGCTGACCACTAGGCCACGAGACTGGTCAAAAATAAATTTCGGTAAACAATAATAATACAATTTAATACATAAACATTAGAAACAAAATATTGATATTTTTGCAGAATCTAGCAATATTAGCTTGATATTATACAAGTTTATACCTTGCACACTTTTTTTAAACTCCAACCACTACTTATTGTATTCCTCACTATGCTGGGTGGGCACCAGCCCCATACTTGCCAAATTTCATGAGAATTTTTTTCCCTGAGGGGGAGACTCGATTCAGCGCAAGTCCTGTAGCTTTGCATCGTACCTTAAAGAGCTCAGATGTGGTATGGGATGCTACAAGTCATATTACTTTTAATTTATTCTCAATTAATGATTTTTCATATCTATTCTTTAAATTATGTATTATTCTTTGTCATACTTGGCAGCCCTTTTGTAAAGGAAGCTTATTATTTCATAACAGTTTTTATTGTAGAAACAAGACTGAAGTAAGTGATAGTGTTTATTAATTAAATAAAAATAAAACTACGTTTAATTTTTATTTAATTAATAAATATGGATTTTCATCAAGTAAACACCAACTCAATTGATAGTGTTTATGTTATTTAACAATAGATGTCTCTAGTTAATGTAATCTAGTCATACTGTAATGGCAATATATGTTAATTGTCTGCAGAGAAAACCAAAGTTGTTAAAGTTTTAATCTGTAATATGCTGCTGCACAAATGTATTAAATAAATTATAATTTAACAATTCATTTATGAGCTCTCTTGGAAAAGAGTGTAACCATCAATTTCTGTGAAGGTGACTTTTAAGACATTAAAAATGAATCAATTTGTTTAAACTTAGTAAGAAATAATACAAGAAGTATCAATAATCAAATATTAAAAATTATATCTCATATATATATATGAGGGTGGGTGATACATTTTTACTATTTTTTTTATTCAGGATTTTGTCTACATTACAGTAGTTATCCTTCAACTCAAATGTATTTTGCCACAGATTTCTATCCTCAGCAACTTCTTCTTTGAGGTCTCTGCTGATAATGTTTTTTTCTCACTTCATCCATCCACTGTTCCTTGGGTTTCCCTCTCCTCCTCCTGCCTTCAGCATTCCAATCCAGCATCATTCTTGGAATTCTATTATTCTCCATCCTATTCAGATGTTCATACCATTTCAATCTTCGTTCTTCTATCACTTCTATAACATTATGTTTAACACTTATTATTTCTCTAATATTCTCGTTCTGAATTTTCTCCTTTCTTGAGTTTCTTCCTGCCCTTCACCAAAAATCCATCTCTGTTATCAATAATTTTTTTGCTTGCTGTCTACGTAAAATCTAGGTGTCTGCACCATACGACATTTATTATTATTTCTTCTTCTTCCTTCCAAGTATTAGGCCAAGGCCTGTTACGATCCTATAGAAAATTCCTGGGAAATTCTCGTATAAGACTTGAAAGCATAATAATAGTCCCTTCGATTGGTTGCTGGCCAAAGGAAAGCAAGACCAGTGATGGGGATGCCATCTTATAGCCTCTGGTCAGGCTTTTCTGGAGAAGAAAAGAAAATAAAGGAAACATGAAATGGAAGAAAGGAAAGACACCCTAGCCCTCGGATGCCCTAATAGCGTCGGGGTTGAAATAACAAGAGTTAACCAAGAGAGGTTAGATAGTAAAGTTAAAAGAGTGCAAAACACAAGTAAGTGGAAGAAATGTTTTGCTCAGCTTGGGCACCTTGTGGTCGCCATCCACATATCCCCTAGATGAGGACCCCTGAGGGGTTATTATTATTTAACTAATACAATATTCACTGTTATTTATGTAACCTTCTCCAACTTACTAAGTAGTTTGTCTATAGCTTAATGTTAAATTTGTGGAATCATTTACCACTCTATTGAGCTGGCTTATAAAATGGCTTTCAACTAAAATAATGTAACACAGAATTTTTGGTTAAACCCTTATTCTTGGGAGGTCTTCAATTTCTTTTTTACATTTGTTACCTTTTTTTTTATATATACAGAGTGAAAATTATTTAAACCGACAAACTCTGGGAGGTTGTAGGAGGCACCAAAACAAATGTTTTTCCCTAATGCCATTTTTTACTATGATGATTATTTAAATCGGTAGAGGGTGTATTACGCTCTTCAGTTGTCATGACTGCAACTGCTGTTGATGGTAAGAATTGTTTTGTCCACCAGTGTAGTAGTGAATTGTATCTGTTTACTAATGGAGCGATACACTTGGAGTACACTGATATGTGTGGGCCGGTGTTGTTGGGGACTTTTTAATTGGGACATATCTCCTACCTAGGCCATTAAATGGCAGGCACTATTACAATTTTCTCGCCAGAGCATTGCCAGAATTGCTGGAAGGCGTCCCGCTCCCTACAAGACAACGCATGTGGTTCCAACATGATGGGGTGTCGGCACATTTCAGTCAACGATTTTCAGAAAAGTTGATTGGCAGAGGTGGTCCTGTACCATGGCCTGCTCGATCCCCAGATATGACCCCTTTGGATTTTTTTGTGTGGGGAGAGATGCGCAATCTTGTTTACACAACTCCTGTTGCATCAGAAAGGGATCTGGTTGCTCGGATAGTAGCAGCAGCAATTAATGATACTCCTGGAGTTTTTGCCTATGTTACACAGAACATGATTCGCCGGTGTAACCTTTGTTTACATGTCAATGGAGGCATTTTTGAACCTCTACTGTAATTTAAGTAATTGCGTTGTGTTAATGTGTTGTCTCTTGGTAATAAAAATGCAGAAGTGTTTGTTGGTTTAATTAATTTGCCGCTAGAGAAATCTTCCTCTACCGGTTTAAATAATCCTCATAGGAAAAAATATTTGTTTTAGTGTCCCCTACAACACGCACACACTGTTGAGTAACGCTAAGAAA
Source organism: Diploptera punctata (assembly GCA_030220185.1). Classification (NCBI taxonomy): domain Eukaryota; kingdom Metazoa; phylum Arthropoda; class Insecta; order Blattodea; family Blaberidae; genus Diploptera; species Diploptera punctata. The sequence continues at coordinate 757,870 of JASPKZ010008900.1, forward strand.
TTAGGGCTGGAAGTAAATATCAATAAAACTAAATATATGATCACACGTAGAAATTCATTAAATAATGGAAATGGACAGCTAATGACAAATGAGGGAAATTTTGAGGAAGGGGCCGAATTCAAATATCTAGGAACAATAATCACAAATAGGAATGAGATGCACAAAGAAATTAAACATAGGCTCAATTCTGGAAATGCGTGCTATTATGCATTGCAGAGACTTTTGATGTCCCAAGTCCTTTCAAAAAACGTTAAACTGAAAATATATAAAACTATTATTCTACCAGTTATATTATATGGGTGCGAAACATGGACTCTTACTTTAAGGGAGGAAAGGAGATTACAAGTATTTGAGGATAAAGTACTTAGGAAAATTTTTGGACCAAAGAGAGATGAACAGACAGGTGAATGGAGAAGACTACATAACAATGAACTACATGGTCTTTATAGGAAGCCAGATATAATAAGAACAGTTGAGTCTCGTAGACTGCGATGGGCAGGACATGTTGCACATATGGGGAATGAAAGACTTGCATGGAAGCTTCTTATAGGAAAGCCAGAGGGAAAACGGCCAGTTGGTAGACCAAAAATGAGGTGGGAGAATAACATTAACTATGATTTGAGGGAGGTGGATTATACAGGGATTGATTGGAAAGCATTGGCTCAGGATAGGGATTATGGAGAGCTTGTGTCCGCGCGGCCATGAACCTACGGGTTCGATAGTGCCAGTGAGTAAGTAAGTAAGTCCCCTACAACCTCCCAGAGTTTGTCGGTTTAAATAATTGTCACCCTGTATATAGAGTGTACTGAAAAATATTGTGGTTAATAAAGAGGAAACACAATTACAGTGCTCATTGTAATGTGTGCCACTCATATTTTAGTGTTTCACACAGAGTAGAAAATTACATAAAAAAGTGCTTTAACTGTGGAAGAGAGAGTTGATGTTGAAAAGTCAGCAGAAGAACCAGTAAAGTAAAACCAACACATTTGTTTATATCTTACCTCATATTCATGTTTTTCTAACACAGGAACTGTGGAGGAAAAAAAAATTAATTAATTAAAAAATTTTAAAAATTGGAAAAACCTTTGGGATAAAATATTTATTCAGGAGAACAAATTTAGATCTATCAATTTTAAAGTTCCCGGTGAATGGGACTGATCTCAAGGTTCATCAAATCAACACACCAGATGGCAACTTTGTAGATGAAGATTCAAACAAAAATCCAGTAGTCGTGGATTTGGCTGATAAGAGGTAGATAAGAATCAACTCATTCATTAATTGAATCAGTCATTTCGAAAAGGGATCATCTACGATTTTTTGTGAATGATGATGAAAGTAACTTTTTCGTTTATTCCATGGTTTCATACGTCCTTACATCGATTTTTCCGAGTGGCAAAAATGTTTTCCAAATACACAATTTATTTTAACACTTTATGAACTTTACATTTCATTTTGAAAAAAAGGAAAAAACTTCACCGAGTGTTGTTCCCTTTTCGAACGGACTGACGCACGAATGTGATCTTGACTTCAGCTCCATATCTGTCCTCTTGCAGTCTTTCTGTGTTATCAGAGTAAACAATATTAAAACCATGCTACAATCGTTATTTATGTATTATTTATTTAATGCAAGGCACTCCGTGTACAGAGTATGGGTAAAGGTGTTCCAAAAGAACAAAAACATTATTTTGCAATAAATACATTTTACGAATTTGAGTGTAATAGTGACAAGCCTAGAACAGTAATCGGCCGGAAATTCATTGACACCATTTTCGGGGAACAAGAGTTCAACTTGTTCAAACCATAGCCCCCAGAAATACTGCAAATACCAGATGTGAAAACACACCCTGCCTACATCAGCAAAGTACCAATCAATCAAAAAAAAATGGATGATGTAAAGAAACTTCATCAGTACATTCCTGATATCCATCGAAATTTTTATGATGATTTATCCAAATGGCCTATACAGCTGAAGTAGTAGAGAACGCCGAAGATGTTCAATGATGAAATTTTTCGGATGTACTTTCTTTTATAGTCACTTCCAAATGATGAAATGTAATAAAATGTATACAGTATTATTCCATGTATGTAGTTATTTCGCAATAATATTTTTTTTCAAATAAATGTGTTTAATTTTGTAAACGTTTCTTCGTTCATTTCGAAAAGGGATCATATCCGGAAAATTGTAATTAATTTTTTGGGAAAACCATAATCAAGAAAGTCATGTAAATCGGTAAGTGAACGTGAATGGCATGAAAATTATTCAGTAGAAATTTCAGATTCATAGCTTTATCCTGGAGAAACTGAATCAGTTTTCTCTCTCTCCTGTAAAATTTGATCAGCTGTAGATGATCCCTTTTTGAAATGACTGATTCAATTGAAGAACCTCATAATGTTATTTCCCGTAAATAACTTATGAATAAATTTTTCTCTCCCTTATTCTGGTATAATCCTGCTTTCCTACAGCGATGCACAATTATTCATAATGCAATTGGGTTGCTTTTAAATGAAGACATTATGATGGAATAATGAACGCTACTTTTTAAGCTGTAAAATTATTTTTATGATGTAAATATGCAAATTTACATAACCAGGGTAACTGTCTAAGGCTCGTATCTATGAACGCATTAGACCGTAAAAGTCGTTCTCAACATGTACTCTGCTGAGAAAGTTGCATCCAAATATGTTTTGCGTACTCAAGAATCTGTTCATGCGATAATAATTGTCGAAATTCCGTAAGCTACCCAATGAGGTGACCTTGCAGAGAACGAATCGTGAGCAACCCGATGGGAACTGATGGTAACCGATGTACTCGAAACCTTGCTGCTTTATCTAAGATGTTGGACCTTGAAGACTTTGATCATGTTTTCGGTATACGTGGAGAAGAGGAATTTGATAAGAGTCTACCAAGGAATTCAACTGGAAGAACAGGAGAATTGGCGTAATATCGCACGATGCAGATGTCGTCGTATACGGTTTTATTTGTGGGATGCAAGCATAAATGCATTCCTCTAGCAGACGAAAATAGCGGAAGTGGTTTATCACTAAGAATTCTGAGTAATTTCTTGCCAATATTACAAAAAAGACTTTCATGCATGACCAGTGAGTGACTCGCTAATTTGAACTTTGCATGTTCTCCCGGAAAATTCAGCTCACCAGAGACTAATGTATTTGCATAAACCGAGCTTTGAACCCAAGATTCAATTTATATATGAAATTTGCAACAAAAATGAACTTCCTATATCTGTTATCAATCAGCCATGGTGGACTAGTGGTTATGTTCCATGCCTCTGATCCCAAGGGCCGTAGGTTCATACCTGGCTAGGATCGATGGAAAAAATCCAAGGAACAAGTCCACTGGGAGGGACTTTAAGCTGTGGGTTCCAAGTCTGAAGATTTTCAGGCTTGTAAAAGAACCTTAAGCCTGAATAAAGAGGCCTCTAAGCAAAATTTAAAAACCTCATTCCTTCTAGTAATATCTTAGTTGCCTACTAGATGTCTCATTGGGTCAGTATGTTGACCACATACCATTCATGACATCTAAAGGAAAATAAACAAATAAATTATATTTGAAGAGAAAAATTATACGCTCAGACTGGGGCTTGAACCAGGACCTTTGGCTTTCTAAGCCAATACTCTACTGACAGAGCTATCTGAGCAAGTTCCAATCTAAATGCAAATCTTTCTCTTATACTCTACCAACTGAGCTATCTGAGCAATTTTGTTTAGTTGTTTCTTGACTCACTCAAACAAACAAGTTGTGAACGTGAACAGCATTGAGAATGTCACAAATACAGTGACGGAATCTAGATATGCAAGGGAGTTAAGAAGTATGAGGTGAGTCACGAAACAACTAAACAAAATTAAAATAAACCTCATAGTGTTATTTCCTACCTACATAACCTATCTGAGCAAGTTCGAATCTAGAAAGCCAAATGTTCTGGGTTCATGCCCCAGTCTGAGCATATAATTTTTCTCTTCAAATATGATTTATCCATCATTGAGATTTACGAAATTAATAAAAAAAAAACATTGTAACTAAATTAACTTGGTCTAGTAACTCCTAAAAAGGAGAGGCTATGGCCTAACAATAGGATGTTACACTATTGTAAATGTAAAGATATCTATTATCAACTTCAAGAAGGATGTCATTTTTACACCTCATTGAGTTAAATTCTCTTCAGTTTACAGTTTCAAATTAAGTTCCCTGATGGCCAGTTATATTATATGGGTGCGAAACGTGGACTCTTACTTTAAGGGAGGAAATGAGATTACGAGTTTTTGAGAATAAAGTTCTTAGCAAAATTTTTGGACCAAAGAGAGATGAACAGACAGGTGAATGGAGAAGACTTACATAACAATGAACTACATGGTCTTTATAGGAAGCCAGATATAATAAGAACAGTTAAGTCTCGTAGACTGTGATGGGCAGGACATGTGGCACATATGGGGAATGAAAGACGTGCATGGAAGCTTCTTGTAGGAAAGCCAGAGGAAAAACGCCCAGTGGGTGGGAGAACAACATTAACTATGATTTGAGGGAAGTAGACTATACAGGGAATGATTGAAAGGCATTAGCTCAGGATAGGGATGTATGGAGAGCTTATGTCCGCGCGGTCATGAACCTACGGGTTTGATAGTGCCAGTGAGTAAGTAAGATGGTCACATCCCACCGTAAAAGTGCTCATAATTAAACGAAAAAAGTTCACAAAATTGAGCAAACTACTTTTATAAAACAGAGAGAAAATGCCTTGAATTTTAGTAGAGGAAAAAAACTGGATGAAAATGGAAGCCAATTATTAGCAGTTTATGTAGTTAAATGAGTGTATAATTACTCGTAACTTATTTTGGTAAAGAAGCTGGCATTTGCAGACTTCATGCACTGTGCTTGCATAGGAAGTTTACTGAATTACCATGAGCCTATCTGCTGTCACCAACCTTAACATACTGCTGCCATTTTAAAAAATCACCCTGCATGAAATCAATGGAATAATTCAATATTTCTACACCCCATTTTTTTTTGTGGGGGGTGGTTACTAGAAAGAAGGTTGGAAAATTAATAGTTTTCAGAGGTATCCGGTTATCTTAAATTCATACATAAGTTTATATGAATGTAGAATAATTATTAAGTTATGTAGATAGGAAATAACACTATGAGGTTTTTTAATATTGTTTATTTTTTATTATTTCACTCACCTCATACTTCATAATTCATAGCAGACCCTGGATTTCTTCACATATTTTGTGACATTCTCAATGCTGCGTCAGTTGTGAACGTGACGCAGCATTGAGAATGTCACAAAATATGTGAAGAAACCCAGGGTCTGCTATGAATTATGAAGTATGAGGTGAGTGAAATAATAAAAAATAAACAATATAGAATAATTATTTTTACCTGTAAGTGGGAAATGGACAGTTAATGACAAATGAGGGAAATTCTGAAAAAGTGGCTGAATTCAAATACCTGGGAACAATAATTACAAATAGGAATGAGATGCACAAGGAAATTAAACATAGGCTCAATTCTTGAAATGCAGCTATTATGCATTGCAGAGATTCTTGTAATCCCAACTCTTTAAAAAAAAAGTTAAACTGAAAATATATAAAAGTTATTCTACCAGTTATACTACATGGATGCGAAACATGGTCTCTTACTTTAAGGAAGAAAAGGAGATTACAAAGTATTTGAGAATAAAGTCATTAAGAAAATTTTTTGACCAAAGAGAGATGAACAGACAGGTGAATGGAGAAGACCTCATAACACTGAGCTACATGGTATTTATAGGAAGCCAGAAATAATAAGAACATTAAATTTTGTCTCATAGACTGCAATGGGCAGGACATTTGACACAAATGGGAAATGAAAGTTGGGCATGGAAGCTGTTTGTAGGAAAACACCCATTTGCTAGACCAATAATGAGATGGGAGAAAACATTGACCAGGATTTGAGGAAAGCAGAATATACAGATGATTGGAAAACTTTAGCTCAGGATAGGGATGTGTGGAGAGCTTATGTCCATGTGGCCATGAACTTACAGGTTTGATAGCGCCAATGAGTTAGTTAATTAGTTACTGGGAATTGGTCAAGTTAGGAGGATGGATAAAAATAGGAAGGCATATTCAGATTTATATTTTGCAACGGGAAGGACAATGGACAAGTGGAATTAATTGATGGTGGAACTTATTAGTGAATGATAAAAAGTGTAAAATCAAGAAGTAAGATCAATTAATGAAGGACAGGAGACTGGAAGAAGGCAGCAATGACTCATACTAAACTGTAGGGAAAAAAAAATTACATGAAGTATATGGCAGAAATTTAAATAAACATGTTGGCAAACATGTCAGTAGCACAAAATATAACTGAAATTAACTCAGAAGTATTGATATATTAGCAACTTGTTTTCTGTTTGAAGATTCATAGACTATTTTTTTGCAGTAGAATAACAAGTTTACAATATTATAATATGCAAGCATCCCAAAATAATTAAGGATACATGATTGTCTTCGCATTGAATCCACAACAGTCTATTAAATAATCAAACTTAAATCCAATTGAATATGACAAAAAATATTTATTACAACAAAATTTAACAACTTATGCAAAGAAAAACAAGAATCACTCCAAAATTCAGGGCACTAAAATTCATATTCTTAAATAAACCCATAGAAAACCAATAATGATTCAAGTAAAGATGATGAAATAAACTCAAAAAGTTTACAATACCATATATTTGCAATTTAAAAAAATAAACATTTTACCAATGTTCATAAATATGTCTTAAATTATTAATTTAATAAATAGTCAGATTTTTATTTTCTTAAATATTGTATAAGAAACTCCCAAAACTATAAAGGCCTAAAGCTAATCATTAAAGATTATATTATTTGAGTCTAATATTGATAAGTTAGTTATCTCTATCAGAATATTACAGTGAGATCAGTATAGCAGTGGACTGCATGTACGGAAATCACCTTTTCGGTATGTAATACTAGGCAACTACTACGTCATCGTGTCTTCCCTCTACTGTGATCTTATAAAACAGTGCCAAATTCCTGTCTTCGTTGTCCTCTCCCCTATGTACCTCCCCATCCCTTCTTTATGCGCTGTGTGTGACTGTGCATCTTCCCCTTGTTGTCGAAGACCTCAAATAAGCTGTGCAAGCAAATATCAATGTCATCATCAACTTTGGTTTCGTCAGGGTCAGATCGACGATAGCTCGAAGGAGCTGTTTGGTTTAATCAGTCCCATAAGCCAGGGTAGGGCAACCAGGACTGTTTACCCCAGCCCTTGGCTGGACTGGATTGTGTGTATGTATGTTTATTATTACTGTTATTGATTTTTTTTCTTTTGATGACCGATTTATATTATTTCATTCATTTCTTTCAATGGTCAAGAAGATAAACTTTTGTTATATTTGTATTTCAATTATCTGACTCATGATATTTATTAAAAGTTACATTTTAGTTAACTTATGTTTACTAATTGCGTAGCTAGTCATGTTTGGTATTGATTTATATTCTAAAGCTTTCTCAAGCCAATTTAATCCCCTTTTTCCTTCTAGCTTCCACGATTATAATACTGTTTGGCATCCAGTACTAATGTTTTATAATTTACAACGGAAAGGTCGATTAATCTTTGCCTTCTATGGGCCCAGGCAAAGGAATGTGGACATAGTCACTCAAAATTTTCAAACTCAATGTAATGATAGGTAGGAGCGCGCAGTGCAGGCAGACGCGGGGTTTGTGCTGTGCGATAACGAAGGCTTACACATGCAGACACTATACTTGAAATGTGCGCTGATTCAGCCGTTTACCAGTACATCCCACACATTCACGGTCAGATAGTGTAGCTCGAGTAGATAAGGTGATTGATCGCTTTTCCTTGTGAACTGAATGACGTGTGTATAAGTTATTTCAATTAAAAAATGTGTATCTTATAAAACATAAGTGTAAAGTGAATCACGTGTGTGTGAGTGTAAACTGTATAATGGCTAATAATTTTTCTACTGAACAACGTGTATTTATTTATGAACAATATTTGTTAACTCAGTCTGCCAGACAAGTACGAAGACGTTTTGAAACACGATTCCCAGGTGTAAAAATTCCATCATGTTCAACAAATTTTATAAAGAGGTGTCAAAAATGTATGGACAACGAAGGTGAACAGTTCCAACAGCTGCTTCAATAAAGTTGGTAAGTATGACAATTTGTATAATAGTTACGAAAATGTTGTTGTTGTTTTCAAATGCTGGACCTTGGCAATGAAGCCATTAGCGTTCTTGCTCTCCAATATTTCTCTATGGTGGATCCAACAGGTTTGTAGATGTTCTTCGTTCATTTCTTCGTCTTTGTTGAATGTGTGTGGTTGTATCACCATGAACCTACGCTGTCCGTTCCCTGCCGCGAGTGCGTCAGCAGTGTATAGTGAAATCCCCGCGTCTGCTGTCCAGTGCTATACTGATTGCACTGTAGAAAAATTATTCTAATAGATTCAATTCAGTATTGACTTGGAGAACTTTATTAAGTTATGTAGATAGGAAATAACACTATGAGGTTGTTTAATATTGTTTATTTTTTATTATTTCACTCACCTCATACTTCATAATTCATAGCAGACCCTGGGTTTCTTCACATATTTTGTGACATTCTCAATGCTGCATCACGTTCACAACTGACGTCCAACGGCCTTCTATCCTGCAGACTGACCTCCGTGCCAGATGGCCGTTGGACGTCAGTTGTGAACGTGACGCAGCATTGAGAATGTCACAAAATATGTGAAGAAACCCAGGGTCTGCTATGAATTATGAAGTATGAGGTGAGTGAAATAATAAAAAATAAACAATATTGACTTGAAGATTGAAATCTAACCTCTTTATGTAACCCAGTTTATCAGATACTGTAAAAAAACTTTTTTAATCTTTAAATGCTAGGATGAATGAATTTTTACAATATGACAAATTATACTTAAAGAGAAAAATTTATTCAAATAATAAAGTTGGAAATTTTTACATTATGAGATTTTCTTAATAAGAATCAAATGAATCGTGAATTCTTCTTACCTCATACATCTATGTTTTTTTTACAGAACTGCAGTATCGGGAAACATTCATGAAACAGCTGAAGATGGGGATGAAGTTTTCTGATACTGCAGTTCTGTGTTAAAAAACATAGAAGTATGAGGCAAGAATAATTCACGATTAATTTGATTCTTATTAAGAAAAATGTGGATGTGAAACCTGGACATTAACAAAGGCAGATAGTAAACAAATAGAGGCCGCTGAAATGAAGACATTGAGAGCAATAGCAGGATACCAAAGGACCGATAAAAAGAAAAACGAAGATATAAGAACAGAACTTAATATATTTAATCTCTGTGAAAGAATAAAATATTATCAAAATGGTTATCTTCAGCATGTATTACGAATGAATGAACAGCGCATACCAAGAAGAATGTATAATTATGAACCAAAAGGGAGAAGAATGTTGGGAAGACCATTGAAGAGATGGAAGGTCCAATTCGACCTATAATGAGATCGGAACAGGCCATTGGGCTTAATCCTTGTTGTTGATGATGATGATTAAGAAAAATGTATGCCTAAACTGGTATTTGTATATGAGGTCTCTGGTTTTGTACACCAGTGCTCTGCCACTGAGCTATTCAGGCATCTCAATTTAAATGCTAACTTTTCTATTTATTATACAATCATTACATATACATTTTTAAGTTATCTTTTAGCTTTATTATTATTTTACAGATTGTTATAACCACTGATGATTCTGTTCCCAATTTCAATTTCCTTCTGTCTAAGTAGTCCTTTTGATCCAATCCCCCTTTTTGGCTTCCTGGTTATCATTCTTCTAACTGTGTTTAGATCATCCCAATTTTTTCTCCCAGGCAGTATTCATTCTATGATCTTTTTTGGCCATCTTGTGTTGTCCATCCTAACTATGTGCCCGTATCACTTTAACTGTTATGTCTGTATTTCAACAATATCTATCTCCTTCCATCACTTCTCTTATTTATATGTTTAGTTTTTTAATTTTCACTATTTAAAAGTAAGGTAAAATTTCTAGGCATGCATAAAACAGTTTTATATCAAAATACCAACTTTTCAGAATAAAATCATTTTTTGTTGCCAAAATGAATCTGGGGAAGCAGTTAGAATATGTCCTTTTTATATATATATTTATTTAATGTCACCACATTGTCATTCCGAAATTCTGGTTTACTCTCCTGGCACGGCATTATTTTAATAGGTGAAATTTCATTAATCCTATGTTTAAAAGTTTAAAAATAAAAAGTGCAAATTGTGCGTTAATTTCTTAAATACATTATTGTCTCCATGACCTTCAGAAAAGGGGGCAGACAAGGCATTTTCTACGCTGGTGAAAAAACACTAAAATCAGTAACTACCTTCACGTATCTGGGAGTCACTTTCCAAACACAGGGAAGCGTGTTTATACACCACGTAAATGACAGAGTAAATGCTGCGATAAGAGCCAAAAGCGACATTAAGTCAATAAACAAACTCTCTCTAGAAACAGCCCTACAACTCTTTGAACTTAAAGTTGATCCCATTGCAACATATGGGTTAGATAATATATAGGTCCATTTAAAGAAGCCGAACCTAGAAAAATTAGAGAAACTAAAAGCAACATACCTAAAAAGGGTGCTCTGTCTCTCCAAATACATGCCGTCATGACTTGTTTATGAACTCTCCAGAGAACCATTCTAAATAGAAGAGCTGAGGCTAAAGTTCCTACTACCAGTGACACCAGCTTACCAGGACCTCCTGCAAGAGCTCTACGAAAAGAAACGCAAAATATGGGAAGAATTCTACATTACTGATGCCATGACAAACCGTGAATGGATTCAGGGAGGATATGAATTGCACCACATAGTGACCAGACTCGCTGTGCATGGATTTCACCACAAGCTGTGCAGCAACCAGAGCCTGGCCCAGACTGCATGTGCGCAAGATGTGGCGAACAGTGCGAGAAATATCATGTGTTAAACTGTAGGATGAGATCAGAATCGTTGTTGAAACTCTGCAGTGACTAAAAACAAACTTCCTTGCACGTTGTGCGCATTTCTTATTTTATTATATATATATATATATATATATTTAATGCCACCACATTGTCATTCCGACATTCTGGTTTACTCTCCATTTTAATAGGTAAAATTTCATTAATCCTATGTTTAAAGGTTTAAAAATAAAAAGTGCAAATTGTGCGTGAATTTCTTTAAATGCATTATTTTCAAAGAATGTTGTATTTATGCTTTAGGCCACTATTGTATCTAGGAGTCTTATCAGGTTACTAAATACAGTCAAAATATATATTTAAAAAATTTCAAAATAAATGTTTTAAACTGTCAACAAAATGTTTTATTCTTTCATGATTTCATAATTATAATTCTAAAAACAAACAAATTTGAAAGTAAGATGATACTAGACACTAAATCAAAGTCATTTTTAAATATTCTAAAATTAAAATAAACTTAAAAAAATATCTTCCTCGTTGAGAATTTGCAACATTTTATCACACAATAGAATTAAAGCAAACGTTTTTCTTAACTAATGCTGCGCCATGGATAAAACAAGCTGTTTTAAAGCATAATTACGCTATATCACAATATTTTCTATTATCATGTGTAACCACATAATGTCATTCTTCAACAATAAGTACTGTTCAACAGTATGGCATAACCTTTCATTGTGTCATTGTATGAAAATGTTAGGAAGATAAATGATATATGTGAATTGTATGAGAAACTTTAAAATGCAACAATGGAAGCAGTTTTAATATGTAACAAGGATATTTTCATAGTTTCACTACAGTAACATTTCTCAATTTAAGGACCCCAAACCTTCTGATGGGGGATTCGGTGGGTTAAAAAGTCCCCCAATATGTGATAAAGGGCACATAAACTCATATTTTAACATAAAATTGCAATAAATCTATTTGTTTTATTATTTATTTGATTTTGTAAGACTTCTAATACCGTATAATAGTCTATATAAATGAATCTGATATTATTTTTAGATATCATCTTATAAAACTCTGTGATTTTCACTGGACTGGTTTCAGAATATGTCCCTTCCATCCTCAGCCAAAACTCTGACTGTTGAACTTTCGTCGTCACCTCCTGTACCGAAATCAAGTTTTCAATACATGGATTATGTCATACTGCACAACCAATATGTCATTGCATCTCCATTTCTTCTGTGATCTTAGTGAACAGTGCCAAATTCTCTCCTATGTATCCCCCCCTCCTTTCCTTTACGCGCCGTGTGCTATCGCGCATACTCCCCTCTCCTAGTGAACCCTCAAATAGCTGCGCTTACTAACATCAGATCAGATCATGTTTTGTTAACCAAAGGAGCCTAATCAATATAGCTCGGAGGAGCTTGTTTTTGTTTATTGGTTCCTTAGGCCAGGGTGGGACCACAAGGATCGCGCACCCTAGCCCTTGGCGGGACTAGTGTGAATGAAAGAGAGTACGTATGTTTCATAATTATTGTTTTGTTTAGATGATCGATAAGACTATTCTTTTCTTTTCTCAACTTATTTTCAATGTTAAGCTATCTTTTATTTGAAGAGAAAAATTATATGCTCAGACCGGGACTTGAACCCGGGACCCTTGTTTTTCTAGTCCAAGTGCTCTACCATTTGAGCTACCTGAGCAAGTACCGATCTAAACGCAAATTTTTCTCTATATACATTGTAATTCCTGCCCACCAAAGGCTTCAAAGCATTTGGTGGGCAGGAATTACAACGTATATAGAGAAAAATTTGCGTTTAGATCGGTACTTGCTCAGGTAGCTCAAATGGTAGAGCACTTGGACTAGAAAAACAAGGGTCCCGGGTTCAAGTCCCGGTCTGAGCATATAATTTTTCTCTTCAAATATGATTTATCCATCATTGAGATGTATGAAATTAATAATAAGAATATCTTTTATTTATTTGAACATTATATCTGACTGTTTTTGACTCTTATTAAATATAAGTTATCTGTTTTTAATTAACTTCTGCCTATTGATTTAATAGCTAGTCATGTCAGTCATATGAGTATAAAGTTCCAAAGCTTTCTCAAGCAAATATGATTCCCTCTTTCCTTGAAACTTCCACGATTGTAATCTGTATAGCTTATAATATATTAAACGCTTAACAATTTATTAACGAAAGGTGAATTAATCTTTGTCTTTAATGGGCTCGGGCAAAGATATCTTAATTTGAGCAATCTATGTTCCCAACTCAAGGCAATTATCAACAACATTGGTACGATCCAGCACCAACACGCGGTGCAATTAATGGTAGCAGATCGCGTGGTTTAATTTTTGGTTTGCATCGTGTGGTTCAATAAATGGTTCTGGGTTCAAGTCCTGGTACACTCCAATGCTATCTGGTGCAAGTTTGATTACTTTTGAGATCAAATCTTGCTCGCCAAGAACTTCGAAATCCAGTGAAAATCACAAAGTTTTATGAGATGAGATGTAAAAATACAGTAATAGTAAATTAATTTACATAAATTACCTTATAGTGTTACTTCCCATTGTAATTGGAACTGTTTAATAGGTTGTATTGAAAAAAAAAACTTTGTCTAAACAGTTGACAAAATTATTAATAGTGAGCGGAGAACATATTTTTAACAACTCACCCCATAAATTTCAAGAGTTCTTGAGACCAATGAGTAATTAACAGACAAAGAATTTCAACAGTCAGAGTCATGACTGAAGAGGGACGAGAAGTTGTCTGAAACCATTGGTCTCAAGAAATCTTGAAATTTATGAGGTGAGTTATTAAAAATATGTTCTCCGCTCACTGTTAATGATATAATCTCATAATGTTTACTTCCCAACATTAATTTAAATATAAGCAGAGAATTATATTACACAGCCCTCAAATGAATGAAAAAAAAAGTATGCAAATCTGATAATCTTTCAGCAAGGTGCAACCTGTTTGAATATTTAAAAACTTTTAAAAAGCTGTAAATTATGAATTTCAGAGGAATTTTAACATATGATTTTCTATAATTGAATAGTTAATAATAATTAAATGAATCGTGATTTTTTCTTACCTCATACATCTATGTTTCTTTAAACACAGCACTGCAGTATCGGCGACCCTTTGTCGTCATCGTCAGCTGTTTTCACGACTGTCAATTTTTTCTCCTTTTTGCCGGTAATTATCTAGACTGCCATCTGGTGTTCTTTTGAAGGAATTCCTCTTCAAACTGCCATCTGGTGTTGTTTTGAATGAATCATTTCCTAAACTGCTATCTGTTGTATTTTTGAAGAACTTTGTAATCAAGCTTGGTTCTTCCGGAATCTCGAAGTTCATAGTTCTAGTATGGTTTTTTTGAATATATATGCTAGAGCATCATAGGATTGAAAAAGAAGCAAAACTTTTAAAACATCTATCAAAACCTTTGGATTTAACAGTTTGGGAAAAAATATATATTCAAAAAAAACCATACTAGAACTATGAACTTCGAGATTCCGGAAGAACCAAGCTTGATTACAAAGTTCTTCAAAAATACAACAGATAGCAGTTTAGGAAATGATTCATTCAAAACAACACCAGATGGCAGTTTGAAGAGGAATTCCTTCAAAAGAACACCAGATGGCAGTCTAGATAATTACCGGCAAAAAGGAGAAAAAATTGACAGTCGTGAAAACAGCTGACGATGACGACAAAGGGTCGCCGATACTGCAGTGCTGTGTTTAAAGAAACATAGATGTATGAGGTAAGAAAAAATCACGATTCATTTAATTATTATTAATTGAACCTCATAATGTTAAAAATTCCCAAATTTAATATATAAATTGAATAGTTGCCTCGAAAACAGACCTAAGCCATTAACTGCTATTCATGACTTGACTAACTTCTTGCGCCATTTTGTTACATATAGTTGCTTAAGAAACAATACCGCATAACTGACACTTTTGGTGAAATTCACATTTTTATACTGTTAGCATCATGGAAGAAGTGCGCTCAGTTCTAACATAGATTGGGATGCAATTTTGTACCATGACCTTGCTAAACTTATAGATAAAATTGTTTCAATGCATAGGTACTAAGGGGAAAAGTAAACAGTTTTTTATTTCTCATGTAAAATGTTCATTTTGTTAGTTACGCGGTAGTTTCTTAAGCGACGATATAAATCACTATTCGCTTAAATGCTAAGTTTTAAAAATAAATAAAACAGATTTGGAAGAGAGCAGGGATAGTTTTACATACACCATACTGTGATTTTCTCCATACATATCACTAATCCACTGAAAACTCAATTTTCAAATTTTTGTAGGTATCTCTCTTCGGGGCAACTACTCAATTGGGTATTCTGTAATTAGATTTTGTACAGATTAATTTTAAACAGGTACAAAATTGTACTCATATCACTGAAAGTTTAGGATGCTGAGTAAATTTTATTGTGTGTTCAATAAGAGCACTTTAAGAGTAATTTTTTAATAACTTGCCATACAGTAATAGTGACTGGAGAACATATTTTTAACGACTCACCTCATATAATTTCAAATTTATTTGATACCGGCGGTTTCAGACAATATCTTGTCCCTCTTCAGTCATGGCTTCCACTGATGAAATTCTCTGGTTGTTGATTTCTCTAAGGACATCCATCACCTCTTGTGCTGCCATTTTTGGTTGGGATTACAAACTTTGTAATTAAATTTTTATCCACTGGAATATCAAAGTTCATAGAACGATATTTATTCTTCTGAATGAATATCTTTTCCCAATTGTCAATATTTTTGATAAAAGTTTTCTCGAAGTATTTGGAATTATTAAATTAATTAATTTATTGTTTTAAAAATATTAATAATAGCTTGCCAATAGCCCCTGTCAAAGGTCAAGGTATTTTATCAACTAGATGGAAGGGATGATTTCTGTGCCTCTTTTTCAATTTTATGATTTCTAGCAAACTATGTGCAGCAAATGCTGCACATAGTTTGCTAGAAATCATAAAATTGAAAAGGAGTCAAAACTTTTGAAACAATTGGATAAACCGTTGGAATTGACAATTTGGGTAAAGATATTCATTCAGAAGAATAAACCTCAATCTATGAACTTCGATATTCCGGTGGATAAAAATTTAATTACAAAGTTTATAATCCCAACCAAAGATGGCAGCACAAGAGGTGATGTCCTTAGAGAAATCAACAACCAGAGAATTTCATCAGTGGAAGCCATGACTGAAGAGGGACAAGATATTGTCTGAAACCGCCAGTATCAAAGAAATTTGAAATTATATGAGGTGAGTCGTTAAAAATATGTTCTCCACTCACTATTAATGATACCTCATAATGTTTACTTCCCAATATTAATTTAATATTGCTATACATTTTCATCTGTGATTAAAGTGAAATGATTAAACTTATGGGCCATGTGAATTTAATATCCGTCAAGGTGGGTCCCCGACTTAAAAAGGTTGAAAACTACTCCACTATAGCATTTGTTTGTGTCACTACTGATGATGCTGTTTGGTAATGTTAAACCCGCTCGTATAAATGTGAATCAATGCATCAAATTGTGTTCACTATCCTCTAAAATCACTCGCATCTAATGTGAAAGATACAATTATATTTGAAGAGAAAAACATACGCCCAGACTGCGCTTTGAACCCAGGCACCTTTTGCTTTCTATGCAAATGCTCTACCAATTGAGCTACCTGAAAAACTCCAATCTAAATGCAAATTTCTTTCTCTTATATCATCATCATCACTCCAGGGATTAGGCAATTGTCTGTTCCGACTTCATAATACATCAGCCCAACGTCTTCTAGGTCTTCCAACATCACGTCTTCCTCTTGCTTGATAATTTCTTGCTAACAATGGATATCTCTCCTTACTCATTCCATCCTATGATCAATCCATTTCTGTCTGTAATTCGTGACCTTATCCAATAAAGGCTGTACTTTCAATTCTTCTCTTATATCCTCATTTCTTATTCTATCAAGTCTTGTACATCCTTTTACTTGTCTTAGGAACCTCATCTCCGCCGTCTGTATTCTATCCTTCTGTTTTTTTCATTGGAGCCCAAGTTTCACATCCATACAATATTGTGGGAACCGCCATAACATTATACATTTTTATCTTGGTTTCTTTTCTAATTTTATTTTTGAATGTTCTCTCTATTGTTCCACACACCGTCTGAAATTTATTTATTTTGGAGTCAATATCTCTTTCCACATTGTAGCTAACATCACAGCCCAAATATTTGAAACTAGACACCTGTTCTATACTTTGATTTTCTAAAATAATTTTGGATCTCTTCCTCTGAAAGCCATGGTCTTCGTTTTCCTTACAGAAAGCTTTCTCTTAAATACACTGTTAATTCATTAGTGCCAAATCCTATGAAACCGTTACTTCGATCTTGTAAATGGCGGCTTCTATATTAAGAAGACCTTTTGCATGATCAAAGCAACAGTTTCGTAGCATTTGGCACTTGGAAATTAACCAGTGTATATAAGAGAAAAATTTGAGTTTAGATTGGAGTATCTCAGATAGAGCATTCACATAGAAAGTGAAAGATCCTGTGTTCCAAACCCCAGTGTGAATGTATATTTTTCTCTCTTCAAATATAATTTATCAATCATTGAGATGTATGAAAATAATGATAATAATTAAAAGATACAAGTTGGTTTATTATTCAAATTGATAGCAAGTAATTTATTAAGAGATTGAATCAGAAAAATGTTTTAAAAAAACTTTATCAGACAAATTAAAAAAAGTATTCAAATTTAATATCAGATGAATTTTATTCCATATATTTCCAAATGTAAAGTGCACTTTTAACTGAATTATTGGATCTTCAAAATCGGAGTACGTCTTATATTCGCATGCATCTTATATTTGCATACAAATGATAAAATTTTAGGTTATGGCAAGTTTTGATCGTTGGGCATTTGTTTCTGCAACACTAAATGTACAACTAGCATGTCAGTTTCCATATTTTTTGGTAAGAAACTTTTCTTTTTAAATATCTGCCAGTTCTTCTTGATACATTATTCCGGCTAGATTCAAAGGATTTCTAGACAATAAACTTTGTTTTGTAGATGCATGGATGTCAGCCTTGTAATCCAAACTCTCAACCTGAAAGACCAAGGTGTGTCTCTTTGTCTTGACACTTACTCCTGACATGTCTGGCAAGGGAGACCCTTGCTGCAGCTCTTGGTAAAGTGATGCCACTACAGGCCTTAGGAAGCCCTTGGGGTAGTAGTAATTTTTTACAAAATTGGCACTAGATGTCAGCCAGGTTGTCCCTTGCCACCTTTACCCCCAGAACAAGTGTCTGGTACTCATTTCCGTTAGAGGCTGAGTTGACTCCAGGAATGGTGCTGCCAGAAAGTTTGGGTCAATTTAAAAATCCTGATCCCATCAGGATTCGAACCCATGATCTTCCAGCTTGTGTATTGCCTTAACTAACTACGCTACAGCAAGCTCCCTAGCTATTGCTCTCAGAAATTAAAAATATGGAGAAATAGAAACATTGGCAGTAGCTACTCACGTTTGGAAAGAAAATTATAGAATTGAAGAGAAGTCAAAATAGCTGAAGAAACGAGCAGAAATGACAGTATTAGGGGGGGAGAAATCTACATCCAGAAAAATAAAGACAAAATAATGAATTTTAAAGTTCCTGAAGTTGTAAGTATCGATTAAACATAATTATTAATATTGAATAATTAATACAGAAATTAGAGACAAAAGTCAAATTCAAGACATATCCAAATTTATTACAGACAGATGAAAATATTGGAAAGATCATGTAGAAAGAATGGAAGACAACAGACTTTGCAAAAAGAACTAAAGAAGATAGATCAATGGACGGGAGAAGAGCAAGAGGAAGACAGCACAAGAGATGGATAGACAGTGATTGCACATCCAATACGTCTTCCTCCGAGGAGTGAAAATTCTACCAATAAAGAATAAGAAGAATTAAATGGTAAAAATATAATTTGGACGGCCAAGGAAGAGATGGATGGAAATTTGTTTGTAAATAGTAATAGTCGTTTGAAGACAACATGAAAGAAAGAAAAGAAGATGAAGTTCCTGGAGAAAAGGATTTAATTGTGATGTTCATCTGTCCAACACAAGAGGGAAAGAATATACAAAATTCTACCAGCCAACTCAGCAGTCAGTGTCTGGCTGAAAATGGAGGAAACATCCTTTGAAATTTGTACCAGGTTAGAGAGCAAATTATGAAAAGTGGTGCACGTTACTGATTCAATCTCTTGAAGAAAATCTATAGGTCTAATGAATTTACAACACATTGATTCACACAGGTGTGGGGCCCTTAAATCAACATTGAAATGTTTAGAAAACATTGGACCCAATCCATTTTATCAAGACTATTTGATTACAAACTACTTCTGACAGTAAAACCAATAAGAGGGATATGAGTATCTTCAATAAAACTATTATTCTATTGGTGGAAAATAATTCTCTTCATTCATTGCCAGTATGTGGAAAGTATTCTAACTCACTACCGTTTTTTTCAATTTAACATGATTAAATTTTAAATTATATTATTATTTGACTACATACACACATTCCAGCTTTCTTAATCAATGATGATAGTTCATGATTTCTCTTATCAAAGAGAAAAAAATTCTGTCTGAACTGGGAATTGTCCCCTGAACCTGATGCTCTACCAATGAACTAATTCAGGCTTACTTCCCATCCAAGCATAATCTTCTTTTGAACTTTTATAGGAAAAAAATACTATGAGGTTTAATTTAAGATTTAAATTAAAATGTTTTATACCTCACCTCATATCAGTTTTATAATTATACCAGTTTCGAAGTTTGAGCACCTTCATCTTCAATATTTTCTTATCAACTGATGTTATAGGAAGAAGCAGTTCTCTTGATAGACAACATCAGTTGACAAGAAATTACTGAAGATGAAGCTGCCCAGGCTTCGAAACTGGTATAATTAGAAGACTGGATATGAGGTGAGGTATAAAACGTTTTAATTTAAATCTTATAATCTTCTTTACTAAACCTCTCTCTTGATCCGTCTACCCAATACAGTGAAATATCACTCACAATACAAATTGGGTTACTTTGTGCATTAAGGAGACATCTAAAATATCCACGGCACGAGAGCCTAAAAGGCCCTTGGAGCTACTATCCAGCTGCTGGCCTCACATCCACATGTGTTATTCACAGAGGTAAATGATCATACAACCAGTGGTCAGCATAATGGGTCCCCCAGCCATTACAGCAGATTTTCTTAACCTGGAGACACTACTTATTGCAGCTACCCGAATGCCTCACAATGCTGGATGAGCACCAGTTCCATACTGGCCAAAATTCCAAGAGAAAATTTCTTCCCCCATGGAGACCCAAACAAGCTCAAATCCCATAGCTCTGCATCAAGGCATCTTGCCTTAACCACTGAGCAGACATCATGAAACAGATGTTTTTATTAATAATTTAACACTTCTCATTGAGAGACAAATTAAATTTGAAAAGAAAAATTCTTGCCCAGATCAGGACCTGAACCCAGGACCCTTGGTTTACCATACCAATGCTCTACCAACTGAGCTACCGGGGCATGGAGCATTGAGTCTGGGAGAGAATTTTTCTCTTCAAATTTAATTTGTCTTTCAATGAGAAGTGTTAAATTAATAATAAAAACATCAATAGAAGCCCTACTGGCTTTTAAAAGTAGTGTTTAAATTCCCAATAAAAGTCTTCTTAATTAAGAAGCTGCCATTTGCAAAGTTAGAAGCCAAGGCTATCTAGCATTTGGTGCGTGGGAATTACAATGTATACAAGAGAAAAATTTGCATGTAGATTGGAACTCGCCCCAGTAGCTCAGTTGGTAGAGCTCTGGTACGGTAAACCAAAGGTCCCGGGTTCGGGTCCCGGTCTGAGCGAGAATTTTTCTCTTCAAATTAAAAAAAAAAATATCATGAAACAGATTTACATAATTCAAAAATATCATTAAATTATGTTTTCCAATTTTTCAATAATTGTTAAGTAGAGTTACCAGGAGCGAATTTTTAAATCTTTTAATTTTTTCACATAATATTTATTCATCTCTTAGTACTAAAGATTTTTAATAAATCTATCAACATGTTTATCTATCTTGAAAAATAGCATTAAATTATATTTCTCAATTTTTAAATGTTTCAATTTTATCACATAATATTCATTTCACAGAACTAAAGAATTTTAATACTTCTATTAACACTTTTATCTATCTTGAAAAATAGCATGTTTCCCAACTTGTCTATAGTGGTAGAAAAGTTTACAGAACAACATTTTGAAATTATATTTAATTATGTTGGGAAGTAAACATTATGAGGTATAATCATTAAAATTCATTGGAGAACATATTGTTTAAACAACTCACCTCATAGGATTCATGCTT
Organism: Diploptera punctata; assembly: GCA_030220185.1. Taxonomy (NCBI): domain Eukaryota; kingdom Metazoa; phylum Arthropoda; class Insecta; order Blattodea; family Blaberidae; genus Diploptera; species Diploptera punctata. The sequence continues at coordinate 779,271 of JASPKZ010008900.1, forward strand.
CCATGATATCGCGATTTCAAACATAGTCATGTTCACGATGAACATGACTATGTTTGAAATCGCGATATCATGGAAGCATGAATCCTATGAGGTGAGTTGTTTAAACAATATGTTCTCCGATGAATTTTAACATTTTGAAAACTTATTAATTTCGTCACATAATCAGTAAATTAATCAGATTTTACATCTCACCTCATATTTTTTAATCTTTTTCAGGACTATTTTCAAGTAACTTCTCCTTACTATCAATTTACGTCCTTGAAACTAGTCTTGGAAAGGATACAAAACGAGATGAGATGTAAAATTTGATCAATTTACAGATTATTAATTAAATAAAAATAAAATGTAGTTTTATTTGATTTTCATATTTATTATATAATTCAGTGACAGCTGTTTCGGTACACTGTACCTTCTTCAGACATGTCAACAAATTATGAATTGTGTTCCAACTGATCTAAGCAAACAATACAACAATATTTATTTAAATTTTTTAATTTAACAAAGGGGATTCATTCAAATCAAGTTGAGAATTTAACAGTTTGTTACTACTTTTCAATTTATTAATTTCTACAGCCTCCAAAAGATCTAACTTCTTACCCTTATCACAAACATGTAGAAGAAGTTAGATCTTTTGGAGGCTGTAGAAATTAATAAATTGAAAAGTAGTAACAAACTGTTAAATTCTCAACTTGATTTGAATGAATCCCCTTTGTTAAATTAAAAAATTTAAATAAATATTGTTGTTAATATTATTCGTTTTTAAACACCTTAATGATGGACAAATTATATTTGAAAAGAAAAATATACGCCTAGACTGGGGTTTGAACCCAGGACCTGCTCAGATGGAAGAGCATTGAAATAGAAAGTCAAAGGTCCTAGGTTCAAACCCCAGTCTAGGCGTATATTTTTCTATGTTTTTATTATTAATTTCATACATCTCAATGATGGATAAATCATATCGTATAATTTTCCTCTTCAAATATGAAGTATATTTTTCTTTTCAAATATAAAATATTGTTGTATTGTTGCTTAGATCAGTTGGAACACAATTCATAATTTGTTAACATGTCTGAAGAAGTTACAGTGTACCGAAACAGCTGTCACTGAATTATATAATAAATATGAAAATCAAATAAAACTATGTTTTATTTTTATTTAATTAATAAATAAGGATTTTCATCAAGTAAACACCAACTCAACTGATTAATTTACAGATTGTTAAATAAAACCATATAGTTTTAATAAATAAGATAAATCTGGAGTCATCTTACCTCATGACTTGACTTCTATTTGAACATGTTTCGGTATATCATGTGTACCATCGTAAGTTTTTCCAGTCTCTTAGAAATATCAATTATCACATAATAATTATCTCATTAAATTACAGATACTCATATACCTCTATCACCTTTATAGTAATTCTGTCAATTTGTAACTAATTATTTTCAAATTTGCTTAAGTCTCAAATGCCTCAAAATTTTCTTTTAAACTATATAGTATTCAACACTTATTTAAATGTTTCAAACAAAAAAAGAAATGTGAATATACTTCTTAATTACGCTGCAACTATATTAACACAAAATTTACATCTATTTTACTGGTAACCATTTTGTACCAAACAGATCTTTTCACCCAGTGAATTTCCTTCTAAGAGAAGGCCAATATAAATGAACACATTTTACATGAATAACTTGCACAATCACAGAACACTTCACTTTGAGTGCTGTGTCCAACCATAACCCATAAAGCATAGCTATTTACTGTTCAAAAGATTTTTGGTGTTAAAATTGCGAGGAAGATTTGCATCAGAGAATGTTGCACATCTTTTTTAAGATGGAAATATTAACAATTTGCAATAATAAGCCGCAATGAGTGGTCAAGCAATTTAACATTCATCTGGAAGATACCAAATATTTTTTTTCAGAAGTTCATTACCAGCTATGCATGACAAACGAAGCATGTAGACACTGGATCTACAGCCAGAAGCACATGGTGACAATTCCACAACTTGCACTTTTCACTATTAAGTCTTCATAAGTTCCATCATTTTATTTGCCAACCACTGCGAGAAGACAACCAACAATAATTGTTAAAATATCCAGAGAATACTAAATAAGACAAAGGGTAAAACATCATAAGGAGGGTCAAGATACTGATGGAAAGTGCGAGGCAAAAGGAAACTGGAAAGATGATAAGCTAACTGGTACATAATAATGGATAATCAACTTTTATAAGATTCATGATGTGTTCCGTTGAGGTATTATTCAAAATTAAAATATAAAATTATGGAATATTCACCTGAAAGGTCCGTCTCCTCAACTTAATTAATTATTTAATTGTAGCGCTTTTGGGACTTGTCCCATCATCAGCAGGATTCAAAACTGGTTATATTATTTTTGGTCTGGACATCTTACCTCAATATTGTTGATTTGTTCTTGGACATGTTTCAAAACAATTCTGTTTTATCGTCAGCTTTCCCAGACTCACGATAAAACAGAATTGTTTTGAAACATGTCCAAGAACAAATCAACATTAATATTGAGGTAAGATGTCCAGACCAAAAATAATATAATTAAAATAACCTCAAAATATAACTTCCTAAAATTAAATATTCAAAACTGGTGTTTCACTGAAGACCTGGTAGAGGGGGTTACATGTATTGGGTTTGTTTTCGTTTATCAGATTGTCGTTGTTGTGAGCTACTTTCATGATTTCCATCTCTTCGAGTACGTACAGTTAAATAATTAAGTTGAGGAGACGGACCTTTCAGGTGAATATTCCAAAATTTTATATTTTAATAATGGATAAGAAATTGTGGAGGGAGACTCAGTGGAAGCTTCTGTACAAATCTCAATAATAGACAAGAAATTGTGAAGGAATAGAGACAGTAGAAACTTCTGTCCTTAATTCTATAATGGACAGGGAATTGTGGGAGGGGGGGATACGGACAGTGGAAGATCTTGTACAAAACTCGATAATGGATAAGGAATTGTGGGGGGCTATAGGGACAGTGGAAGATTCTGTCCAAGACTCAATAATGGACAAGGAAATATGGAGGGACAGAGACAGTGATCACTTCTGTACACAATTCAAATGCCACAGGTGAAGATGCAGCCTACATCAATAGAATATAAATATTATAGGAAAATTCACATCTAACCTTATAAATATGCTTTTGAGGTGTGAAGTTTCCAATTTCTATTTACCATATTTACTTGTTATTTGACACTTTTTTTTTGCCACATTTTTGTGATCTAAAGGAATTTGCATAATTTATGCAAAGAAAATTTCGGGTGTGTTGGTTTCATTATTCATCAATGATAAAAGCCAAGTACGAGGCAGTCATTTGCTTTTTACTCCATCCTCGATTCTAAGTCAGATCCCTTGCTCATACGTAACCAAGGCCAAGCTTGTCATTATACCTTCAGTCATAGAACATTTCTAAAATTCCTTATCTACTTTGCCAGACTTCTGAAAACTATTCAGGAAAAAAGGGCTGTACCACAAGAATGTATTAGTAGCACAAAAGATAAATGACAACCTTCACGCGGATGCCAGGTTATGGATCTGTCTACCACTCTAGCAGGTATTACTACTTGCTACAAGATGTTAAAAAACTAAAGGGAATTCCATACTGCCCCCCTCATTCTTATAGTAAAGTCTGTTCAGATAAAAACTAAAAAAAAATTATATTGTCATACAGGAGTTAAGAATAAGAGGTAAAATGTAATAATCAATGATAAAAGGTAAAGTGATCCCACTACAGGCCTCAGGAGGCCCTTGGGGTAGTAGGAGGTTAAGGCTCCCACTTTTTCTTGACAATCGGCACTTGATGTCAGCCCTGCGTGACGGCCGCCTTTACCCCAGAACAAGCGTCTGGTACTCATTTAAGTTAGAGGCTGAGTCGACCCCAGGGCCATAGTGCCGCCAGAAGGTTTGGGTCAGTTTAAAAATCCTGACCCCACCGGGACTCGAACCCTCGACCTTCCGGCTTGTAGCGCAGTGCCTTAACCACTACGAGAAAAATTTCAGCTTGTAAAACTGAAGGTTCTGGGTTCAATTCTTGGTTCAGACAGAACATTTTCTCTTTATGATTGATTACAATAGTTCAGTTGTGTATTTTAATATAATAAATTTGGGAATTTTTAACATTATGAGGTATTATTGATAAGAATTAAATGAATTGTGAATTCTTCTTACCTCATACTTCTATGTTTTTTTTAAACACAGCACCGCAGTATCAGTGACCATCATCAACTTTTTCACGACTGTCAATTTTTTCTTTTGCTAGTAATTATCCAAACTGCCATCTGGTGTTCTTTTGAAGGAATCATTTTCTAAACTGACATCTGTTGTATTTTTGAAGAACTTTGTAATCAGGCTTGGTTCGTCCGGAATACTAGAACCATGAACTTCGAGATTCTGGACGAACCAAGCCTGATTACAAAGTTCTTCAAAAATACAACAGATGGCAGTTTAGAAAATGATTGCTTCAAAAGAATACCAGATGGCAGTTTGGATAATTACCTGCAAAAGAAAAAATTGACAGTCGTGAAAACAGCTGATGATGGTGATGATGGTCACCAATACTGCGGTGCTGTGTTTAAAAAACATAGAAGTATGAGGTAAGAAGAATTCATGATTCATTTGATTCTTATTAGTTGTGTATATTAATTTACTTACTTTGATCACAGTAATAGCTTAAGCTTCTAATAAAATTTATTTATGAAAAATATATTTTTAATTTATTGCAGAAAGACCCGTGTGTAAATTATGTGAGTAAATACAGTACAGTATCACTATAATTAAATTTTTAACATTCGCAATGATTCAGATGGATTTGCAATATAATGCAGGAATCTGGCCATGAGATTGAAAATTTTACAATTAAATTTAATTAATTTTACAATTAAAATTTTAAACCCTGCCAGGTATCAAAACCAGGCGTGCTATTCAGCAAGCAGGCACACTACCTACCACCTGAGTAAGCATGACAGACTGAATATGATACTGTCAACTTATAAATGCAAAATTCTAAGTTAAGAAATATAATTAATTTCAAGAACATATTTAAGGACCCAATTGTCACTGTTATAAAAAATCTGAGTATCAATTAGGGTGTAAAATTGTTTAATTTAAATTTTGTAATGAAAAACTGAGAATACTTACTTCTTTCTTATCATGTCCTGATATCAGGATAACTTTGCCAGACTCTCCATGACCAAAAAGACCCAACACTTTCTTCCTTTGTTCTCCTGTTGAGATAAATATGCCTTTTTCAACTATACGAGGCGGAGCATTGAGAGATTCCCAAGTGTAATCCCAATCCACCTAATAACAATAAAAATAATTACAATAAATATTATTAATATTAACTCAATAATATTAATAAAAATACGAAAACTGTATTAAGACTCCAGTAGAAAAAAGGAATAGTTTAAAACAAATGTTGGAGTTAGACATGGGAAGGAAGCCTGGATTAGCTCAATGGTTAGAGCATCAGCACGGAAAGCTGAAGGTTCGGGGTTCGATTCCCGGTTCAGGCATAAATTTTTCTCTTTGCCATTCGATTACAATAATTTAGTAGTGTACTTTAATATACTTATTTCAATCATAGTAACAGCTTTAGCTTCTTAATATTAATTTAAGGGAATGTGTTATCATCTATTTTATTCTACGCCATAATGGATGAAATTACAAATAAAGTTGTAGGGGAAGGCAAAAAACCTGACATGAAAACTTTCATCTTCACAGGCAATGTAATGATATGGGGAAATTCAGAAAATAACATAGAACACAGACTTGAATTATATTTGAAAAGAAAAATATATGCCTAGACTGGGGTTTGAACCCAGGACCTTTGACTTTCTATGTCAATGCTCTTCCATCTGCCTAGGTTGCTCAGATGGAAGAGCATTGACATAGAAAGTCAAAGGTCCTGGGTTAAAACCCCAGTCTAGGCGTATATTTTTGTTTTCAAATATAATTTGTCCATCATTAAGGTGTTTAAAAACGAATAATATTAACATTGACAGACTTGAATGTTGGAAAAACAGTTGCAGAAGAATATGGTTTAAAGATAAATATCAAGAAAATGGCAATCATGGAAATATGTAGAAACCAGACGATGATTGGAATTTTAGATAATCAGGCATAAATCCACAAAAAGTGGAAAAAATTACATATTTAGGAACAGTGATAAATGCAAATGGTAAAATACAGACTGAAATCAGTAAAAGAATAGATAAAAGTTTAAAAGCCTATAATTTATCTAAACAATTAATCTGGAATAAAGATGGAAATGTATAAAACTTATTTCAAGTGAGTTCTAACATATGCAGCTGAGACTTGGACATATAGTTTGATCCTTCCGGGAAATTCTCGTATAAGACTTGAAAGCATAAAAATAGTCCCTTCCATTGGTTGCTAGCCAAAGGAAGGCAAGACCAGTGATGGGGCTGCCATCTTATAGCCTCTGGTCAGACTTTTCTGAGGAAGAAAAGAAAATAAAGGAAAGAAGAAATGGAAGAAAGGAAAGACTCCCTAGTCCTCGGATGCCCTAATAGCTTCAGGGTCGAAAAAACAAGAGTTAACCAAGAGAGGTTGGATAGTAAAGTTAAAAGAGTCTGGTATAAGTAAGTGGAAGAAATACCAGATCGGTTAAAGATAAAAGTAAGGAGCAAAACACAAGTAAGTGGAAGCAATGTTTTGCTCAGCTTGGGCACCTTGTGGTCACCATCCACATATCCCCTAGATGGGGACCCTTGAGGGATAAACAAAGCTGTTTATAATTATATACCAAGAGGACGAAGATATCTGGGCCGTCCTATGAAACGTTGGAGGGAAAATTTTCTATAGGATCGTAACAGGCCTTGGCCTAATACTTGGAAGGAAGAAGAAGACTTGGACATATATAAAGAGGAATTGAGTAGAATTTAAGCAACAGAAATGAAATTCTTACATGGAATGGTACATTATTATTGTAAATATGAGAACATACCTGCCATCCTCCGAAGATGTCATTGTGCACTATATACATAACTCTCTTGTCTGTTAACATCAATGTGTCTTTACTGGTTGGTCCAATAGGCATATGAAATACATAAACATCTGTTGTAGCGTATTTACCCTTATCCAGTTCCTGCAAAATAAACTTTTATGTATTCACTATAAAATATTTTCTTCCATTGAATTTAATACAAATCATGCAGATGGATGTAACAATTTTACCTGAAGTAATTTATTTCCTTCTGCTTCCATTCGTACATACGGGCGAACAAGCCCGTCCTGCTGCAAGAATCTAGGAGATCTTAGTCTTGTAACTTCATCACTCATTTCTGCAGCTCTGAAATTATTATGTAAAAATTTTTTAATGTAATAGTTATTCTCAAAATTGATGAGAACTAATAAAGGGCAATTCAAAATGAAAAAAAATGCATACAGCAAGGTAGTGATGCCTATTGCTATGTACAAATGGCATAGTCTTGAACTGAACTTTTATAGGAAAAATCACTACAAGGTTTGGCCGGGTGGGAGAAGAGTGCCTTTTTTATTTACGCACTTTAACAGTATCTAATTGCAATAAATATTAATGAAATATTATATTTAATGTATTTTACTGCGGAACAGTAATTATCATTTCTTTATTTTCTCGTAAATATGAAAATAAAGTGGGACTATTTCCTGTCATGACCACAATGGTTACTACAGTTCTTACTTCTAACCAGCGATAAATCGATTCAATTAAGAGGGAGAAGTTATATAGTATCCTGCTGGAGTTTGGAATTCCTAAAAAGTTAGTTAGACTTATACGAATGTGTCTAAATGGCACAAAGAGTAGGGTGCGTGTAGGCAAACAGTTTTCGGACACTTTTGAAATCCAGAATGGGTTGAAGCAAGGAGATGCACTATCTCCTCTACTATTTAATTTTGTACTAGAGCATGTCATTAAATCTTTAGAGAATGAGGAAGGCTTACAACTGAATGGTATTAATAAGCTGTTAGTTTATGCTGATGATGTAGTACTACTGGCCGATAGCGAGGAGATACTAAAGGCCAACACGCACACACTATTGAGTAACACTAAGAAATTAGAACTGGAAGTAAATATCAATAAAACTAAATATATGGTCACATGTAGAAATTCATTATATAATGGAAATGGACAGCTAATGACAAATGAGGGAAATTTTGAGGAAGTGGCTGAATTCAAATACCTAGGAACAATAATCACAAATAGGAATGAGATGCATAAAGAAATTAAACATAGGCTCAATTCTGGAAATGCATGCTATTATGCATTGCAGAGACTCTTGATATCCCAACTCCTTTCAAAAAACGTTAAACTGAATATATATAAAACTATTATTCTACCAGTTATATGGGTGCGAAACATGGACTCTTACTTTAAGGGAGGAAAGGAGATTACAAGTATTTGAGAATAAAGTACTTAGGAAAATTTTTGGACCAAAGAGAGATGAAGAGACAGGTGAATGGAGAAGACTACATAACAATGAACTACATGGTCTTTATAGGAAGCCAGATATAATAAGAACAATTAAATTTGAAGAGAATTTTTTTTTTTTTAAATTAATAATAAAAACATCATAATAAGAACAGTTAAGTCTCGTAGACTGCGATGGGCAGGACATGTTGCACGTATGGGGAATGAAAGACTTGCATGGAAGGTTCTTGTAGGAAAGCCAGAGGGAAAACGCCCAGTTGGTAGACCAAGAATGAGGTGGGAGAATAACATTAACCATGATTTGAGGGAAGTAGATCATACAGGGAATGATTGGAAAGTATTAGCTCAGGATAGGGATGTATGGAGAGTGTATGTCCGCGCGGCCATGAACCTACGGGTTCGATAGTGCCAGTGAGTAAGTAAGTAACCAGCGATAAACCACATATGAGCACAATGTGTAAACCACATTGTGTACATTTAATCATATACAGCATACCTGTGGCTATAACAAATTATGTCCGAATTTGTCTTTTACTTATTTAACTGCATAAAATAATAAAATATAATAAAAAGTTGAACATTAACGTGGCATTTAAAACTAATAAAACTCTACAAAATATAATAAAAAACAATAAAACCAAAACAAAAAAAGAAAAATTATCAGGTGTATATAAATTGAAGTGTGGCACATGTGACAATGTCTATATAGGACAAACTGGTAGACCTTTTATCTCTCGGATAAAGGAACACATGAGAGCATATAACAGAAATTTAGAAATTTCAAAATATGCTAACCACCTATTCCAATTTAATCATTGTTTTGATCAAAATTGTGAAATTTTACATATTTGTGATAAGGATAAGAAGTTAGATCTTTTGGAGGCTGTAGAAATTAATAAATTTAAAAGTAGTAAAAAACTGTTAAATTCTCAACTTGATTTGAATGAATCCCCTTTGTTAAATTTAAAAATTTAAATAAATATTGTTGTATTTAAGTTATGTAGATAGGAAATAACACTATGAGGTTCTTTAATATTGTTTATTTTTTATCATTTCACTCATGAGGTGAGTGAAATGATAAAAAATAAACAATATTGTTGTATTTACTTATTTTAGGAATTCTCACTATGAGGTATATTCATTAAGGTAGAATATTTTTTATCACTCACCTCATATTGTTGTATTGTTGCTTAGATCAGTTGGAACACAATTCATAATTTGTTAACATGTCTGAAGAAGGTACAGTGTTAATAAATTAATGAGTCATTTTAACATCTTACCTCATATTTCATGTTTTATGTTTTATCAAACACGTGTTTGATAAAACATGAAATATGAGGTAAGATGTTAAAATGACTCATTAATTTATTAATTAAGAACCTCATAATGTGTTTCCCAATTTTAACTTTGAAGGTACAGTGTACCGAAACAGCTGTCACTGAATTATATAATAAATATGAAAATCAAATAAAACTACATTTTATTTTTATTTAATTAATAATAAAAAGGACGTTCCCTGGAATTCACCTAGGTTAGAGTGATTGATTTAGTTAGCTTTTAGTTTCCTTGCAATTTAAATGTGATTTTGATACGTAAAATAAATGACCTCTTCATATCAGTTATTCTATGAAAAATTCAACATGTCTGACGGTTACAACGTAAAATCATATTTTCAGTATTTCATTTCATGATACGTTTCAATATTTTGACGATGGTAAAATCCTGCAGCTAAATGGTATCATTAACATTTCGTAATACTTTAAATGACATCAAAAATTGCATAAGTTGCGTAAGTAAAAAGCTGGTCTTGTACAACCCCATCCAAGGTTTAATTTAAGATTTAAATTAAAATTCTTTGTACCTCACCTCATATCCAGTCTTCTAATTATAATGTTTTCAAAACCTAGGTGATTTCATCTTCAGTAATAGCTTGACCGATGTTATGTCATTCAAGAGAACTGCTTCTTATTCCCTCTGTTGGTGGACTGATCAAGCTCCAAACCAAATCAAATTCCCCAGGAATTTTTTCTTGTTTTTTTTTTAATGTGGATTTTTCTCAAACCGTGAGCTCTTTTTTTGTTTTATATTTATTTAATTAAACTGGCTTTTATATTGATTCGATTTTTCTTTCAGACCAAGCATGAGCAGCTACTGCTAACTTCTCCACTTCACCATTTTTTACATTTTTAAGATGTTCTTTCGCCCTGGTTTTCAAATTTATTTTTGTTTTCCTATATAAATTTTTCACAGAATCTGCATTTGATCAGATAAATTTCCATCAAATAGAATAAATATAAAAAATGGTGAAGTGGAAAAATCAGCAGTAACTGCTCATGCATGGTCTGAAAAACATATAATTGATATAAAAGCCAGTTTAATTAAACAAACAGAAAAACCAAAAGAGCTCATGTTTTGGGAAAAAATCCACATTCAAAAAACAAGAAAGAAAACTTATGAATTTTGAAATTCCCAGGGAATTTGATTTGATTCAGAGGTTCATTGGTCTGCCAAAAGAGGAAGTATGACGCAGTTCTCCTGAACGACATAACATCGGTTGAAATATTACTGAAGATGAAATCATCTAGGTTTTGAAACTGGTATAATTAGAAGACTGAATGTGAAGAATTTTAAATTTAAATGGTATAGACGATTTTATTATTAATTTAACACTTCTCATAGAAGGATAAATTATATTTGAAGAGAAAAATTTTCGCCCAGACCGGGACTCGAACCCGGGACCCTTGGCTTTCCGGGCCAAGTGCTCTACCAACTGAGCTACCGAGGCGATTTTTCTCTTCAAATATAATTTATCCTTCTATGAGAAGTGTTAAATTAATAATAAAATCGTCAATAGAAGCCCTACTGGCTATAAAGTAGTGTTAAATTCCCAATAAATGTCTTCTTAACTAAGAAGCCGCCATTTGCAAAGATAGAAGCTATGGTTTCAAACATTTGGTGCGAGGGAATTACAACGTACATAAGAGAAAAATTTGCGTCTAGATCGTAACTCGCCTCGGTAGCTCAGTTGGTAGAGCACTTGGCCCGGAAAGCCAAGGGTCCCGGGTTCGAGTCCCGGTCTGGGCGAAAATTTTTCTCTTCAAATATAATTTATCCTTTTATGAGAAGTGTTAAATTAATAATAAAATCGTCAATAGAAGCCCTACTGGCTATAAAGTAGTGTTAAATTCCCAATAAATGTCTTCTTAACTAAGAAGCCGCCATTTGCAAAGATAGAAGCTATGGTTTCAAGCATTTGGCGCGAGGGAATTACAACGTACATAAGAGAAAAATTTGCGTCTAGATCGTAACTCACCTCGGTAGCTCAGTTGGTAGAGCACTTGGTCCGGAAAGCCAAGGGTCCCGGGTTCGAGTCCCGGTCTGGGCGAATATTTTTCTCTTCAAATATAATTTATCCTTCTATGAGAAGTGTTAAATTAATAATAAAATTGTCAATAGAAGCCCTACTGGCTATAAAGTAGTGTTAAATTCCCAATATATGTCTTCTTAACTAAGAAGCGCCATTTGCAAAGATAGAAGCTATGGTTTCAAGCATTTGGCGCGAGGGAATTACAACGTACATAAGAGAAAAATTTGCGTCTAGATCGTAACTCGCCTCGGTAGCTCAGTTGGTAGAGCACTTGGCCCGGAAAGCCAAGGGTCCTGGGTTCGAGTCCCGGTCTGAGCGAAAATTTTTCTCTTCAAATATATTAAATGGTATAGTCTGCTTACTCTGACAACTAATACGTCAACAAACATATATTCATATTAAATTAATGTTGGGAAGTAAACATTATTTTTTTAGTCTAGAGATATCTTACCTCAATTTAATGTTGATTTGTTCTCAAACATATTTCAATATATTATTCCATATCAAAACATGTTCAAGAACAAATCAACATTAAACTGAGGTAAGATATCTCTAGACTCAAAAAAAAACTTGATTAAAAGAACCTCAAAATATTACTTCGTAAAATAAATCAATTATATATTCACAATTGTATTAATTCACTGAAATACTGTGTTGTTAACTCCAGAGCATTAGCTACATACAATACATATTAATTCTAATAAAAATCAAATGAATCGTGAATTCTTCTTACCTCATACATCTATGATTTTTAACACAGAACCGCAGTATTGGAAATCATCATTCCCATCCTCAGCTGTTCGTCATGACTGTCAATTCTTCATTATGCCAGTCATTTTCTAAACTGCCATCTTGTGTTGATTTGAAGAACTTTGTAATCAATTTTTTTTCAAATCAAAGTTCTTCAAATCAACACCAGATGGTAGTTTAGAAAATGACCAATATAATGAAGAATCAACAGTTGTGATAACAGCTGAGGATGGGAATGATAATAAGAATTAAATGAATCGTGATTTCTTCTTACCTCATACTTCTATGTTTTTTTAAACACAGCACTGCAGTATCAGTGACCATTGTCACCATCCTCAGCTGTTTTCACGACTGTCAATTTTTTCTTTTGCCGGTAATTATCCAAACTGCCATCTGGTGTTCTTTTGAAGGAATTATTTTTGTAAACTGCCATCTGTTGTATTTTTGAAGACTTTGTAATCAAACTCGGTTCGTCTGAAATCTCGAAGTTCATGGTTCTCAGTTCTGAGGATGGTGACAATGGTCGCTGATACTGCAGTGCAGTGTTTAAAAAAAACATAGAAGTATGAGGTAAGAAGAATTCACGATTCATTTAATTCTTATTCATAAAACCTCATAATGTTAAAAAATTCCCAAATTTATTATATAAATTTAACAGGGAAAGATAATTCCTGATACTACGGTTCTGTGTTAAAAAACATAGATGTATGAGGTAAGAAGAATTCACGATTAATTTGATTTTTATTAAGAAAACCTCATAATATAAAAATTCTCAACTTTATTATATGAAAATATTAATTCACCTATTGTTCAGCACTGAAATGAATAGTTACGTTGGCTATGTTAACTGTAAATATTTATGATCGGACGTAATTGCCATATTCCCTATGTTTCAGTCTACAGTTAAGTTGCACAATACTTGCAACTATATAAACATACTATTTCCCTGCTGTCTGACTATAAGTGACAAGAAATTGCATTAACACATACCTTTTCACTACATCTAATGACCCACTTGCAAAGTCAATAACACCGGCTGTTGGTCTAGTAACAAGACCCATAACACCTTTCCCTACACCTTTGAAAAATCCTTCAACGCCTTCTTGTTTCGCTCCTGATATTGGTTTTAGAATCACTCCTGATACACCATCCACAACTCCCTGAAAAAATGGAGAATACACGTTACACAAGCATATATCAACATCCAATTCATAGATTTAAATTAAAATTCTTTATACCTCAACTCATGAATAGTGAGTGGAGAACATATTTTTAACGACTCACCTCATATAATTTTAAATTTCTTTGATACCGGCGGTTTCAGACAATATTTTGTCCCTCTTCAGTCATGACTTCCACTGATGAAATTCTCTGGTTGTTGATTTCTCTAAGGACATCACCTCTTGTGCTGCCATCTTTGGTTGGGATTATAAACTTTCAAATTAAATTTTTATCCACCGGAATAGATATTGTCTGAAACCGCCGGTATCAAAGAAATTTGAAATTATATGAGGTGAGTCGTTAAAAATATGTTCTCCACTCACTATTAATGATATAACCTCATAATGTTTACTTCCCAATATTAATTTAAATTTAACCTCAACTCATATCCAGTCTACTAATTAAACCGGTTTCAAGATCTAGATAGTTTCATATTCAGTAATATCTTGATCGATGTTATGTCGTTTAAGAGAACTGCTTCTTACTCCATTTGTTGATCACGATATAACATCGGTCCACCAAAGAGGGAGTAAGAAGTAGAACAAAAATAGAAAGAAAGAGGAAGAGTTAAAAATAACAGTTGAAAAATTACAAATTGTTACTAACCATTACAAGACCTTTACCGCTCTGAGCCAGGCCCATCTGTACATTAGCTGGGCGTTGATTCATTGCTTCCCTTCTCTTCCGTTGATAATCTTTATCAAATGTAAGAGCAGCAATACCCTTTCCTAGAAAATAAATTAATTTTACTAGAGACAATTTAACAAGTAAAATTTAACTTTTACAGGAATTAATCACTATGATGTTTAATTTATGATAAAATCAAATGTTTCTTACCTCTCCTCATATAATTCTTCTAAGTAGATTGCGAAACACTTCTTCCAATTGACATAACATCAGTTGCCAAGATTGTACTGAAGATGAGACCGTTATGGTCTCGAAATCGCAATCTACTTAGAAGAATTATATGAGGAGAGGTAGGAAACATTTGATTTTATCATCAACATGTAAAATCTCTATACTCAGATTCATAAAAAAAAAATTTTTTGCTCTCTTATCTGGGACATGTTTCAAATGGGATTTTCCTCATTCTCAGCCAAAAATTGATTGCTGAAATTACTGTTTGATGTCTTACTTATCCTCTCCCTCTGGTGTTGGGCACACAAACTTCACAATCAAATTTGAAGAGAAAAATATAGGCTAAATCGGGATTTGATCCCAATATCTCTGGTTCTATGTACCAGTGCTCTAATGATTTGAGTTATTAGGCTTCCGCTTTACTCGTAGATTTTTTCTATACTAATATATGAGTAAATCAGAAGCCTAATAACTTAAATAGTTAGAGTGTTGATGTACAGAATCAGAGATCAACATCGTCCTCTTATCGTGTACTCCTTTCGGAAGGTCGATTCAGAATCAGAGATATTGGGTTCAAATCCCAATTTAGGCATACATTTTTCTAATTGAGGTTTATTTTTTTAATGTTCATACCTCATATGATTGTTTATTTTTTTTCCTTCACTCATCTCATATTTCATAACTCCTTGACCCGGGTTTCGTCACTTCATTTGTGACATTCTCAATGCTGTATCACATTCACAACTGACGTCCAACGGCCTTCTATCCTGCAGACTGACCTCCGCGCCATCTGATGATTGACCGACGAACTTCCAAATCAATCCCCTCTTCTTATAACCGGGTATTTCAAAATTCATAGTTGTGTTTTCATTCTTGCATATGTAAATTTTTTCCCAAATTGAGTTCCTTCAGTTTTTCTAATTGTTTAATTAATTTTGTTTTGGTTTCTATTCTATGTTTTTCAGACCAGGCATGTGCGGCTATTGCAGATTTTTCCGTTTCTCCATTTTTTAACATTTCTGAGGTGTTCTTTTAATCTTGTATTTAGATTCCTTTTTGTTTTTCCTATGTACATCTTTTCACAATCTTTACAATTAATTTGATAAATTCCTGATTTTTTGCAGTCTTCAATCTTTTCATTTTTGTTGGTTATAATTACTCGTAAATTACCTAAGCTGTAATCATGAGGTGAGTGAAGGAAAAAAATAAACAATATTAAAAAACCTCATAGTGTTATTTCCTATCTATATAACCTCATATGATTGTTTAGTTGAAACTTTGAGTTCATCAAATCAACACCAGATGGCAACGTTATTGATGGAGATTACAACAAAAATCCGGTAGTCATAATGTCGGTTGAAAATGAGAGAGATCCTTCTCTTGAAAACTAGTTCCCGTGTTTAAAGAAACATAAAATATGAGGTAAGACGTAAAAATATGACTCACTAATTTACAAATTAAGAACCTCATAATGTTATTTCCCATATTTAACTATGAACCTATAGTATATGAGAGAAGTGAATTCTTACCCATTGCTCCTGTGATGCGAGAAACAGCACCAGCTGCTCCACCTACTGTGTGGCCAAACAAACTCCTCACTCCTAGAACTAGACCTTCTGCAAATTCACCTGGCCCCTGAATGGCTCCCTACATAACACACAATTTCTTACATCATTAGCACAACTAAATATTAAAAAATATGTGCATTCTTCTATATCAATACAATTTTTACAATTATAATTATAAATTAATATTTTGCTATTTTTTTACTCTTTTCTGATCAAAAAACAAAATATATTTTCCTCAGGTTGCTGTCTCATTCTATGACAATAATTTCACTGTGTTAACACTTTGAGTCCGGCGGTGGTACTAGTACCACTGCAGGACTCAAAGTGTTAATTCAAAAGAAATGAAGCTACTGATGTAGTTCTCATGAAAATATTTTTGTAAAAATTTTACACATATTCATTGATCCTACCTACACCAAAAAGATAATGACAAAAACTTTATATATATATATATATATGTGCTCTAGCAGTTTCAACTTTTGTTTTTCGGAACCAAATTCGGCATATAGCAAACAATTAAAAAAGTAAGCTCAAGTTTAATTATATTTGAGTTGTGTTTGAAGCATCGAGAATGTCGCACAGTTAGCAACAAAACTGGTCAACAAAAAATATGAGGCGAGTCAAAACACACAGCTCAAATATAATTAAAATGAACTTCGTAGTGTCATTTCCTACATACATTCAATAAAGTTTGAAATTTGTTAAGCAGCAAAATCTGACATTTGGAATATCAGAAACAAAAATTTTAAAATACCTCTAATGGTCTCAATTTTCAAGTTTTTTGTAAACTAAGTCGGTATATATTACTGAAATAATATGAGGAAAGTATTCTCCAAAAATCAGCGAAATCCAACTATTTGGATTTATCTGGTACCCACAATTAAAAATTGTATTTGTTTTCACTGCGGTCTGACACATTTAAATAATTAGAACAATGAATATTAATTAATGTTTTGCCAATTTAAGGATTAACAATATATGTATATATATATATATATATATATCTTATCATAAAGTCAACTTGCCAATAAATTTGCTTAGTTTAAGCAGTTCCTATTATATTTTTAAAAAATCTGTCACATAGGAACTGCTTCTTCTTCTTCACTTTAGCCCGTGAAATGAAGAAAAAGAATAAGAATAATAAGAAAAATAAGGCCCTCAGGGGTCCTCATGTAGGGGATATGTGGATGGCGACCACAAGGTGCCCAAGCTGTGCAAAACATTTCTTCCACTTACTTGTGTTTTGCACTCTTTTAACTTTACTATCTAACCTCTCTTGGTTAACTCTTGTTTTTTCGACCCCGACGCTATTAGGGCATCCGAGGGCTAGGGAGTCCTTCCTTTCTTCCATTTCTTCTTTCCTTTATTTTCTTTTCTTCTCCAGAAAGCCTGACCAGAGGCTATAAGATGGCAGCCCCATCACTGGTCTTGCCTTCCTTTGGCCAGCAACCAATCGAAGGGACTATTATTATGCTTTCAAGTCTTTATATGAGAATTTCCCATAAGGGAAAATTTTCTATAGGATCGTAACAGGCCTTGGCCTAATACTTGAAAGGAAGAAGAAGAAGAAGAAAAATAAGAAAAAGAAAAAAATAAAAAGAAGAAAAAAAAAGAAAAAGAAGAAAAAGAAAAGAAAAGAGAAAAAAAGAAAATAAAAAGAGAAAAAAGAAAAAAGAAGAAAAAGGAAGAAAAAAGAAGGAAAAAGAAAAAAAGAAGGAAAAAAGGAAAAAAGAAGAAAAAGAAGAAAAGAAGAAAAAAGAAAAGAAAAAATGAAAAAGGAAGAAGGAGAAGGAGGATAAGAAGAAGAAGCAGTTCCTATTTGACAGATATTTTTAAAAAATATAGTAGGTAATCATTTGTGTTATAATCTCCAAAATAATAATGTTTAATTTTTAAAAAATTGAATCGATATTGATAATAAAATGATGATTTTATACCTGGAATGGTTCATAGAAGAGATCTTCCACACCTTGTGTTAGACCCAGGACAAGACCATATGGATTTCCAATGACATCAAGACCAAGAACCAGTACATAGAGCTGTTTGACAGACTGGCCCACATAGTGCATTGTTGCCTCGGAGATAAGTTGCTGTTGTGTGAGAAATGTGTATTGTCGCTCAAAGTAGGCCAACCTATTCAACATCAACATCAGTCAGTGAATGCATAATTGATAAATAAATAACTAAATATCATTAAGGTTCAAAAGTTGAGGACCTATAAAATGCCTATAAAAGACCTTTAAAAGACAAAGATATCCTAAAAATACCTAAAAGCTGAAAAAAAGGTTGTAAAAAAAGCAATTCAAATTAAATAATAATTTTATTAAGTTATCAGACATAGGCTCAATTCTGGAAATGCATGTTATTATGCATTACAGAGACTTACAACGTATATAAGAGAAAAATTTGCATCTAGATGCAACTCGCCTCGGTAGCTCAGTTGGTAGAGCACTTGGCCCAGAAATCCAAGGGTCCCGAGTTCGAGTCTCGGTCTAGGCGAAAATTTTTCTCTTCAAATATAATTACAGAGACTCTTCATTTCCCAACTCCTTTCAAAAAACTATATAAAACTATTATTCTGCCAGTTACATTATATGGATACAAAACATGGGCTCTTACTTAAAGGGAGTAAAGGAGATTACGAGTATTTGAGAATAAAGTTCTTAGGAAAATTTTTGGACCAAAGAGAGATGAACAGACAGGTGAATGGAGAAGACTGCACAACAGTGAATTACATAGTCTTTATAGGAAGCCAGATATAATGAGAACAGTTAAGTCTCATAGACTGCGATGGGCAGGACATGTGGCACAAATGGGGAATGAAAGACTTGCATGGAAGCTTCTTGTAGGAAAGCCAGAGGGAAAACACCCAGTTGGTAGACCAAGAATGAAGTGGGAGAGTAACATTAACTATAATTTGAGGGAAGTAGATTACACAGGGGATGATTAGAAAACATTGGCTCAGGATAGGGATATATGGAGAGCTTATGTCCGCGCGGCCATGAACCTATAGGTTCTATAGTGCCAGTGAGATAGTTAGTTATATAGGTAGGAAATAACACTATGAGGTATATTTTAATTAATTTTGAGTTGTTTTTGACTCACTTCATATTTCTTGACTTCCATGCAGATCCAGGTTTCGTGACTGCATTTGTGACATTGTCGATGCAACACCACTCACAACTTGTGATCACGGTGTTGCATCAAGAATGTCACAAATGCAGTGATGAAACCTGGATCTGCATGGAAGTCAAGAGATATGAGTCGAGTCAAAAAACAACTCAAAATTAATTAAAAATTTTAGGTCTGGACATCTTACCTCAATATTAATGTTGATTTGTTCTTGGACATGTTCCATGAGTCTGGGAAAGCTGAAGATAAAACAGAGAATTGTTTTGAAACATGTCCAAGAACAAATCAACATTAATATTGAGGTAAGATGTCCAGACCAAAAATAATATAATTAAAATAACCTCAAAATATAACTTCCTAAAATTAAATATTAACTCAAAATTAATTAAAAATTTTAGTTTCAACTGAATTTTTAATGAATATAATAAAAATGTTTAAAAAGTACAAAATTCTAGTGAAATGCATGTACATTGCAAAAAAAAATTGATGACTGAAAATGCTTCTTCTTTCATACCATATTTATTCTAATTCAACATAGTTTGAAAAATTAATTCTGTTCATTAAAAACAAAGTTCTTGGAGAATTTAGAAAGAAAATTTTTTCCCACCTAGAATGAATCCAGTGAACCCACAATGGATATCAGGTGGTCAGTAGGCTGGTTAAAAATAAGGGATATTTTTTGAGGGTTTAATAGTTTCTCGCAGAACAAAAGTATTTGCAATGTGAAAAGTCTTTGAAAAGTAAAACTAGATAGTGTTAATAAAAGAAATTGGAATTAACACTAGACTCTGCAGATTCTTGAATTATACAAATGGTGTAAATGTAGTCAAAAGAAGGTAAAGTTGAAAAAAAAGGGCCATTAAAACCTAAAAAAGGACCAATAAGCCAAAAAATGTTGAAAAAGTACAAAAAAAAAGGACAAATAAAACTCACCATTTTCTAACCCAAAGCGTATTTATTGATGGTGAGCAATGAAAACCTCGTAACTCCATTTTGGTAAATTTTACAGGAGAAACAAATAACTGTTTTAAATAATTATGTAAATTGATACAGCAATAGTTCCCACATATTTTACTACAGAATACAAGTCAAGTTATTAATAAATTTGAAGTCTGTGTTCTCAACAGGTTATGCATCACATATTTCTGTGCTGGCTACTGGTGTTACATGGTTTTCAATGACTGAGGAGTTACAAGGTTTCCATTGCCTACCGTCAATATATCAAGTTCGGCCTCGTTTTCAGACATAAAATGAAAAAAAGGATTTTTCCTCAACTTCCGAGCCGTAACCATCATATGTAACTTTCAAAGAAGTTTAAGGTCAAAAGCCTGATATGGTTTCAGTCAAGCATTCTCGGTCCATCTTTTTCTAGGACGTCCCAAAGATCTTTTCCCTTGAAGCATGACTTTTGGAATAAATAAGGTGAGTCTGTTGCATCTTACTTCATAAAAGTTGAGTTCTTTTAGGTCATGTTTCAAAAAACAAGTGACAATGAGAAAAAAGTTCCTTGAAGCTTGTCCTAGAAAGGTTACAAAATGTGAAGTGAGGTGTGAAATCTGACAATTGTTATATATTTAATTTGACTGATCTATAACTTTTGCTATTCGCTATGACTTACTTGAATATGACGTCTTGAACATCTGTCAGTGTGACTCCAAGACTCTGCATCAGTACATTTAAGAAACGTGGAGTGTCTTGACCTTGTCCAGGAGCCTTATGACTTGTACCTCCACTTAAGGAGAAGCTCAGGTGAATCTGATAAAATACAACACTTATATACCATTGTTCAAGGTCATAGAAACCATTTCAAATTAATATACCACTCAGAAAAACAAAACTGGTGATGTACAATGTTCTTGTAAGTCTCTCCTGTTTGGCTTGTCAATTGGATTTTTCCATCCTAAAAAACCATTGATCCTGGACAGGTTTGAATCTATGATTCTTGGGACCAGAGGCAAAGGAACCTAGTCCTCAGCCAACTGAGGCAACAACGATCATGATGAGGAGGATAATATACCCATATGTCCTGCATGGGGAGTTTCTTAACCAAGATTATTTAGTTACTCTTTAATTAAATTATTTTGAGTCTGTTGTATCTTACCTCAATATTAATGTTAATTTGTTCTTGAACATGTTTCGATTAGTCTTCTAATCATCTTCAGCATCCTGGCCAGAGTGGTTGGATTTATGTTGTAAACCCTGGATGTCAATGTCAGCTCCCTCCTGCAGTTGGCCAAAGAACCTCCAAACTAGGTCACATTCCGTTGGTATTTCAAAATTCATAACTCTGTTTTTGTTCTTCTGAATATAGATTTTTTCCCAAATAGTCAGCTCTTTCTTCTATTCAGAAGAACAAAAACAGAGTTATGAATTTCGAAATACCGACGGAATGTGACCTCATTTGGAGGTTCATTGGCTAACTGCAGGAGTGAGCTGACATCGACATCCAGGGTTTACAACATAAATCCAACCAGTCTGGCCAAGATGCTGAAGATGATTAGAAGACTAATCGAAACATGTTCAAGAACAAATCAATATTAATATTGAGGTAAGATATAACAGACTCAAAATAATTTAATTAAAAGGAACTCAAAATATTACTTCCTAAAATAAAACATTAGTTACGCTTTTTTACGTACAAATGTCAATGAATAACATGTGGTTAACACATCCTCTCATTAAAACATCAAGTAAGCAACTAAGGTAGCATAATTTTTCTCTTCAAATATAATTTATCCTTCAATGAGAAGTGTTAAATTAATAATAAAAACTTCAACTATGGTACTACTTGAAGGTCAGTTAAATTTTGCATAGGGTTCTTTTTATTCAGGCTTGGAAGCCTGAAAATCTTATGACTCATGGCTTAAAGTCCCTCCTGGAAGACTTGTCCTTTGGATTTTTCCATCTTAAAAATCCATCAGTCCAGCCGGGTTTAAACCCATTACCCTTGGGACTAGAGGCAAGGAACATAAGCACTAGACCACCGTTGCTGACGATAATAATGATGATAATAACAGTAATATTAATATTATTGGGGCACGCCGTAGCGTAGTGGTTAAGGCACTGAGCTACAAGCCGGAGGATCGAGGGTTCAAGTCCCGTTGGGGTCAGGATTTTTAAACTGACCCAAACCCTCTGGCGGCACTATGGCCCTGGGGTCGACTCAGCCTCTAACTGAAATGAGTACCAGACGCTTGTTCTGGGGTAAAGGCGGCCGTCACGCAGGGCTGACAACCCAGCTGACATAAAAAGTGCCGATTGTCTAGAAAAAGTGGGAGCCTTAACCTCCTACTACCCCAAGGGCCTCCTGAGGCCTGTTGTGGGATCACTTTACCTATTAATATTATTATTATTATTATTATGGAAGCAGAAGAAAGCATAATTGAAAGAATTGAGGAGAAGGAATTATAATGGTTAGGGCATATTTTAAGAATGGCAGATGAGTGAAGACCAAAACTACTGTATCAATGGCAACCGAGCAGAAAGAAGAAAAGAGGGAGACCAAAGTTAACATGAAAAGAAAGAATTAAGATAGTAATGCAAGCAAGAGGGCTAAGCATTGAAGATATCCAAGATCATACGCTTTGGAGGTTTGGCACAGGAAGGCGGCAGCAGTTGTAAAAACCCAAAGATAGATAGATAGACAGATATAATTTTTTATTCAATGCCCCAGATTGTCATTTCGACATTTCTGGTGTTCTATCCTTGCATTGGCGTAATTGTAACCCACTTCTGAAGTTGGGGTACCTTGAAAGCATAGTTATGTTACCCCGATGATATGATGGATGAAATGATATAGAAGCACCAGGAGAGTTCTTAACCTAAATTTAACCAAAATTCCAGACCATGGGTAACCACAGGAATAATTCCCTTGAAGAAAAAATTCCTATGGTTTGACTGGGAATCGAATCTGGGACATCATGAACAGTAGTCAGAAATGCTGACCACTAGCCCACGAGGCTGGTCATATTATTAAATGTATACATTAAGAAAACCAAATATCTCATGACAGAACTAGAGAATGAAGAGAAATTACAATGTGAAAATTAAGAAAGTTAATAAATTCAAATATTTAGGATCAATTTTATAATCAGATGGGAAAAGTTTATTATGAAATTAAGAAAATAATTACTGAAGGAAGATAAGTAATCTGAATATTAAATTCAGTGATATGGAGTAAAAATATTGTAAATGAAACCAAGACATTGATATTTAAATCATTAGTACAAAGTGTTATGTTGTATGGTGTAGACATCTGGACTCTAGATTGACAGCAAGCAAAATAAATTTACAACAGAGATGGATTTTTGGAGAAGAGCAGCAAGAAAATCAAGAAAGGAGAAAAATCAGAACCAGAAAATTAGAGAAATAATGAATGTTAAACATAATATTATAGAAGTAATGGAAGAACGATGATTGAAATGGTATGGACATCTGAAGAGGATGGAGAATAATAGAATCCCAACAATGACGCTGGATTGGAATGCTGAAGGCAGGAGGAGAAGGGGGAAACCCAGGGAACGGTGGATGGATGAAGTGAGGAGAAATATGATCAGCAAAGACCTCAAAGAAGAAGATGATTAGATAGAAATCTGCGGCAGAGCAAAATACATTTGGGCTGAAGGATAACTACTGTAATGTAGAAAAAAAATCCTTAATTTAAAAAATATTATTATTATATACATCATAAACAATAAAAAATTTGCAGGACCGAGGGATTGAAGCTAAGTTGCCTTAATGGCAGCACCCCTTGAACCGTATATTCTAAGAAGTCACATTGTAAAGCACTTATTTGAAAGGCAGTTAATGGTATATACATTAAAAAATTGGGGAATTTTGATATAATAAGAATTACTGGCACATTAAACCATTTTATAGGCAGACCAAAACTACAATCGAAAGACCAAGTGTATCAAGATATCACATAAGTAAAAGGACACTTGGGAAGAAGCGGACAACAGGGAATTGTGGAACTGGGTTCAAACTCCAGTCTGAGCGTTTATTTTTCTCTTCAAATGTACATTGTGGAACTTTTGTGAATAAGGAAAAAACATACTTCAATTTACTATTATCATCATCATCATCACCATTCAAAATTAATTATTTAATTAAGTAAACCATTCATAGTTAAATATGGAAAATAACATTATGAGGTTCTTAATTCATAAATTAATGAGTCATTTTTAACATTTTCCTGATGAACGTGACCTCATCTCAAAGCTCATCAAATCAACACCAGATGGCAACGTTATTGATGGAGATTCCAACGAAAATTCGGTAGTCATGGAGATTCAAACGAAAATTCGGTAGTCATGGAGATTCCAACGAAAATCCGGTTGACATAATGTTGGTTGAAAATGAGAGAGATCCTTCTCTCGAAAACTAGTTCCCGTGTTTGAAGAAACATAAAATATGAGGTAAGTATTAAAAATTACTCATTAATTTACAAAATAAGTAAACCATGTTTAAATATTAGATCATGTACTTTCACCTCGCAAAATTTTATTTCAATTTGCTGATGCACAGAGCATGTCCCTCCACATAAGAAGGAAAAGAACATATTGCTCTTACTTATATGAGTGATAAAATAATATGAGGTGAGTGATCAAATTTTATCTAAATAAACATATTGCTCTATTTATTCTGTATGTAGGCTATTACAATAATGGATTACCTATAAAAATATTAAAAATCAAATGAATGGTGAATTCTTCTTACCTCATACATCTATGTTTTTTAACACAGAACTGCAGTATCGGGAAACACCATTCCCATCCTCAGTTGTTGTCACGACTGTCGATTCTTCATTATACCAGTCATTATCTAAACTGCTATCTGGTGTTGATTTGAAGAACTTTGTAATCGAATTTCCAGATGAACCAAATTTGATTACAAAATTCTTAAAATCAACACCAGATGGCAGTTTAGAAAATGACCGCCATATGAAGACTCAACAGTCATGACAACAGATGAGGATGGAAATGATGTTTCCCAATATTGCAGTTCTGTGTTAAAAAACATAGATGTATGAGGTACGAAGAATTCATGATCCATTTGATTTTTATTTAAGAAAATCTAATAATGTAAAAATTCCCAACTTTATTATATGAATATAAAAATATTGTCTAACCTTCAGTGGAGAAAAGTGCAGGAGATCATAGAAATTCTTCTGTTCCTGGGAAGATACAAGAGTGACGTGAGATAGAAGTGGTTTATCCACTAATCCTCGATCTTCTTCAAAACAATCTCATCTGTAAATTACAATATGATTACACTGATTCATTTAATTAACAAATTATTATGTTTATAAGCTAACTATCCTAAAAAATTAATTATCTGTATGGGTTATCCTCTGCCAACTGAATGTAGGCCATATCTCTGATAACCAGTTCCTTAAGGTCCATACAAATATTATCCTACCAATAAATAATGTGGGTGTTCAAGATTTAAAATTATCAGATCAAATGCAGAGATTGTGATAAAATTAATATATGAAAAACAAGAAGAAATTTGAAAACTAGGGTGAAAGAACATCTTAGAAATGTCAAAAATGAAGTGAAAAAGTTAGCAGTAGCTGCTCATGCTAGGTCTGAAAAAACATCTAATTGATATAAAATAATAATTAATAATTCCATGGCGCAACAGGCCTAGGAGGCCCTTAGCCTACCAGCTGGCTGCTGGCCTCACATTCACATGTGTCAATCACAGAGATAGATGATCATCTAGCCAGTGTAGGGGTGACGTGGTCAGCATGTCAAGTCCCTCAGCCGTTATGGCTGGTTTCCTCAACCTGGAACTGCTACTTATTGTAGCTACCCAAATGCCTCAGGATGCTGGGTGGGCACCAGTCCTATACTGGCCGAAATACCATGAGAAAATTTCTTCTCCCATGGAGACTTGAAACAGCACAAGTCCTGTAGCTATGCACCAAGGCTTCCTGTCTTAACCACTCGGCTACGGCGCAGGACAACTGATATAAAAGCTAGTTTAATTAAACAAATAGAAAAACCCTAAAGTGGATATCACAACAGTTTTTTTTATTTATTTAATATTTGTAGGAAATAACACTATGAAGTTACTCAGAATCAAAATAAAAGACCAAATTACTGAAATAGTTAGATAAATCTAAGCAACTCACAATTTGGGAGAAAATTTATGTCCACAAGAAAAAGGAGAAAACTGAATTTTGCAATTCCCGGGGAAAGGGGAAAAAAAAATTGATTTGGAAGTTCATCGGTCAGCCAACAGAGGGAGTAGAAATCAACCTACAGGATGACAACTGCAACACAACAGTTAGAATGCATCGACAATGTTGCATAGATGCGACGAAACTATAGTCTGCAGAATATGAAAAAAAAATATGAGGTGAGTCAAAATAACTAAGTCATAATAATTATTTTAAAATACAATAGAGGTAAGAATGAACAGACAAAATGTTTTAATTATTTAATTATCATAAGTAATGCCACAAGTGATTTCCAATTTATCTAGATAATTTGGAAATCAAGAGTGGCATTTGTTAGGACTATTTAACAAATAAAATTAAGCTCACAAATCATTATTTAATATAGTTATTTTAAAATATTTATTTATTTAATGTAAACGGCGATGTTTGAAAACAAATGAGAAACGGTTGTTACGCTTGTTTATCACTGCAACCAGATCATATTATTTATTGCCAAAGGAACACAATATTGTAAGAATGCACCCTAGTGGAGAAATGTATAACCAACATTATAGGTATTAATTAATTTCTGATGTCCTATGATGTAAATATGTCAATTCTATTTTTCTGCAACATTATTTCCTGGAAAATAATTCATTAAAAAAGTGCAAACAGTGATTTCTTTTTTTTTTTTTGTGGTATAATCAATTGCTACAAATGTTTTTATATTATCTCCCGCAAGCACTATCAGCTGGCATTTGTGCACTATATATACAATCTGGTAGCCATATTTCTTAGAGAGTCAGTCACTGCAAAATAATGCTATGACCTATTCAGAATGTTAAAAAAGAGGAGCTTTCTTTAATATGATAAACTTTGTTTGATAAATTTGAGGTGAAACACGACTGTGATTGGTTATAATTAAAAAATCATTGAAATATGATTGGTCATTGAATCCCATTTGGGGCATAAGTTAAATAGTCATAATAATTAGTTCACCTGATGTCTTATTCACTTATTTAATTAAAGATAAGAAATTCAGTATAGTATAAAACAAAATACAGTATAAGGATGGAAGACTTTTATATATTCATCGAAAACTCACATGTAAAACAAATCCTTCCATTCTTGTATAATATACTACGTACTATTAAAATATTTTATGCTTTTCAAACTGATTCCATCTCCTATCCATAAGTTGAGGAGACCCACCAAAGATCAATTTTATATATTTGAAGAAAAAATTTTTCACCTAGACCAAAACTCGAACCCAGGACCTTTGGCTTTCCGGGCCAAATGCTCTACCAACTGAGCTACCAAAGCAAGTTGTGATCTAGATGCAAATTTTTCTCTTATATCTGTTGTAAAATTTTTCTCTTCAAATATAATTTATCCTTCATTGAGAAGTGGTAAATTAATAATAAAAACATCAATATGTGTCTTCTTAAAAAAGAAGCCGCCATTTGCAAGATAGAAGCATGGCTTCACAGCATTTGGTGGATGGGAATTACAATGTATATAGAGAAAGATTTGCGTTTAGATCGGTACTTGCCCAGGTAGCTCAGTTGGTAGAGCACTTGGTCTAGAGAACCAAGGGTCTCGGGTTCAAGTCCCGGTCTGAGCGTATAATTTTTCTCTTCAAATATGATCAATTTTATAGTTTTATATTGTAACTAATATCTTTTTATTTTGAATTTTATTATGAATTATTTAGTATTATTATAGTTACGTTTAAATATTAAAGAGAGAGAGAGAGAGAGTGTGTGGGAGAAGTTCGGCAATAGTGTAATCGTTTATGATTGACAGTGACACATGTGCCATGAAGTAATCCATTTACTAATAGACAAATAAATTGCAAAATTTATTAGAGTATTATGGAAAACTTAAAGTTCACTTATTTTCATATATACTTGTATTTTGAAGGATTTACTTACTTCTTCAGCATCTGTTACTTCTTCAGCTTCAAACATTTCAAGCAAAGCATTGATAAAACCCATATCCACCTTGACATGGAATTCTTGAATCAGTACTTTGAAGTATTTGTACTGCTGGACGTTGCTATGTGGCATGATGCGCTGTACTATACTCAATTCTGCAAAAGGCTTCAATGCTGTAAGTAAAAAAAAAATTACATCAATGAAAATTTATATCTAAGAAAAATTTAAAATTATAGAGATGTTTATTAGTTGATCCATGTAAATGTAAACAACTTGAGGAAGAAATGTTTCACAGTGTGACAATTTTCCTCCTCATTCCTCCCTTAAGTTAATAATTTAAATATCACATATTGAATTTTGAAAATAAAAATTGGAAAGTATTAATATTTAAAAATAACATAAAAAAATCACATACTGAAATCTGGATAACGTCATGTTAACATTCCTGCAGTATTAAAATTCATCGGAGAACATATTGTTTAAACAATATGTTCTCCGATGAATTTTAATGATTATACCTCATAATATTAAATTAAAAGATTCTTACCTCTCCTCACATTATTCTGTTAAGTAGATCGCGATTTCAGGCCTATAGCAGGCCCATCTTCAGTACACTGTTGTTGACCGGTGTTATGTCGCTCGGAAGAATCTTTTAATTTAATATTGAATTGAACCTCACAGTGATAATTCCTATTTAAAAAAAGGTTAATACCTCATAATGTTTACTTCCCAACATTAATTAAATATTCCTGCAGTATCTTCAATTGTTTAGCATTCAGATGACTGGTGCGTAAAGCAGGAGATCTTGGGTTCAAATCACGGATCGGGGAGAAATTTTTCCATTTAGTTGTATTAACTATTGAATGCGAAAAGCTTGTCTGAGTAAATTCGTTTTAATATTACAAGAACTGAAAGTTAAAAACAAACTATGTGATAAGGTGTGTGTAGTAATGATTGACCTGCACAATACTGATATAAACATTATGGACAAAACATGAATGTTAGATATAGAAATGATTCTTAAGAACCATTTATCATGAAGAACAAGAAATATAAAAAAAATGTAGATGGAACCCTCTGCTTCCAACTTCACAAACTGGCACTAGATGTCAGTTGGGTTGTGAGCCCTGCATGATAGCCACCTTTACCCCCAGAACAAAACATCTGGTTCTCATTTCTATTAGAGGTTGTATTTACCACAGGGCTATGGTATTGGCAGAAGCTTTAGGCCAGTTTAAAAATTTAACTTTTACAGAACTGAAGATGAGACCTTTATGGTCTCAAAATCGCGATCTACTTGGAAGATTTGTATGAGGAGAGGTAAGAAACATTTGATTTTCCCCATACAGTTTAAAAATTCTGAAACTTCCAGTTTGTAGCTAATTGCCTTAATCAAGTTCGCTATGGTGTGCCCTCATTCCAAATAAAAACAGACTCTAAAAAACTTGATTAGAAGTACCTAAAAATGTTACTTCCTAAAGTAAACCATTAGACACAAAATATTTTACTCTTAAGTTCTTCTCTGGGGATAATCAAAAATAAAATCAATTCTACTTACCACTATCAGCTGCAACACTTTTAGGAGGAGGTACGGGTGCCAACACGACAGGGAATATACAATCGTACATTTGATTGTCAATCTGGAGTCTGTTGATTTTTGCATGCAGCTGCATTTGATGTGGAGAAGTTTTCATTTGCAACCACAAACCAGTTTGAAATGTTCGCCGAAGTCTACGTTTTGCAGGTTTGAACATGAGCCCATTTTCAAAGTCGACCTAAAAAAATTATATATTCCCTTAATTAATTGAGATGTATGAAATGAATAACAAAAACATTGAATTAATTATACAGATATAAAATGATTGAAATCTGAATCTATATGTATACACTTAGTAATTTTCTAGCAAGAGATTGAAAACTGGAATATGCACTTCTTATAATTACGTATGTGTATATATATATGGCTAAACTTTACAATCTGTGATGCAACTTTTTTAATCCTTCATAAACTCATATCAAATTTTATTCTTAGAGTTTCATTTTTCAAATTATTTCCCACCATTTACAATGATTTTTATATTTTTCAAAAGAAAATATGCAGATGAGAAACAACCCTCTAGAATTTTTGGAAATCGAATATAACCTTCATTTAACAGAAGACATCAAGAAATCTGAAACTCCTCCATATATTTTAAAACAAATGTCACTGGAAATGATAAATCTAAGATACCCAGCTCCTGAATGGATACATATTTTTACAGATGGCTCCAGCCTACCAAATGATGGTGGCACTGGTACTGGTGCAGTATGTCCACTTTTTTTCCTTTTATCGTAAACTAAACACAAATTCAACAAACTTTGATGGCGAAATTCTAGAAATTTTCTTAAGTTTACAAAATCTCTTATATCACATCCAAAAATTTACAAAAGTTGTAATTCTATGTAACTCCAAAGCAGCCATTCTTGCTATAACACGAGACACAACACCCAAAAGCATCAAAATTATCGAATGTCACCAAAATGATAAAACATTTATCCCGTCTACATAAAAAAGTTGTACTTCAATGGATTCCGGCCCATTGTGGAGTGACAGGCAATGAAATAGCCGATTTTCTAGCCAAGAAGGGTAGCAAAATTGTTTCAAACCCAACTTCTGCTCCAGTTTCCTTTCACTCTATCAAAAGAATTATCTCAAATAAATACATCAATAAACTTAGAGAAGAATACACCACCAAAACATCTGGAAAGGAATGGGAAAATCTACAAGCTTATGACATTACTACATTACAAAGAAAATCTGCAGTAGCAACATTCAGACTGCTAACGGGACATGACTGCTTGAATAAACACCTACACAGAATTGGCATAACAGATTCACCTAAATGCCCTTTTTGCAATTTAAATGAAGATATGGAAAGAAACCATCTCCTCCGTTGTCCAGCTTTTGTAGAAGAGACCAGCCTTTCTGCTAAATATTGGAGTGCAAGAGAGCGAATGATTTCATTATCAAGTGCTCGACATTAGATACCAACCATATTTTTTCTAACGATTATTTCAATATATTTTTCTTTGATATTTAGCTACATATGTAGCATGAAGATGTGGTAGCCATATGGATTTTAACAAAATATTCTATGAAACATGTTCCAGTGCAGCCAACATAGAGTACGTACTAATTAACTGTACACATATACTTCAGAATTTCAGAACTTACTATTTATTTTTGGGTGTTGCATTCTTTCAAAGGTTAGAGCGCTTAAATTGCATTATGTTAGCTTTTAGGTTGGTCTTTCACAGGTTAGAGTACTTAAATTGCATTATGATAGCTTTTAGGTTGGTCTTTCACAGGTTAGAGTACTTAAATTGCATTAGGTTAGCTTTTAGGTTCATTAAATATCGTGTATATAGTGGCTGCATCCTGATATTCCATAGTGTAAACCGCTTTGTGTTTATTGGCGCATGTGCATGGTGTATAATTGGAACTTGGAAACATTTTCGCGCGTCATGTTGTAAAGTATTTCCATATATATAGTGATGCTGAACAAGATTTAATCTCAAAGTTCATCAAATCAATGCTAGATGGCAGTTTAGAAGAAGATGAAGGCAAAAATTTGACAGTCGAAAATATGGCTAAAGATAGGATCAACTGTTCCTGAAACTGCAGTCATGTGATGTGAAAAACATGGAGTGTATGAGGTGAGATGACATAAGATTTATTTTAATTTTATTAAAAATAAATAGAATACTGAAATGGATAAATGAAGATGTTTATTACATGATAAAAATTAAGGCTAGCATAATTAAAAACAAAATTAATCTCTTACCTCAAATTTGTTGTCAATACTGATTCTAGAAGGTACTTCTCTGCCCATTTCTAATTCTGCATTGAACTGTACATAACCTTCTTCTATAGCTAGGCAGTCTTTTACGCTCAAAGGTTTGAAGCGTTGTTTATTGGTTTTACATGTTTCCCAGATAATTCCCGAACTGAAAAATAATTAAGAAAAAAGAAAGATTGGTTATTGGAACATGCACACACTTTAAAAAAAAAGACTACTGGATATAGAGAAAACTAAAGGTTATCCATTCTTAAAGTGATCCTCGTCAAAACAAAACCATGTGACTTACTCGCTTTTCATTAGTTATGGACACTGATGTACGACGTAAAGCAATAAGTATGCAAAAAAGTAGTTCCCTTCAATAAATTAAAAATATGACCTCTGAATATACTTGTTATTCTTCGTGAATGTAAATAATATTCAAAACATGGAAAATACTCTAAAATAAACCTAATCAATAATTACAACTTAAAATAGTTAATTATACATGGATGATGCTTTTGAATCTTGCTTCAGTCAATTCTGATGCAACAAAAATGGCTGAAGGTGTCGAGTTTTCTGTTGCTGTGTCACCATTTATATTTTTAAAACACAAGTCTGGCAAACCTTTGACTAGTGGTCAAAAAAACAGTTATTTTAAATGTATTTCACAAGTTCAGTGAAAAATTTCGCCAGCTTTCTTGTAATCTACCCCATTCAATGATCACATGTCTTATATACTTCACACATGCTCCCTGTCAATCTGACAGTAATTGTAGCACGAATGGTGGAAGGATACAATTAGCATTTGTTTATGGTAGGATAACTCTAAGAGTGGATAAGGTATACATACCTTGCAATACCAATGTACAGGAGTTCAAGATGCTGCAAGTTGTTAACAAGAGACAGGCCAAGACCATGAATTGAAACTGTTATCTCCTGGGAAATCGGTTCAAATTCTCCAGCAGACTGAGCATCACGTGCTATACTCATCTCAGGTGTAAACAGCAGCACCCTCTGCATTCCATTTAGAAATGACACCCACCACATCTGTTGTTGACTGTCCATTGGTGTAAATTCTCCTATTCCATCCTATCAAATTTTACATTCATTAAAACTTATTTCTGCACATGGTCTAAGGCAATGTTTCTTAATGTGTATCCAACCCTCTATCGAGTGAGATAATTTTACATTTCAAATTTAAAATTAATGTTGGTAAATACACATTATGAGGTAATTTAAGAAAGAAAAATTAATGTTTGAACCAGGATTTGAACTCTGGACCACTAGTACGTAG
Organism: Diploptera punctata; assembly: GCA_030220185.1. NCBI lineage: Eukaryota > Metazoa > Arthropoda > Insecta > Blattodea > Blaberidae > Diploptera > Diploptera punctata. The sequence goes on from JASPKZ010008900.1 coordinate 812,848, forward strand.
AACTAGAGGTCCAGGGTTCAAACATTAATTTTTCTTATATTATTTTTGGTCTGGACATCTTACCTCAATATTAATGTTGATTTGTTCTTGGACATGTTTCAAAACAATTCTGTTTTGAAACATGTCCAAGAACAAATCAACATTAATATCGAGGTAAGATGTCCAGACCAAAAATAATATAATTAAAATAACCTCAAAATATACTTACTTACTCACTGGCACTATCGAACCCGTAGGTTCATGGCCGCACGGACATAAGCTCTCCATACATCCCTATCCTGAGCTAATGCTTTCCAATCATTCCCTGTATAATCTACTTCCCTCAAATCATAGTTAATGTTGTTCTCCCACCTCATTCTTGGTCTACCAACTGGGCGTTTTCCCTCTGGCTTTCCTACAAGAAGCTTCCATGCAAGTCTTTCATTCCCCATACGTGCAACATGTCCTGCCCATCGCAGTCTACGAGACTTAACTGTTCTTATTATATCTGGCTTCCTATAAAGACCATGTAGTTCATTGTTATGTAGTCTTCTCCATTCACCTGTCTGTTCATCTCTCTTTGGTCCAAAAATTTTCCTAAGAACTTTATTCTCAAATACTCGTAATCCCCTTTCCTCCCTTAAAGTAAGAGTCCATGTTTCGCACCCATATAATATAACTGGTAGAATAATAGTTTTATATATTTTCAACTTAACGTTACCTCAAAATATAACTTCCTAAAATTAAATATTAATTTTTTCTTTCTTAAATTAAATTCTATCCAGGATTAGAAAATGTTAATTCAAATAAGAACATTGTAAATATGAAGCTTTACCGCTAAATAGTATAAATTCTCAAAAAAAAAACTTCTGAATAGAAGATGTCAGTTGGTGTGTTGATAGCGACAGCTATTAGCCTTCAGATAAACGAGAATTGCATGAGTTGAAAGAAATGTTAATGTTTGAATCGTCATTTGAATGGTGTAATGGACAGCACACTAGTACGTAGAACTAAGAGGTCCAGAGTTCAAATCACAGTTCAAACATTAATTTTTTTTCTTAAATTAGGTTCTATCCAGGATTGGAAAATGTTAATTCATATAAAAACATTGAAAATGATGAGGTAATATTCATTTAACATATGGTCAGAATAATATTTAAATATCTCACCTCATAAATTTTGTGTTTTTTCACGATACCAGGTATCAAACAGAATCCCGTCTATCTTCAGACAAATCTCCTACTCATGAAATTCTTCCACCATCAGCATCTTCTGTGATTTGTGAGTTGATATATTTAAATATCACTCTGATCATATGTTAAAAAAAATTTACATTAACTATATTTATTTACTTATTTGCTTCTTTTTTTTTTTTTTTGAAAGTTTGAATTTAATTAAATCTAATGCTCACCTTACGGAGGTCATCTAAGATCTCCTTTTTCTTTCCATCTTTCCAGGCAATAGTTCTAGATCCTGTAGGCTGTTCCCAAGCATACAGTAGACTTTCATGAGGCTTCAATATCCTACAAATAGAGTAAACATAGTAAATAAAAAAAATCTGTCTTTTTTTTTTCTCATATACTTTGAACATTTATAAGCTATGAGTGGAATAAAATTTTAACATTAACTGTAAAAACTTATTACCAGAAAACCTGATTTTCCAAAAAAGGATTTTTTGAGGTAGAAAAGATTGGAATTAATTATATTTAAGAAAGTCCTTGACACATAGTTATAATAAAATGGGAATTCCAAGCAGATTTTATAGAATTTCTTTAAAAAAAAAATTTAAGAATTTTTAGACAATAATAGACTGTTTTTAAATAGGTAGGATAAAGAAGAAGATAATAATAATAATAATAATAATAATAATAATAATAATAATAAAACAGTACCAATTTATAAGAAAGGAGATAAAACTGATTGCAACAACTACAGGGGCATCTCATTACTTTCAACTTCGTACAAAATTCTAACAAATATATTAGTAAAAGACTTACTCCCTATATTGATGACATTCTAGGAGATCATCAATGTGCATTTAGAAGAAACAGGTCTACAACAGATCAGATTTTCAGTATAAGACAGATTTTAGAGAAGAAATGGGAATATAATGGTACTGTACATCAACTATATGTAGACTTCAAAAAAGCATATGATTCAATTAAGAGGGAGAAGTTATATAGTATCCTGCTGGAGTTCGGAATTCCTAAAAAGTTGGTTAGACTTATACGAATGTGTCTAAATGGCTCAAAGAGTAGGGTGCGTGTAGGCAAACAGTTTTCAGACACTTTTGAAATCCAGAATGGGTTGAAGCAAGGAGATGCACTATCTCCTCTACTATTTAATTTTGTACTAGAGCATGCCATTAAATCTTTAGAGAATGAGGAAGGCTTACAACTGAATGGTATTAATAAGCTGTTAGTTTATGCTGATGATGTAGTACTACTGGCCGATAGCGAGGAGATAGATACTAAAGGCCAACACGCACACACTATTGAGTAACACTAAGAAATTAGGACTGGAAGTAAATATCACTAAAACTAAATATACGGTCACACGTAGAAATTCAGTATATAATGGAAATGGATAGCTAATGACAAATGAGGGAAATTTTGAGGAAGTGGCTGAATTCAAATACCTAGGAACAATAATCACAAATGGAATGAGATGCACAAAGAAATTAAACATAGGCTCAATTCTGGAAATGCATGCTATTATGCATTGCAGAGACTTTTGATGTCCCAACTCCTTTCAAAAAAACGTTAAGCTGAAAAATATATAAAACTATTATTCTACCAGTTATATATATGGGTGCGAAACATGGACTCTTACTTTAAGGGAGGAAAGGAGATTACGAGTATTTGAGAATAAAGTTCTTAGGAAAATTTTTGGACCAAAGAGAGATGAACAGACAGGTGAATGGAGAAGACTACATAACAATGAACTACATGGTCTTTATAGGAAGCCAGATATAATAAGAACAGTTAAGTCTTGTAGACTGCGATGGGCAGGACATGTTGCACGTATGGGGAATGAAAGACGTGCATGGAAGCTTCTTGTAGGAAAGCCAGAGGGAAAACGCCCAGTTGGTAGGCCAAGAATGAGGTGGGAGAACAACATTAACTATGATTTGAGGGAAGTAGATTATACAGGGAATGATTGGAAAGCATTAGCTCAGGATAGGGATGTATGGAGAGCTTATGTCCGCGCGGCCATGAACCTTCGGGTTCGATAGTGCCAGTGAGTAAGTAAGTAAGTAAACAGTTAAGTTTCATAGACTGTAATGGGCAGGACATGTGGCACAAATGGGGAAAATGAAAGAGGGGCATGGAAACTTCTTGTAGGAAAACCAGAGGAAAAACGCCCAGTAGGTAGACCAAGAATGAGGTGGGAAAATAACATTAACTATGATTTGAAGAAGGTAAGTTATATAGAAGATGATTGGAAAACATTAGCTCAAAATAGGGATGTATGGAGAGTCAATATCTGTAGCCATGGACCTATGGGTTCTATAGTGCCAGTGAGTTAGTTTAATAATAATGATGAGTGCAAGAGAGCGAATGATTTCATTATCAAGTGCTCGACATTAGATACCAACCAACCAACCATAATAATGATGATCATGACAACGATAACAATAATAATAATAAGCAAAAATTTTCCTATAAACTTTGGTCCTAAATTTAGTATCTTTTGAATTATCATCCATTGCTTACCATCACTTTCAAACAAAATACTGCCATGCTTTTCCTCTTGCCCGCACTCATACACACACACACACTCTCTATCTCTCTCTTAATGATGAAAGGTAAGTCAAAACAAATGACATATCAACTAACCTGATAACATTTGAACCTTTTTCTGTCATGTTTACAGAAAAACTAGTATGATTGAGGATCAAAGCTGGTGCCATTCCAGGTTCATATGGTGAGAATGTTACGTACACCGCCCCTTCTGTCATCTGTACATCCACATTCAAACCACCATGCTGAAAACATATCAAATAAACATTTCTACTTTAAATTCCTTCATACTATATTGTTAACACATTGGTGACAGGCCTACGGAGATCTCCGTGTTTAAATACCAGCGCTAGACGACCGGTCACGGAGATTTCCGTTTTTACGTTTTCTATGGCTTCCCTGCCTCTTCGCTTTTGAGTGAGGCATTCAATTTTGTTTCTTCTCATTGTGAAATAAAGTGTAGTTGTTTTGTACCCCTCTCTTCTGTTTTATGAAATTGCCAACTTTACAGAAAGAGTTGTTTACAATTTTATGACAGACAGCTGGTGAAATATGGAATTTTAGTGTGGGTAGTTAGGCGATTACGGAATACGTATGTAACCTGTAAATATATGTTGCAGAGCGGAAAAATGAAAAGAAACTCTATTTTGCGTTCTGGAGTCGAATATATATATGTGGCATCATGTCCACCAGGATAATTATTATAATAGTGTGGCTATAGCTGAAAATTTGCTCGAAAGAAAGACGAGAGTGTCTGAAGCAATAAAGATTAACAGAGGGCTTCCAAAATCATCTGTGGAAGCAGGAAATAAACTCAAACCAGGAGAAAGTGTTTTTGTAGTAAGGGGGACCTTTTGCTACAAACATCGAAAGATAGAAGAGACATAAGAATGGTTAGCACATTGCATCAGGCAACACGAGAGTGGGAGGA